>JAHDVE020001771.1:0-352993 GCA_022606495.2 Halesus radiatus | reverse complement strand
ATTTATTATATAACCATCTGATATTTTCAATGAAATAATCCAAAATATTTCTGAATTTATCTAAGCGAATATTTCATTAAAATCTTGTTTCAATAAGTAAAAAAAATAAATGATTCGAAAATCCAATTTCCCCTAAGACAGTCTACTGGACTAGGATATAATGGAGCGGCAAAACATTCTTCCGGATGTCAACTACTGATTTACGAACGTCGGTGCTTGTCTGTCCGTGTACACTTGTATACCCTGTTCCCTGTATACTATACCCTGTTCCCTGTGTACTATATACACCCTGTACAAATCAGCTCGACAAAGAAACAAGGAAGTGGAACAAGCGATACCCTTTGGGCTTGTTCGTCTCGGTGATGAATGACCGGGGTACGTTTGCTTGCAGTCACGGGAAGGCCGTGATTAGAAAAGCTCTGCTCTTAAACTTCTCCGCCTGGTAGAGTTGTCTAAGAGGACAAATGACACAAAACGTTGTGCTTGTTGCATCCCGAAAGGAACTCAAATAAATTATTTCCCAACGTTTGGTAAAGTTATAGTTTTGGTTATTTACTATTTTACTTCCATATTTTATATATTTCGAAGATTTAAGTTAGGGAAAATTTCTTTCAAGGAGGCTACTGATTTTTTATTATATTTTATTTTATTTATACCGCTGTTAGAAACGAAATTTTACAGACTTAATATATACATCTCAAAAAATTCCCGCCCGATAGAAACAGAATGTAAGTTAATTATTGCTGATTAGTTTTGCAGTGAAGAGAGCGAAAAATAATAAACGAGGCCCTTTATAACCTATATTGTATTTGTGTCTGTCAGTGTGTTGTTTAATACAAAATTGATGATAAATGATAATCAATACGAGACTGACATCTGTGGATTTACTTGATAAACTATTTCTGTGACCGAGTCTATTTGCTAGAAGTTTTTACAGTTATCATATGCAACAAAATACAAGCTTATTGCGAGTAGAGAATGTGGTTTAATTCATAATAACACGGATCTTGTTGTCAAAATCACGAACACGAAAACGTTTTTTTTTTCACTGAAATCACTGTGGAAACATCCACTTCTTACAAATACTCGTACTTTGTATATAATTGTTATGATTCTGAGAGTTTTAAAGATCTCAAACACTCGTTTTTATTACGAATACCGAAAAAATACAATCATCATGAACAATTGAAAATCTTAAACCAAAAATTCTCTATTCTCAAAATGAACATTTTTAATCACGATTCTTTAGTACCACATTTTTTTTTTTTTTTTTTATTTTTTTTTTTTATTGTATAATATTAATTATATACAGTGGGAACTTATACCCGCTAAGCCACTGCAAGTAGCTTGTCAGCAGGAGTTTATTTCAACAATATAATATAATACAACAATAAATTACAATCATCATACAAATGTAGGGCAAAACTTATTATATTTAGGCGCATGCATCTTGTCCTGTACATAAGTTGAGAAAAAAAAAAATTAAAGAGAAAAAATAATGGTAAAAGCATTACAGATTTGTTATTGAGATACTAGAGTCCAATCTTATAACACTGATTTAAATAATATTATAAAAATGTCAATATCACAAAAAATATCAAAATTATAAAAGTACCAATATTATAAAAGTATCAATATTATAAAAATATCAATATTATAAAAAAATCAATACTTTTAAAAATATCAACATTATAAAAACATTCATATTACAAAAATATAACTATTACGTAAATATCAGAAATATCAAAGTATCTGTAAGTATTAAATAGATTAAGAAATAAAAATTTAAAAGATATATACATAAAACAGCAGTACAGGTTGGTTACAATGAGGATAGACTTAAATATAATAGTAACACCGTAACAGTAAGTACACCGGATATCTAGGAGCTATACAACCAAGGAGACCGTCATATTTGTTACCATCAATACACAAGGTTACTTTCCAAAAGCCAACACTTTAACATCAGTGAGAATTTCATCATAGGACAATTGTTTTTAAATGCGTACGGCAATTTGTTAAATATAAATGGTACAATGTATTCAAGGGTTCGTGGACCATATTTATTTTGAAATATTGGCACTATCATTCCTATATTTTGCGTGAAACGTGTATTGTGTACATGATCCACCACTGCCTTATACGGACTTTCAGATATATGTTGCAGTAGAATTTTATGCCACAAAATACCACGAACAGGTAATACATTAATTGATTTGTATATGATATCAATGTCTCGCCTTTGGTTAAAAACTGTTTTACTTACTAACAATTTTACCATGGCGTTTTGAATCAGCTGTAAATTTTTTATGTTGGTCTTACAGGAGTGTCCCCAAGAAGTTATACCATACCTTATAGTCGATTCTGCTAGAGACAAATAAATTAGTTTCATAGTTTTTATGGGCACGTATAATTTTATCTTGTGGAGTCTTCCTACAATGGCTCGAAGTCGCTTACAGAGGTTGAAAATTTGTACGTCCCATTTCATATTACAATCCACCGTAACACCTAGATACACGTACTGGTTGACTAATTCGATACTTGTACACGCGCAGGGCTGTTTGGTATTATTATGAATGCAATTAAATGAATGGGATATGATTACAGGTGCCTCGCTGTACCTTGCATGCGGGGATCTTATATGCATCAATTTCGTTTTTTTAGCATTGATTATTAGACCAGAGTCGTGTGACCATTTTAATAAAGAAATAAAGTCTACCTGTAACAATTTTATTGCAGTATCCAAATTTTCATGGGATATTATAAGTGCTGTATCATCAGCATATACATAATGTTTAATAAACGAGAATATTTTGTTCATAAGTGATACAAAGATAATATAGAGCGTTGGACCTAAAATTGACCCTTGTGGAACTCCTGTTTTGACATTTCTTCTTTTACTAAATTTGTCTGATATTTTTACCTTGATTTGGCGGTTGGTTAGGAAGTTTTTGAATAGTTTGAGAAAGTTTCCTCTTACCCCTATTGCCTCCAAAATATTTAACAATTTCATCGGGTCTATAGTATCAAATGCCTTTGAATTGTCTATAAACAGTACCAAAACATGTCTTTTATTATTCAGTTCAGTATTTATATAGTTAGAGAAATCCTGAAGTAACATTTCAGTACTTTTTTTTTTTTTGAAAACCAAATTGATTAGGATCTATTAAAGAAAAGCACTCCAAGTATTTGGTTAGTTTTAAAGATATGTATTTTTCAAGAATCTTTTCTAGAGCGGGTAATATACTAATCGGTCTATAGTTTTCTATATCAGTATGTTTCCCATTTTTGTAAATAGGTCTGATAATACTACATTTGAGTTCATCTGGTATCACAGCTTGTGTTAAAATTGTGTTGATCAGATGGGTTAATATAGGACCCAAAATATCTATGTGTCTTTTTATGTCAAACATTCGGATATTATCTATGCCAGGTGACTTTGAATTTTTGAGAAGTTTGACTATACTCAGTATGTCTGCGAGTGATGCTCGTGGTATATACAAACTTTGCGGTGACTCTATCGTGACAATATTTGACGCTTTAAAATCACATTTATGAACCATTGAGGCTATGTTATCTGAAAAATAATTAACAAATTGGTTTGTAACATTTTCCGCAGATTGATTTTTTAACATAAACCTAATAATTACATCGTCACAGTTACTCTTTGTCCTACGTCCTAGAATTTTATTTATTTCATCCCATGTTTTTTTGATATCTGAAAAATTATTCTTAAATTTATCATTGAAAAAGGTTGTTTTACTTTTTTATTATTAATTTAGTAACAAAATTACGAAAAGATTTGTATTGTTTTTCATAAATTGCATTTGTTGGGGAGCTTTTTCACCGCTTAAATAAAGAATCTCGTTTTTTAATGTGTGATAGAATATCTTCTGTCATCCATTCTTTTATAATCCAAGGTCTTGCATTGGGTTTTACATCTATAAATATTTTACTATTTTCATATACTTCGTTAAACTTGCTTTTTATTTGACTATATAAATTATTGCAATCATTTGTCTGAAGCAAAGCATTCCAGTTATAGTTTCTAATTGAAAAATCTATTCGTTTTTGAGATAAAATTGAGACTTTCCGCCCTTTATTTGTAGGCCGTTTATTAGTTTTATAGTATGGAATGTTCACAGCTGTTGCAAAGTGGTCTGCAATGATGAAGTCACAAACACATGCGTAGAGTATGTCAGTTTCTTTGTGTTTGCTATTATATCTAACAAAAATATGATCCAAACATGTTCGTGTCATTTTACTATTTGCTATAGCTTCCTTTGTAACGTCGTTTATACATTTTGTAAAATAGTTATTTGAAAGAGCATTTTCATAGTGAATAATCACAGAATCTATATAATTTAACAAATCAATATTTATGTCACCAAATATTAGCATATTTTCATTAGGGTTTGAACATTTTGTTAATATTGATGAAAGTTCATTGATAAATGATTGTTTACCAAGATTTGGTGGTCTATATATTGCTAGTACATTGAGTATAGAATTATTTGGTAATGTTATTATACAGGAAATATTCTCGAACAACTTTGTTTCAAGTAAATTTTGGGTGAAAGGTAAAGTATCCCGAATATACAAGGTTATACCCCCTCCAGATTTGGATGTGCGACAGTAACTAATGCTACTGTAACCGGGAATTTTGAAAAGACAAGTATGTTCCCTTTTTATTGAAGTTTCACATAGCATTAGGATATCTATATTATTCCAACAATTTTGGAGGTTAGCATGTAAAACATCCCAGTATTTAGATATGGATCGAATGTTTAGTTGAACGCAAATAAAATTACCTATATTATGGCCAATTTTATGTTCTTCCGTCCACTGTTTCAAGTCATTAGTCCTCGTGTAGATAACATCACCGTCGTCATCAATGTATTTATACGCCATAATCGATGGTGGCAAAGTCCTTGGAAAGAGCAGCCTTATAAGCTGGGCAGGTGTCCTTGTCTCCAGTCGAATGTCCAGCGGGCTTGCCAAACCTGGTACAGGTGGCACATACTGGCTTGGCGGCAGCTTTTGGGCAATCTGTCCTGGCATGACCTTCACCTGCACAATGTCCACATCTTTGCTGGTCCTTGCAGAACTTGAAGGAATGTCCGATCATTTGGCACTTGGAACACACTGTAAGCCCAATAAAGTCACGAACGCGGCACACATTCCAGTCAACAAAGACCTTTCCTTGCTTCACCAGCACGTGACGTAGATGGGCAGGCACCTCGTAGACCCGGTGGCATGTCGATCCTGTCCGAGCACCAGCTAGATGACTTAGCTTGCACGTTTTCACTGTGGGTTCTAAGTCTGCGTTTTCCTGGATTCCCGTTAAGGCACTCCTGAGAAAACACTCATCTGTAAGGTCCTGAGGAACATTAAAAAAGATCACTCGTGGATGTCGTTTTGTGGGTAGTCGGGCACTTAGAGTAGCCGAGTTTGCTAGACATGGGATTTTGAGTATTTTTTCCCGGTCTTCCCGAGTAGCGGTTTGGATAACTATGCCTTTGTTACGGATGTTCCTTATACCCGTAACGCGGATTCCATGCTCAGATGGTCGTAAGACGTCCTTCAGGAGCTGCTTCGTTTCGTCGCTATCCTTAGCCGAAGCCAGTTTCGGAAAGATGCATATAGCAGGCTTAGGGGTCCCAACACTAAGTCCTGTACGGGTGATTGGAGGTCTTGGCGTATTCTGAGGACCATTTTTGACCATGTCGGCAAACGATAGGTTTGCCTCCGTGGCATCAGCCACTCGACGCATCACTGGTCCCAGATCAGACTCTAGCTGCTGAATTTTGTCCAACAACTGCTTAATATGATTGTCTGCCATCGTTTTTTCGGCCTGCAAGACCTTGATGTTTGCAAGGGCTGAGTTTAGATCTCCTCGTCGTCGTACTTGTAAATGACCAGTTATAAATATAAGTTGTAATAAAAGATAAATCTAGTTATAAATTTTAGTTGGAAACAAAATATTAATATTTCGATAGAAAGCAGTCACTTTGTGGTTAATAATAATAATAATAATAGTTGGATGACTTGTATAGCGCCGTTTTTGTGAAAAATCACCTCAAGGGCGCTGTACAAATATTTCTTAACTAATTATGCACAAACAGATACAGAAAAACATACTTACCTGGCAGGTCGCTTCAGATGAACACAGTTTTAGAAAAATTTAATTTAATTATAGAGATGATAGTTTTACATGGTTATTTGTTTCTCCTTTTCTATTGATGTTACATTTATTAGATGATCGGTGGCACAAGAAGAGTTGATATTTATTGGATTATTGGTATTAATTTTTAGGACTGAAAAGTATTCATAAAATGAATTTTAGGACTCGAAAATATCTATAAAATTACTTTACTCGGCGTAAGAAGCTTTTAATAAATATTAACGTTTTTATTTATTTATTTTTTATTTTTTTATTTTACACTTTGGATGTTTACGGTGTTGCGGGCTGTGGACGCATTTGCGCACCGATGCGTGAATTTTAATTATATTTTTATTTTATTTAATGACTTTAGGTAAGTACTAACCGGCCAGCCTAGCTAAGCAATTTACAGGTGAATTTATGGATACGATTGTCTGAAAAGATGTGTTTTAAGTTTACTTCTGAATTCTGTTGAGTCTTTGATAATTCTTAAGTCATGCGGCAGTTCATTCCAGGCTTTAGGTCCTGACACTCCGAAAGCACGATCACCGAACTTAGTATTAGGTGTGCGCTTTGGTTCCTTCAACCTGCCGATAGCTGATGACGCTGCTGACCTAAGGGTGGACTGTCGTGAGTTGGTATTTTCGGGAATACACAGTTCTGATAAGTAAGCCGGAGCCATTCCGTTAAGTGACTTAAATACCATCCAGCAGAGCTTGAACTGGATTCTTTCAGGACATTTGAGCCAGTGGAGATTTTGAGATGCTCTGAAATGTGAGAATATTTAGATACGCCGGTGATAAGTCTTGCTGCAGCGTTGAATACTGATTGCAATTTGTTAATTTGGTATTTGGGGAGACTCGCATATTTAATAAAAATAAAACAATAACTTTGTTTATAACCACGAGATTTAGAATTACATATTATTAAGAATTCTTAATAATCAACTAAATGTGTCCAATAGCCCAATATTAGGTATATTTCCTAAAACTCGTAAAAGTTTCCATTACCCCATAATCACCTGATCGGGTATTCCATGGTAATCCATAATGTACACATCTTTCTCTTTCTCATTTCATTATTATTATTTACATACGAACAGATTTTCTGCATTAGAGTTCAAATATGGATACAAAATTGATTTGTATTATTAATACTTGGTATTATTATTACTTAAAGTAAGAAGACAAGTACGAAAATGTACTTTAACTAAGTACTTAATTGCTATGTATAAATTAGAGTAAGGAGCACTTAAGGTAAAATATTACGTATATAAATTAATCTTTATCATTATTACAGCAATAGGGTAAAACGGACAGCCTGTAGGGCGCTATACATATCGTACCTACAAAGCTACCTTAATGTGCACAATTCTGGTGGTAATAAAACACCACATATAATTTAAAAAAAACCTAATTAACCATCACGCCGTTTCACCGCAGGTGTAGGCAGAGAGGACGGACCGCCAAACAACTCGATATTGACATACACTTCTTGCTTCATTCAAATTCATACTTCGTCTCATATATTCTCTTCTCTTATTCTGCCTTCTGACATGGCCCGGCTCAAGTACTTCGTTGACTTGATCGTGCCTTGTCTTCCTCAGGCATTCCCGGCTTCTTCTTTCATTAACATTCGCGTCATATATTCTTCTTAAACTCTTTTATCGTTCATTCGCTCTACATGCCAAAACCATCTAACTTTAATAATCTTACTAATTACGATAAATAAAATAAAAACTATTACAGATTTAAAATTCATATATAAGATAAATAAAAATTATTATTACATACATACCAAGGTAATGCGATGAAGTATGGATCGCCATAAGAAAATATTAGATCAATTTCACGAGAAGAAAGGTAAAATTAAGCTTACTTCGAGTACACGGACGTCTCTTCAGTAGTTACACATAATATTATTAAACACGGCTACCTTAATGTGCAAAAGTCTGGTAAGGAAAAAACGTTAAACAAAATGTTATACCTACAGGCTACCTTAATGTTCACAAGTATGGTGGAGGATAAGCCCCGTAGGAGACAAAGAGATTTACCTGAATTATGGGCGAAGCGTCGTAGATTTATTGTGGCCGTCAATATATTCCACATACACTGGCCCGTACTGACTGCGGAGCCTTTATGGAGACGCAGGTGATCCCTGGATAATTTATCAAGTAGGTAAATTATCCCCGAGGACGATAGGGTGACCATCGCGGGGGTATGTAGGGTGATTGGCAATTATTGAGATTTTGAAAAATTACATAAAACCTTTCGACATCTAGGCCCCAAATAGGCCAGCGAAATTAAGTATCTGTTCAACAAAGAATTTTGATATTTGAAAATGGTTCAATTTTACCAGAAGTAACGAAATATTAGATTTACTTTTGTCACACGGGACACGCCCACACAGAGGCGTGCATTCCATATAGAAACATAAGCACTGCCTACCCTACCTTACTCGCATCAAACATAAATGTGTACGCAATGCGCATTCAAAGGAAGACTCGTCGGTGTTAGTGTCAAATTACAAATGTAGCAACCAGTGGCCATCTGTTGGTACCTCTATTGATTAGTATAACTTTACTAACGAAATAATTATCATACTATGTTGGCTTTGTTTCATACAATTGTGCGCTCGAAAAAGTATTGAAATTTTGTATTTCCAGTATTCCGGATATTTCGTGTGTCAGGTAATTTATTTATTTTATTGTGAAATACAGTGCAGCCAATAACATTTCACTAAAATATCAGATCGTCATATTATACTGCATTAACAACATTCAAAAATTCTTATATTAGGTACGTCAAAAGCATCAGTTAGGGACACGGCCTCGTGTTGAACAAAACATTTATTGCAGTCTTGAAATTACTGAAGTTTAAACGAAAAATGTCTATCTAAGAAGATACAAGGCAGGTAGTTTAGTAGTGTAGTCATTCTTCCCGAAGGCAAAATCGTTGTTAGGTTGGTCCTACCTCGTGGGAAAATAAAAAAAATGTCAGTGCTACCTAGATCTGATCAAGTCGAAGACGTAAAACGTAATACGTTCCACAACATCGGGAATGCAAATGTGCCCATTGAGAAACGTGCTACTAGCACCATTGCAATTTTTCTCTTAATATCTAGATGATCTAGTCCTAGCATTCCAGCAAAGGGAAAAAGCAACGATGGATACAACAAAGGATAGTATACGAACTCAGTAATGCCAACAAACATGACTGAAGCCAGAAGTTTAGTCATTCTAAGCAAATACCTACCACGTTCATGTCAGTTTTTTTTTAAATATCAATTAATTCACTGGTTTTCCTGCTGCCATTAAAAACACTGCGCCCACAACATACGAGTACTGTTGTATAAGGTGTTACATTAAAAAGCACTTGTAAATGAAAAGTAGATTTATTGACTATCTCTGTTGACACTGGTTTGACAAGTGGTTGCTCTAACAAGTGACTCCCAGAGGTTATGTCCCATAGACAAACCTCTAGAAGTGATCCATAGAGCATATTATTATATTATACCAACACATACTTCTACCCGTCTATTTCTTCAGAGGATGTAATGAAGAGAATCAGATTAATTTGTTGGATAAACTACTAAAAGTATCGAAAATATATAAGATGTAAATTTGATAAACATTTAACATATTTCTGAAGAAAAATCAGCGAGAATCACAATAACTAAATGTGAAAGGATAAATGAAACACTTACTTCCGTAACATAATATACAACTCAATTCCAATTCCGAATCCATTAATCACACGCACAATCCCAATTTAAAAACCGTTTGAATACCTCAATTATGATACAATTGAAATGAACAATAAAGAATTTCACTTCCCCCTCTTCATCCCCGCTCCACTGGCAATCCGTTACGTCGCCCGAACCCTTCCATCTCCCCACTTCCACCCTTCGCCACACCGACCATCCGCGCCGTAAATGATACGGACCCGAGGCACTTTTTCACCTTAAATCATCCAGTTTTACGCCGCCTAAAATACTGTAAAGGGTGCATAGTAGATTTAATACTGGACGGTCAGTGAGGCAAAAGGGCTTTTTGGGGTTGCGCAGTTTGTGAGACCGCGTAGAAAAAGTTCGCACCGAAAACTAGGGGTTTTGGATTTTTTTCGCCACAGATCGCTTCACGGTATTGAACATTTTCATACGACTTGTAGTTTTCAAAAGTGCAAAAACTTATGGCCGTAAAGAAGGTAGGAAACACAGACGCCAGCAAATCATCCCGCAGTCGAGATATACACAAGAAAGAATCGTAAAGTCGATTCGTTCTCATGCGCTAATGTCAACCGTGTAAAAAATGTTGCATTTGGCGTATCTCCCGACTGTGCACCTGTGCCGAATGGATCCAAAGACATAGAAAGATGTAGAAATCTAAGAAAGCTTGGTAATAAAACGTAGACATTTAATAAATTGGAACTACATTTTTTTATTACTATGCAGTTATACCAAGCTACAAAATACTTCTTTGAAATTTTATTCCTCAAATTCAATTTTTTCAAATTCGAATTTGACAGTTCATTTTAAAAAAATAATGCAAAACATCAAAATTGGCTTTTTTTACGTTGTTTTATTTTATTCATATTTTTGAACTGTGAATTCGATTTTGATTCATTACGATTTATCTAAAATCTAATACATAAATTTCAGAAATACAAAAAACGGCTCCTCCGTGTAATTATCTTCCCTGCAAAGCGCCAAATAATAAAAAGGAGATTAACATACATTGGTCTTAAAATGTGTTGTTTGGTAAATGTAAAAAACATGTACTAGGACCATTGTGCTTTTTTAAACATACAATAATCTTTCCATAAGCCATCTTGCTGTTATCATTTAAAATGTTTTAAAGGATCGCAGCGCCCTCATTTTCTGTCTACTGAAGCATGTGATAATCACATTTGGGTGATTCGTTAAAAGGATGTGCGTTAAATAAAAAGGCGTTACTTTTAGATGTAACTGAATTTATTTAGTAATTATACACACAGCTTATTAAATTATAGTTTGAAACATTATGGGGAGGCGCTGTTTCCTGGGACTGTGACTTCGAAGAAATGCCCAGAGTCACAAACGGTCAGATGATAGCTGTGCTCTTGGTGTTGCTAACGATAGGTTCATAAATATTAATTATAACGGAGCTGGCTACACTACTATAAAATGTCAGACTGTAGGTATTTTAGGGTAGCACAGATACACTTTTGATTTGTTGGCGATTTATGGCATAAATCTTCAATTGAATCATAGATTTCGCAATAATTTCACGCGAGTGGCGGGCTGTCAATAAAAAATACGTAAACGAGCAAATGGTGCGGAAACAACCAAACAACAGGGCCATCAGCGGTACGCGTTTATTTCTAGATTCGCGCGGTCCAAATTCGCGTTGGAAGAAGTCCTGGAGTATATTAGTTAAAGTCGGGCAATCTGGGGGTTGGTGGCGACATATTTCAACCCCTAATGGGGTGTCCAAACTTGATACTTACAACGACGACCACCGCCAGGGGGTGGAGGGTAGTGGATGGCCAAAAGTGAGGAATTATCATAAGATAATGGGAAACGCCGCGGAGCAAAGCGACTCTAGGTGAAGACAAAGAAGGTTATAAACGAGCTAGAATTAAATGCACAATGAAGACGGTATAATGCAGCCTAGAATACTGTTGAATTAAATAAGTTAAATAGGTACACAGCTGAAGTGCAGTGCACACAGCCTGAATAGTTGGGCTTGCATGTCCTGAAAATGACAAACATTAAAAGGACTTACCGTAAAATGAAGCCGAGAATTTGTTTGTGTTTGAAGGAGCGAAAAAATGTGAATTCTAGCAAGAATATAAGCATAGACACTATAGACTGAAGTCAATACTACTATTTTCAGCTTGCAACGTCATTTCCATCGTCAAGTGAAAATAAGATAAGACGGAATAGTGTTTATTTAATGTTTTAAAAAAAAAGTATTTCTAAAAAGGAGATTAAAACTTAGGTAAAGCCGAGTAGTAAAGCAATTTACCTTTTTTTAAATTTAATTTTAATTAAATTTTAATGGTGTTATTATTAAGTTCTGCAACTAGTTAGTCTAAAATTTGACTTGCTGGAACAACTGGAGATAAACAAAAGGGCTAATGATCGAAATATAACTTTAATAAATAAAATAAGAAAAATTACCTATTCACAGTTTGAAAATGACCTTGAACGCCGAAACAGCTGTCACAATAATGAAAACTGAAATAATTGCAGAACTTAATAATAACACTTTTAAAATTTGATTTTCATTAAAAAAATTAATATAGTTCTAGGAATTAAACGCGAAAACCATTAATAAGGAAGTTAATGATAATTGGACTAATTTCCACATCACAATTATCGTTCGTCCCTAAGAAATGGACATCTATTGTAGAAATTTCTATTTAATTTAGATCCCCTGCTAAACAGCTGTTATGATCAATTTAGTTATGCACGTACTCGTCTGCAAATAAATTTGTGGTTTAATCAAAGTTTGTGTTGCATTCAATTTAACAAACTAGCCTTCAAAGGTTTTTATAGTCAACGTATTTTGGAATGATGTGTTAATGGATTCCTGTAAGTTTAGTGTATTTATATTTAGTATAACGCATTAATCAAAGCAGTGAAGGGATCTGTGATTAATGAAGCGGCTCACCAATGTCTATCAGGAGTTGATTTACTAGTATAATGGTTATAAAAGCCTATTATTAAATTTAGACAATATAAATAAGATAACAAGTAATATGAATTGAATACGGAACAATGAAAGATAGTTCAATCTAGCCGAACAACAGAAAGTGAATGATGCTATTAGAGAAAACCGGCGACTATATAGAAAATGTAGATGTCAATACTGTCACCGTGCTTCAGGTGTTTGGCGGCTGTCGAAATAGTAAATCTCAGTGGCCAGTTCAGCAGGTAGAAGCCGGTAGCTAACTAACTAACCATCACGCCGTTTCTCCGCAGGGGTAGGCAGAGAGGACGGACCGCCAAACAACTCGATCTTGGCATACACTTCTTGCTTCATTCACATTCATAGAATGCCTCATACATTCTCTACTGTTATTCCGACTTCTGACATGGCCCGACTCGAGTATTTGATTCACTTGATCGTGCCATGTCTTCCTCGGGCGTATTCGCGTCATATATTGTCCTTTCACTAGTCTCTTCGTTCATTCGCTCTACATGCCCAAACCATCTAAGCGTCCCTTTCGTAATCTTGCTCACTACGCTTATATCAACCTTGCATTCTTTACGAATCTCAACATTTTTCACACGATCATACATGGTTTTACCACACATTCGTCTCAGAGATCTCATTTCTACAGCATTCAGGTGTAACTTTTTTCCACTTATTTATTTTGGACCGGACCGGTTTCACCCTATCACGGGCATCGTCAAACTGGCCTGTGATTATGTCAAATATAAATATGCGACTTTACGAAAGTACTTTAATACGCAGATGCCCCGTAATATTAATCACCGTATTCCATCGCACACATTGTGGCTCATTCTCCCATCAAACGACCTCATTATCCCAACAATTAGGGAGAAGGAGTCCCTTTGCCGACAATGTTACATTATTATGCTAACGTCTGTCGTACACACACGCTCCACGTGCTATATCTACAAACGACCTCCATGGTCGAGGGGTAAGGCTCTCGAGTACGAATCCGAAGGTCGCGGGTTCAAATCCCGGCGTGCGCAAGTAATTTTTATTTAATTAATTTGTGTTGTTTAACAATTAATTCATTTAAAAATAATATATGGTATATTTGCGCACGTTCCAGAGTAGAAGATACTCTCAGTATCGCCCTGGTGAAAGACCACCATTCAGAATTAAAACGTTGTTTGAAATGGCTTTTAGCCGTGTTTGGTGACCAGATCTGAATAGCCAGGTATTTCCCCCTTTCCCCACCTTAGTCTCCCCCTTCTCCTTCCCCTCCCCGATACCTTCAGCCTCACAACATTCCCCAAATGGGAATGCAATAGTCTCACTGGCTCCAGGTGGTTGGGAGCAGTTTGGGACTCTTGTGCGGTATTCATACAAATAAAAAAAAACGGAAGTGTTGCCATCTCTAATATTCAATTAGAACTGTAAAATTTTTCCTTGCAAAATTTATCTACCTGCTAGTTAGAATAATTATACTTAACCTAACGTAGGATCCAAAGAATACAATCACATTGAATTTTCCCTTCAAATATGATAATATATTTATCGAGCGAACCTCCGAAGGTTAAAAGCTGTAGATGCCACATTGTTAAGGACGTCACATTGTTAAGTAGATGTCTATTTCAGGAAACATAAAAAGAAAATTAAGAATACAAAGTTTTCAATGTCATCACTAGCGTTACTAGTTTATTCAGCAATTGAAAAATATGGAACAAACAATATGGAGTGATGTGTTTTTTTATTTTTATGACAGAAAAATTGACATTACATAATATTGTTGAACTAAACGCCGACAAGCTACTTGCATTAGCTTAGCGGGTATAAATTCCCATTGTATGAAAATAATATTACGCAATAAAAAATAAAAATAATAAACAAAGCTCCTTAGTTCATGGTGGAAATGACGCTAAGCACGTTGAACTTGAAATTCCAGACAAAAAAGATGTGCATATTTTATGAGGTAAGAACGCACTAATCACTGCTCAAGGATTTTGTGTTCTTCAACATATAACGTGGAGTGCCACACTGGCCGTACCACCATAACGTGTTAAAGGCAGGAACTAAATATGAAAAATGACTTACACATCATGCAACAGACGCGTATTTATCTCACATCTTTAAGATGATGCTACTGAGATGAAACGATTACTCAGCTTTGATAAGCAGTCTTATCACTGTGCACATGCGAAATTTGCATTAGTTTAATCGATTCATTTATTTTGTAGTTCTGTTTTTCAAATTTTTATAGGTTTCTGTACATTCATTCCTATGATGACAAGTCTGTGCTCAATTCATATCACTGTTCACATGAGAGGTTCGCATTAATTTTATCGAATCATTTATTTTCTTTTTTTAAAGGGTTCCTACTGCTACGACCCTCGGTTGAGGACGCAGTAAATAATTATTCAACTCTTGCGCGGCGAGTAATGATCAAGATCTCTTCGTATAGGTAGTAGTGTAAGGCTGAATAATATATCTGCAGATGGAATGTATTGAAGATCTGCAGATGGTTCTAGATAATTATATGTTGAGGTAGTAGTAGAAGGTGGAAGTTCCGTAGAATAATAACTTATATAATTTATACGATATATATTTATTTAAAGAAGACTTATCATATTTGATTAATTAACTTATAAGTACAATAGACAATGACAATAATGAAGAAGGACAGCGTGGAGACTGGACTTCGAGATGTTAAAATGTGAACTGAGAGGAACGGCTTGTTCCCGTTTATATAGTATTCTAGTATCCCGGATTGTGGGAAATTTCATAGAGTTAAGCTTAATAGCTTGCGTAACAAACCAATAATGAGTTTACTTAATTGGTTTTCTAAAATAATGCACTTATTTGAAAACGCCGAAATGCAGAAAGAATTTACGCTTGATTTAAGCCAATGGAAGGGATTATAACATTATGAAGGGTTGACGTAAATGGCGCTAGATTTATAGCAAGGGCTGGGAATATAACATTACATATTCGTAAGATGCAATGCAAAATTAGCATTGATTAAATCAAGTCATCTATGTTATAGTTTTGTTGATCAGGTCTTTCTTTACTGGAAATGATCGCCCCTAAACGTGGAACAGATATAGAATATTTTTTTAAATAAATAGAGAAACAACTGGTACAGAGAGTCAGTCAGTTGTCTATCAAGAGTCGAACAAGTGTTTTACTTCTCTTGGCTTCGACTTTCCTGAGACCCTCAACATATGCTGCCTCGCAAAGCCTGAACTATGCCTGAGGATATCTTGGTACCCACCTCTTCAAAAATAGAAGGCCCTGCTAAGACACAAGTACCAGGATCAGGCAGAGAATCAGCCCATCCAGTGTACATGTACATGTACGCAATTCGAATCAAGGAACGACTCGTTTGTGGTAGTCTCTGAAAAGCAGTGCCTTTCAGCAATGCCAGTAAATGTAGCAATCAGTGCAATCTGTTGGCACATCTATTAATTAGAACAAATTTTACCAGCGAAATAATGATAAATCATCATTTTTGGCTTCAAGGGGAGGGGATTACGAAATTCCTACGGGAAAGACACCCGTAACTCACAACTTAGTGGGGGGGGGGGGGGGTAAATTAAAAACACTGCCAAATCTCATTTTTATCAAAATTTATAAAGCGAAACGTTTCCAAATATAACCCATTTTCTAAGAAAATACACAAATTTAGATTATTTCTAATTTTAAAAGCTCATATTTTGAATAATAACACGGCTAAAATATGCACTGATGACAAAAAGAAGTTCAAATGTGCACTAACGACAAAACGGGTAGGATTATGCATATGTAAATTACTATTACTGTCGCTACATGGCGCTGCTTCCCAACTCAAACACGAGAAATCTTTCTCTATTGAGTTGGGTACTTTTTGTTAAATTAATTAATATTTTTTTCTAATTAGCTATATCTGTACTATTAAATATTTTATATGTATATATATTAAATTTAAAAAAAAAATGGAAATGCACCAAATCCGATGTCGAACTATGTATGACATATCGAAATGTGTGTTGCGTAACTGCAATAACAACTCCAAAAAGTTTTAAAAGACAGACAGAACTACTTTCCACAGGAAAGTGCATTTCATCCCGACCGAAGATTGGAACATGTTGATGTTACGCGACGTTTCGTGGAGACTGTTTACTCTATTTGTAATAGCTCTTTGCATGCAGGAGAATACAAAATTCAAAAGATAAGGACGACCAACTCGGCATCTATAAATTAAATTGTTATAACTGTTATAACGGCTCTTACATCGGAAAAAAACAGCACGTAATGTTAATATTAGAATCAGAGAACATCTTAGGTGTTTAAATAGCCATGGTTTTTCTGAATTCGCCAACAATCTAATTAAAAAAGATCATACCTTTAATCAAAGCACCGGGGCTAATATTTTACACAAAAATGGTTTTAGCATTAGATTAGATAATTTAAAAGCTTTAGAAATAAAGAAATCAATTAAAATTGATAGTAATATTATTTTTCTTTTTTTCTTTGTTATTTTCTGGCTTTCACCCATTAAGGGCCATCTTGGCTATGTTTGATCAGTTAGATTTTAATAGTACAGATTGTTCTTAAAATTAGTTACTTTTAAAACGGATATAATGGAAGAATCCAGAGTGGAAGATGCTCTCAGTATCGCCATGGTGAAAGATCACCATTCAGAATTGAAACGGTTGCTTGAGATGGCTTTTAGCCGTGTTTGGTGACCAGATCTGAATAGCCAGGTATTTCCCCACCTTCCTCTTCCCCTTCTCCTTCACACAACATTCCCCAATTGGGGATGCCATAGTGTTACTGGCTCCAGACGGTTGGTAGCAGTTGGGAATCTTATGGGGAATTCACATAAAAAAAAACAACAAATACGAGTAAAAATCATAAAAAATGACCAAATACGTGAAGTACGTATTTGGTCATTTTTTAAAGATAAGTTTTCCACTTCTTCTTAATCCCTCCCTCTTTTGAAGTTCTGTCTCTTTCTTTTATTTGTGTTATCCAATTCTGTTACATGTAAGCATAGTCTCACTGCTTCATTGTTTCGTATTATATTTTGTCTCCTTCTTTTTGTACTCGTATATCCCAACAACATATATGCTCACTCTGTGTATTTTTGTTTAGTTTTAAATTTAACCCTGACGAAGCTAGGGTTAAGCGAAATCGGATAGTCTTGATTTTAAAATAATGTAGTGGTTTAAAACAAAGTGTTTTTTTTTTATTCAATAAATATGTCAAAACACAAAGTAATTTGTTTCTACGAAAACAGAATATAAAACTGAATGCTATTACAGTATTTTATAGAAATAAACTAAATATTTTATTATAATTTCTTCAAAAGATTGGTATTCACTTTGTGATGTCATTATTAATAAATCAATTAAAAAATTACTTGGTATTCACCACTTTATTAATACAGACAGATCCCAGTATTTTAATTGTTTTTGTGTTTTATTCGTAGAACTCCATTTAATTATTTTAAAAATTTATTGTTAATCAAATTTTAAAATGTTTTTATTAAGTTCTCAGTTCGAAAATGGCTTTAAATGCCGAAAGAGCTGTCACAATAATAAAAAAAAAGTTAAATATAGAACACAATAATGTAAGAATAGAAAAATTATAAACATAAACAAAAAATTATTAAAGTAGGTAAGTAATTAATGAAAAATGTTAATAAAAAATATTATAAAACATATGACAATAAATTAAAAGCTATTTTAAAAATATATATATTTGAATATTTATTAAATTTAATTCACTATTGACGCATTTTCTGATTTCTAAAATTTCAAATTTGTCTAATTATAAAGCGAAATATATATTTATAATCTGTCTATTCTTGACATTATTATGTTTAATATTCTATATATTCCCGATGGAGAAAGCGTCGCTTTCGAAACATGCTCATATCTGTGTATATTAATAAATTGGTGAATACAAAGTAATCTTTTAATTCATTTATAAATATTTTATTAATTAAGTTAAAATGCTACCTAATATTTCCATGGTTTTCACATTATGACGAAAACAATTTTAACTCAATCAAAAACGCGCCAATTCCGTCAATAACTCCATTTACCATACCCGTTTACGCGTCAATCAAATAAGAGCGACCGCACGTCACCCTGCATTGCCCGAGCGATAATGCAAATAATCAGAGAGCGAATGCACATCGATTGGTCCAGCATAAACAGAATGGTTTTATGTAGATACATCACAAACAGAAAATATATTAAATTCCGCGGTGTTGTTACACGGGACCACACTTTCATTATGAACAGATCAAAATGACAATTTGGTAGGAATTGGTTTAAATTGTGACAGTTTTCGGGGATTTCATCATTTCGGTTAGAATTATTGATAAGTCCCCAATGACCAAAGCAAATATATGTCATACACATAAAACTCATCATAATGTTAAGCCACAAATTTATTGCATAATCTTTTTATTATATAAAAAAATAATGTCCCGAGTCTGTCTACACGCGATTTAGAAAAACCACCCCCTTACCCTTTTCTTACCCCTTAAAGAAGAAATTTGGTACTTCTTAGTGAGATTTTGCACACTTGATATTTAATGTAAGAGGAAAAGTACTGGGTAGGAGCAGGGGTAACACATCACACCCACATTTTACTCCAAACCATACATAACCCCGGATAACGCCGGGTACTTCAGATAGTACAATATACAATGAGGTTGTCTCCTACAAGAAAATTTCATGTTATTTACAAATATATAACGGTGATCGAGCTTTCAGAGTATCAGGAACTAAAGCCTGGAATGAACTGCTGCATGACTTAAGAATGATCAAAGAATCGACAGAATTCAGAACTAAACTTAAAACTCTTATTTTCAGACAACCATATCCATAAATTGAAGAAATGCACACGTAAAGTGATTAGCTAGGCTAGCCGGTTAGTGCTTACCTAAAGTCATTCATATAAAAACTTTAGTTTTTCAATTATAAAAATAATTGTTACCCTTTGCGCTATGCACAAAAATCTTGTCATAAAAACTTTAGTTTTTCAGTTAATAAATATTTGACAAGTCAAAGCATTTTTCACCAATAAAATGTAGACATAATTTGTCTCGACGCCATCTATTGAGGGATTTAGCCGTTACAAGCCTTTCTCATACTAATAAATTTGGTTGTTTACAGGTGAAAAATAATAAAAAACAGTAATTATTGAATGAAACACTAGTATATATTGATTAACTTGGCGGGTTTGCGATAAGCCGACGTAGCTCAACGGTAGAGCATCTGACCGGATATCAGAAGGGTGTTCGAGTCCTGTCGGCGACATTTATCTTTTCTCGGAAGGTTTTTTCAATTTGGATGAGTGTTTCAGGCTAATAATTATTGTTTATAAAAATAATTGTTACCCTTTGCGCTATGCACAAAAATCTTGTCTTAAAAACATTAGTTTTTCAATTAATAAATAGTTAGTTCACTGCCGTCCACGTTTCTTTCGCGTGATTTTTGCTGCGGTAAGCAAATTAAAAAGCATTTATAAAATAGTCAAACTAAATACTCTAACTAGTATTCGGTTTTTTGTAAACAAGCTGAAACTTTTGTTTATTTGCTGTTTTACTTATTTGCAGTTTTACTTTAATTGCCGGCGCGACTGAGCTAACCCATTTTGTATCTTCTCAACAAATCCGGTTCAGCAAGAAACGATACGGAATAAATTGATAGAGACGCTCGATGAAATAAAATATATTTTATGGCCGTAAGAGCCAGAGATTGTAGCGTCTCGCGGGATAAGAAAACGGGATATTTCCTCGTCGACGGTCGTCAGCCGTCTCCCAAGAGATTGATGGATTCCTTTGACGTTTCTGAGGTCTATTTCTGGCTAATGACGAACCGAGCATTGTCACGACGAAATGTTATTTCCCTCGGTCCGGTGAGACAATCTATGTACTCGTATATATCTGGTAAAGATTCATTCACTAAAATACTGCTTCGATTTAACTAGAATAACTTTAGTACTCTGCGCTAATATTCAATATAAAATGGAGTAGTAATTAATGAGAAGATTAATGGGCGGATTATTCGAAGGGATGTTTTAATTAATTTATTGAAATTGAATGATTTATTGAGTTGAACATTGAGGAAGGAAGAATAATTTACAGTGGATTTAAAAGGGAGAAAAAGAAACATTCCCAGGTTACGAGTAATAACCTGATGACATTTGGAATTCTCCCTTCTCCGAACGTAACAAAATGTAGGTAGGATGTGTCGGACACGGTCGCAGTTATTTTCGTGAAAACGTTAGACCGATTTCAAATCAATTTATTTGAGCAAAATGTCCACGATGGGGTGCTGATACCAAGCTTGATGTATGGCAATGAGGCATGGAACTGGGAGAGGAGGGATGGAAGTAGAATGAATGCTGTAGAAATGAGATCACTGAGGCGAATGTGAGGAAAAACCATATAGGATCGTGTGAAAAATGTTGAGATTCGTAAAGAATGCAAGACCGATGAATAATAAGTAAGATTAAGAAAGGGACTTTTTTTAATGAAATACCGCACAAGAGTCCCAACTGTCTGGAGCCAGTGAGACTAAGGCATCCCCAATTGGGGAATGTTGTGAGGCTGATGGTAATGGGGAGGGGAAGGAGAAGGTGGGGAAATACCTGGCTATTCAGATCTGGTCAGCAAACATGGCTAAAAGCCATTTCAAGCAAAGTTTCAATTCTGAATGGTGGTCCTTTACCAGGGCGATATGGAGAATATCTTCCACTCTGGAACGTGCGCAAATATACATTTTTTTTACAGTAACTCCACACAGGAGACCCCGAAGGAAATAATTTCCCTCAAGACCTATATCAGCTTTGGGGATGCTGTGTGGAGGGATATATTATTTTTAATTAATTAATTGTGAAACAACACAAATTAATTAAATAAAATTTATTTGCGCACGCCGGGATTTGAACTAGTCGAGAGCCTTACCCCTCGACAATGGAGGCTGTTTAGATGGTTTGGGTATGTAGAGCGAATGAACGAAGAAAGGAATGCAAGGAATATATGACGCGAATGTGAATGGGAGAAGAAGCCGTGGACGCCCGGAAGACATGGCACGATCAAGTGAATCAAATTTTTGAGTAGGGCCATGTCAGATGGCAAGAGAATGCATGATTGTGAATGAACCAAGAAGTGTGTGTCAATATTGAGTCGTTTGGCGGTTCGTCCTCCTTGTAAACCCCTGTGGAGAAACGGCGTGATGGTTAGTTAATTGAAATTTCGGGGGAAAAAAAGGATTGCCGATTTTAAAAACGTCAATTCCACATTAAATATATTTGAAAATCCCTTTGAAATTGTGGTTGAAAATGTGCAATTATAAGTTCGGCTGGAGGTTATTAACCTGTAAAACGATGACAATCTTCATCGTAATTTTAATAGTTGTAATCTGCTAATTTCTATAGACATCTTAGCAAAAAATAAATATACTCTTGATGGATAATGCGTTAAAACGCGCAAGTTTATTCGGGTCAACCCTATATAAGTGAGAAAAAATTTGCAATTACGAATAAATATAAACGAGTCTAAAACACGAAATCGTTTGAAGGACGAAAATCTCTAATTAATTTTACGTTTGTCCCCAACAAAATCGTCACCGCATATAGCGAAAATAATGTCAACTCACCGATGTCAAAAAAAAAAAATATTGTAACGACTATAATGTGGTAGGACGATGTGTATAGTTTTTGAGATATAAACTAGAAGCCTATGGTGAGTTGAATCATGTTTACGGACACGTGTCGAATCCGGAAAGTCGAGAATGGTGGGATCAATTTGCGAATGCGCACGTCGCGGCGCCTTGCCCCCACGAATGTCAGAGTGGTAGCGGAACAAATTTTCACACTTCCTCTTTAAAAAAAGGACTAAGATGGCGGCGCTATGTGAATTTTTAGCCGAGTTATTGAAGTTTGAAATTACTTCGACACAAACTGTCGCTCATTTAGGCGCGATTGCCTTTAACACCCGGCAACGACTTTAAAGACGTTTTCACGTCAAAGTTTTTGTTTCAGTTTAAATAAAATGACAATTTGTTCGAGAAAATATTGTGATAGGTATTTGAAAACGTTTGATCAATCTCACCCGAAGTGAGATAAAAATTATTTTACTAGGTTCATCACTTGCAGTGATAACGTGTAACGCGTTAGCATCGTTATTTTCTCAGGAAATAATAGTGTACTGATGTAATTCGGCATTTATGAAGGATTGTTCTTCCCATCACTCTACTCTGCCCGGGAAACAACACTTACCCGACGCTTCCGCCAAGGGCTGAAAGCAAAACACGATTACACCCCCCTCCCCTCTTTTCACCCCACGCAGAAATAAATATATAGCCTACATCCACCCCACATTACCACCCTATTGTCGAAAATGGAACTTCATATTAGATTGACCAACCTATATAATATACTGTATACGTTATAAATACCAGGGTGTATTAGTTGAAGTTTGCCGGTTTTTTCAATAAAGAAAACGCTTAATTCTCAAGGGAATCACATTTTTTTTTATTCAAAGTATTGAACATCGGATTCTATACATTTTGCCCATCTTTGAGGCAAATCATGGATACCATTCCAAAAAAAAAAATTCTCTTTCGAGGCAAACCATTCGACGAGTCATTTTTCGACTTTTTAAAAATTGGCGAAGCGCTGCTCTGCGAGTGAGTGTCCCATCAATGCGAAAAGGTGATAGTCGGACGGGGAAAGGTATGGAGAGTATGGCGGGTGCGATAATATTTCCCAATTCAATGCTTTGAGAGTGTTCTTCACTACTTTAGCTGTATGAGGCGGTTTGGCGGTTTTTTCGATTTGTCTCTCGTTCATTTGGTGTGGTACCCATTTTCCATACTTTTGGATCTTTCCCATGGCTTTTAAACGTTGGCAAATTGCTCCTCGGGTCACATTAAGTGTTTGGGCCAATTGTTATTGCGATTGGGTTGGGTCTTCATCCAATAACGCCTGCAATTCCTCGTCTTCGAACTTTTTCGTTGCACCAGGATGTTCATTGTCGAAAATTAAATCGAAATCTCCACTTTTAAATTGACGAAACCATGTCTCACATGTTCTAATCACTGGAGCATGTTCACCATAAGTTTCTACCAGCAACCGATGAGCTTCAACTGCTTTTTTCTTTTGATGAAATAAGAAAAGCAACGAATGCCGCAAATGCGATTTACTTGGAACGAAACTCGACATATTCACTGAGGTAACCAACTATGACACTATTATTTTGGCATAATGTAACTTGTGTATTTTTGAAGGTTATAATGTCCATAGAAAAATATGACATAGATGCCAAATCATAGAAATGTATACATATCTCTAGCGACATCTATGAGTAAAACTGGCAAACTTCAACTAACTACCCTACGTCACTCAAAAGTCACGAGCCGCCACTGCTGGCTATCAAATTCCTGTATGGAGTACCATCGCCTTTTTGGGGATAGCAGATTCTTCAATAGTGACCAACTCAACTGCTGAACCTATACAAATCATGCGAAGAAAAATTTCACAGCATAAAAGGTCTGATGGTATAGGTGCTGACAGACACGCCGGCTTTGTCGGCCGGTTTTCTTCAGCCGGTTCTAATTTGTATGGAAAAATACGCACGGTGGCATCGGCCCGGCAATATGGGGATGGCATGGCGGCGGGAAGACGTGTCGATTTCAAAGTAAGCTGGCGCGCTGAGAAAATGGCAATTATTTTGAAAACAATTGCTTGAAAATATAAATGATCATGTGATATTATTTTGGTAACAAAATAAATAAAATGAATTTTTTTTATTAAAAAACCTTTGTAACTTTTTTCCACTTATTTATTTTAGACCGGGCCGGTTTCACCCTATCAGGGGCATCCTCAGACTGGTAAAATGAATACTAAATCTATGGTATATATATAATTGACAGTTTCAAAATTAGAAATGACAAAATAATTAATACTTCGTTCGAAGGTGAACAATGAATTTCATCAATACGGAGACAATTTAATACGATCTTTTTTGATACATACATTCATTTATTCGTAGCTAGTTTATCATCGTGGTGGATTGATATCCGAATGAACGTATATGTTTATTTAATAATGTTAGACATAGCATTCAATATTCCATCGTATTGGTTCAAATTTGGGCGCGAATGGACAACCGACTTGTACTTACTACTAGCCAGTAGCCAGACAATACTGCAAAAACTGCCCAGCAGCCGGTACATATTGCCACCTGACAAAAACGGTGCGAATGCGTGCATACAGGCGTACATACATTTTGACGGCCTCCATGGTCGAGGGGTAAGGCTCTCGACTACGAATCCGAAGGTCGCGGGTTCAAATCCCGGCGTGCGCAAGTAAATTTTATTTAATTAATTTGTGTTGTTTCACAATTAATTAATTAAAAATAATATATAGTATATTTGCGCACGTTCCAGAGTGGAAGATACTCTCAGTATCGCCCTGGTGAAAGACCACCATTCAGAATTGAAACGTTGCTTGAATTGGCTTTTAGCCGTGTTTGGTGACCAGATCTGAATAGCCAGGTATTTCCCCACCTCCCCCTTCCCCTTCCCCTTCTCCTTCCCCTCCCCAATACCTTCAGCCTCACAACATTCCCCAATTGGGAATGCCATAGTCTCACTGGCTCCAGACGATTGGGAGCAGTTGGGACTCTTGTGCGGTATTCATGTAAAAAAAAAAAAAAATACAGATGCATTTTTCAAATTAGCTAAATCTTCCCTACATATAAACATGAATGTTTGTCTGTGTGTTCCGAGCCAGGTCGGGTAAACATCAGCTAGTACTCTATAAAATATTATATATTTTTGCTGACTATTAGAATGTTAATTAATTAATTTCTTAAAACTTCATTAATACACTATTTTTTCCTTTTATTTTTATTTGTAATTTTTGTACACTTTGATTATTTAGCTTTGCCAAATGGTTGTAAAAAGGTTCGGTAATTTTTTTTTTACATGTTTTATTTTGTTTATTAATATGTCAAATTCTTAATGTTTTTTTATTGTAACTTCTTTAAATTGATAAAGATTTTCTTTTCATTTAAAAAAAATAATGATCGCTGTAATAAGGAAATCCAGTCCATTTTTTTTATCAATAGTGACGTTCAAACTTAAATACCAGCATATTTTTCTTTTTTCTAAATTTAGTTTTGATACTTGAAATAATTTTCAATTTTTCAAAGTCGGCCAAAACCCTCCAAATCAATGGCCGGACGGTTTTGTTCAGTTTTGAAGATGGAATGTCAAATGTCAAAACAAAGATGAGCTTTACCACACATAATTTTATATTCTATTCGTAGTAAACCATAACTAAACATAAGTAATAATATTATGTACCTTTTTGGAAACTTCAACTCAAAAAATAATAATAGTATCGAGCAATAACATTTTCATAATATTCGTATTAATAATTGGTTTGCTCATGAATACCCTAATTTATATCATTAATAATAGTTTTTTTTTTATATTGAACAAGTATCAAAGAACTTAAAGTCATGCAAATTAAGATTAAATTTCGCCAAAACTAAAAAAATACGTATTTAAAATACAAAATAAAAATTTCCATGCTAATCCAAAAACAGAATACACACGTGACGTCAGATGTTCCAAATGCAATAGTACCAACATAACAAGGTGTTTTGATGAGATAATTATTTATTAACTAACTAACTAACTAACCATCACGCCGTTTCCCCGCAGGGGTAGGCAGAGAGGACGGACCGTCAAACAACTCGATAATTATTTATTCACTTGTAAATAACGATTTATAAATTATACGTATAATTATAAATAATAAAAGTTATATATTCAGAATCGTCGTTTTCTGATCTATATGAATATATACATATTTTTGTTGCCATAATATTTTTCACTGGAGTTCCTTATTCTGTCAGATCTACGAGGTAGCCGAGAAATATTAAATGTTACGAGAATATAAATCAGAAATAAAAACATGGAAAGCCATAGAAAAACGAGTATATTTGAATGAATCTTTGAACTCGTAATAATTCATACAATAATAACGTCGCCAGTGATTTTATTGTTATTGTTAGTAGGATGAAAATAACAAAAAATATTATAAATGTTTGCAAAGACGGATTTACAACAAAAGGTTGAACGATTTCTTCTATTATTAGAAGCTGAAAAACTTGTGTGTCTTCTGGGGGTCTTAACCCAAAAGCCGGGAGCTGCTTGGGGACAACAAAGCCGTCAAACAATATCAACCATTAACCCGACTTTTCGACATTATCAATCTCAGAAATTATTTCTCATATATGTAAGTATACACATTAATTTTTTTTTTCACAACGTCATGCACTCATATTATATTATATTATGCAATTGTGTATTATGTATCATGTAGATCAGGCTATTACTATTTTTATTTTTAAAAAAAAGGTAGTATCTCCAAATTAAAAAAATTAAAAACCTTTCCCTTTATAACCTCGTGTCATGCACTTATACATTATTATACATACATATATATTATAAATATGTTACGCTTAGATACCAACTATGCATCATGTTATTTTTTTTGTAAACTTTTTTTTCTTCTTTCTGTACAGATTATCATTCTAATGTTAAAATATGTAAAAGCCCTTTGGGGCATAAATAAATTTAAAAAATATATTTTTGTGAAAAACAAAAATTAAATGAAACCCCGTTAACTTCGTGTACACGTTCAGTCCCAATAATATCATTTTATTGGAATATTAATACCGTGTTCCGCTTTAACCATTTATATTTCACATATTTGTAAAAAGCATTAACTTTGGCTCGCCATAATTTGCAATAAAAACACATAAATTTGTTGTAGACCACTTTTATTTTATTAAAACTCTACCGGTTTCGGAAGCACCCTTCCTTCATCAGGAGAATATTAAAACTAACTTATGATATAGAATATTGACAAGACATATAAATTTTAGGTGTTGGAGTGGGGGGTAAGCATATGTGTAGGGGTAATTGTAGGATTTCCAGGAAGAACAGGGCGATTTATTGGGAAAATATTCAGAATGGGACTAAAAGATAAGTTAATTTGGTTCAAACCAAATTAACTCCCCACTCCAACACCAACATCATGTTATTTTTTTTGTAAACTTTTTTTTCTTCTTTCTGTACAGATTATCATTCTAATGTTAAAATATGTAAAAGCCCTTTGGGGCATAAATAAATTTAAAAAATATATTTTTGTGAAAAACAAAAATTAAATGAAACCCCGTTAACTTCGTGTACACGTTCAGTCCCAATAATATCATTTTATTGGAATATTAATACCGTGTTCCGCTTTAACCATTTATATTTCACATATTTGTAAAAAGCATTAACTTTGTGGCTCGCCATAATTTACAATAAAAAACACATAAATTTGTTGTAGACCACTTTTATTTTATCAAAACTCTACCGGTTTCGGAAGCACCCTTCCTTCATCAGGAGAATATTAAAACTAACTTATGATATAGAATATTGACAAGACATATAAATTTTAGGTGTTAGAGTGGGGGGTAAGCAAATGGTAGGGATTTCCGGGAAGAACAGAGCGATTTATTGGGAAAATATTCAGAATGGGACTAAAAGATAAGTTAATTTGGTTATTTAAAATAATTAATTAATTTAATTTATATGTCTTGTCAATATTTTATATCATAAGTTAGTTTTAATATTCTCCTGATGAAGGAAGGGTGCTTCTGAAACCGGTAGAGTTTTGATAAAATAAAAGTGGTCTACAACAAATTTATGTGTTTTTTATTGTATTTATATTTCAATTTTGTATGTGAATATAATATAAAGGTGCATACTAAAATTTACTCAGTGTGCATGCAACCAGTTAATAGACCACTTAACTCAATTTACTGTACCTTTCTATAAATTTCACATTTCAAAGTTATAAAATGCATCAACTGCAATATTCGTTCTACTTGTATCCCCAAATTATTAGTAATAAATAACCTTCAATAACTTACTGTAGAGATATTCAAGCATTGCTAGAACATTGTATTCATTGTACTCATCACAAATACAATATCAGTGTTAAAAATTAGTGTTTTAATCCACTAACAATACCCATATCTGCGTCAAGATATTCTCTATTGAACTCAATCTATCCAAAGACCCAAACCTGAACTTTTTTCTTACAGTAACTCCACACAGGAGGCCTTAGGAAAACGATTTCTCTCAAGATCTTTGGGGATGCTGTGTGGAGGGTCTTTTAAAGGATAGGAAGAAGTGAAGAGACCCATATTGTGGGAGGGAAGAAGCCGAGCTGTTGAACACAAGAACGAGTCGTAGAAGCAACCCGTTTTCATGTGACAAATGTCAACCATATACAAAGGTTTGGCGCGCGTTTGGCGTGTTTCCCGACTGTGCACCGGTACTAAAGGGATCAATAACGCTAGTTTCTCAGAGCATCTTCCATTAAAATACCCATTAAAATACCGGTAGAAAAAGGACAGCATTCCCACCTGACGTCTGTGCTCCAAAGATTGCAATCCGTTTGTTAAGACAGATGAATCTATTAAACGGGACGCCCGTTTCTGCAGATTCGGGGATTTTTATCAGATATTTTGGGCCGATCGAAGATTCCTGGGGCACACATTGGTCCTTCGAAACACAAGCGGATTTCAGGGGAAATTCGAAACCAGGAACGAGCTGATATTAGTGGTAAAATTAGAATCCTATTTTAATTTAACAGGCTAACTACGTAGTTTCGGAAACAATCGTGCCATCAAGGCAGCATAATAAGTGTTACTAATTAAGGTGTACACAGTGTTTGCGATGACTACGCCAAGGTACTGTGGCGTGTCGTCTTTAATGTGTATCTCAGTTTGTAACTCAAACACGAGAAATCTTTCTCTATTGACTATTGAGAATTTTTTGTAAAATAAATTAATATTTTTTTGTAATTAGCTATTATATCTGTACTATTAAATATTCTATATATATTTATATTTACATTGAATAATAAAAAAATAAGGCTACAAAATTAATAATACCTACAAAACAGAAAGTTGTAGCACTAACACAAACTTTAATATAAAATAGAAAATCTGTGAGCTGAAGAGGTAAAAATTCACGAACGACGAATTCTTTTATAATGAAATATGCAAAGATATTTCTGCCACACTAAATATTAGATTAACACTATTTTTAGCTTGCCATATCATTTTCACTTGGAGGTGGAAAATTTTTTTTTTTAAGTTGCAGTTTCCGTATTTTATTGCAAAACTTAAACAAATTTGTACTGAATAAAACGTAACTTTTAGGTCCTTTCTTAGGTTACGATCACTGACGTCAGAATTAGCAAGACTTGCACTAACGCACCATTTCGACGGCTGGAGGCAAAGGTCACGTGACACCCATTTTGGCACCAGCCTAGATCATAGCCCTCAACATTTGTTTCGCGTGATTTTGACTGCCGTAAGCAAATTATAAAACATTTATAAAAAGGGTCAAACTAAATATTCTAACAAAATATTCGACTTTTGTAAACAAGCCGGAACTTTTACTTATTTGCCGTTTTAGTTAAATTAGCGGGACGCCTTTTTTATATGAATACTGCACAAGAGTCCCAACTGCTCCCAACCGTCTCGAGCCAGTGAGACTATGATTTCCCCAATTGGGGAATGTTGTGAGGCTGGAAGTATTGGGGAAGGGAAGGAGAGGAGGGAAGAGGAATGTGGGGAAATACCAGGCTATTCAGATTTGGTCACCAAACACGGCTAAAAGCCATTTCAAGCAACGTTTCAATTCTGAATACTGAGAGTCCACCACTAGCCTAGCTCGCCTCTTGCCCCATTTGTTTTGGTTTCTTCCCCTGTGTGTTAGGACAACTCTACGTATTTATTATTTGCTCTGTGGTTCAATATATGTTTACCTACTAAGTGTTTTGTTTCTATTACTCTGTGTACTTTTTCATTGAGCGATATGCCAAGATAATCGGAGAAATATTATAATTATAAAACCACAGTGTGAACGCCCACCTAATCTGAACAACAATGTCCACCCCCGTTAACGATTGGCGGTTTGGATCCAGTAAGGAATACGGAATAAGGCTGTGTCGCTTCACCAGGCCCCGCGGAGGCCCTCGTTCATTAGCCGGAACCGGAAATGGGAGACGATGCGTCGCCGGAAGCAGGCTGAAAGGGAGAATTACAGCCAGCCAGTCTATACACACTATATATTAAGCAAACCTACAGATAGTACTAGTCATAGTGATAATGTATACCCCAGAGGGTGATGCTCTGAAAGAAAGAAAGATAGCCTGTATTTTTTTAACCGAACCCCAGTTCAAAGCATTAAAAAAATGATTAAGGGCATTTGGAACATGATTGTATAAGGCTCCGCGCTTACAAATGGCGCTAATTAAAAATATTTTAGAAGAAAACACTTTTGCGCATGTAATGCTTTTAAATATTGAGATGAATTGTTCGTTGGCGGGTGTACATACGGAATATGAAGTGGAATAATTTATCATTGTAGGTTTAAAGCTGAAATCCGAAACATGAAACCGGAAACATAAAAAGATTTCAGTCGCATCTGGGACTCTAACAAAAATTAATTAGATAAATTTTACTTGCGCACGCCGGGATTTGAACCCGCGACCTTCGGACTCGTAGTTGAGAGCTTTACCCCTCGACCACGGAGCTGAATGGAGCTTTATTGACCGTCTCGCTGCGCTTTAGAGAATAGGTTTTCAAAACTAATGCAGGTAAACAGCCCGCCTAAACAGCTTATGGGTAGAACCTCTACTAAATATTTTATTCCACGTGTGCTGAAACTGGGAAAGATGAAATTTCTACGTCAAGATCTTAGTTACAGTTTTTAGTACTAGTTATTTATAGTTTAGGACCGACCCTTCGTAGCGATCATAATAAAGTTATCGAATCTCTATTATACGGTGATTTTATTATGATATTCATGATCCTTAACGTTTTACTACTCAGAAAGGGTTCAAAGAACAAGGAAAAGGAGACACGCGCAAAAGTCGGCTAGAGGATAACACATTTAATGTTTAATATAATAATAATTTTTGAAGTGGAGTTGAAAAGACATGGTATAAAGCATCGATCAACAATATCTAGACTGGGCACGTGGATCTTAAAAATGACGACCGAACAGAAATTAATCGGTTCCCGAAAACATTTATCAAAACGGAAGTGCATAATCTTATTATATTATGATCGCAAGGATAATTGCTTTTTTCTTTTAGTTAGTCTGCATCGACCAAATTTGTCTCCCAGCAAGTTTGCATCAACAGAGGGCTAAATTTATCGAGATCATTTTTCAAACAGAAAAAGTTAGAGATATTCTAGATAGGAACTTTATTATTGACATTTTAATCAGCTATATGAATACATAAACATATGTTACAGATCGTGTCGAGCGATCGTTTAAAAAAACGAACAATTGACAACTTGTAAAATTTCTCCTAGCCATTATTGTATAGCGATGTATAGGGTCGTGACGTGTGAATGTATTCAAGTTACAACAATAGTTTCATCAAAAGCTTCATGCTCAACAATGGCTTTGCGTACGGGACGGAACATGCAATTGGGTTTTTAAGTCTTAACTTCAAAGTGTGACACTAGCATTTACGGCTTTCTATGAAATGACCAAATTACGTCATGTGATTTCGTGGTTAACTTTACGCTCTGGGTTATTTTGGAGCGAAGCGTGCTAGCCCAGGCAACGGAATTCAATAGGAAGCTGTGTTATGAAATTACTCAACCAAAATTGTCGTGCTTATTTGTATGATATGCCAAATCTAGTAGTGATATATCGATGTTATAAACCGATTGATACGTTACTAAGGTATCAATAACAGACAGCAGCTCTATTTGAACCTGTATATTGAATGGATATACTGAGTTTCAGCTCGATAAGCCTCAATTTAAAGTTTAAAAAAACCGGATAATTAGCCACGAGATGGGAAGCTACTTCCATAATAGTGTGAAAAAAAAGGTTTTAGAATATTTTCCGCAATTTCAGTTTACCAGCTCACTTGTGAGTCTGCATACCAAGTCTCAGCGTGATCAATTTTTCAACCAATTAATCCCCACTGAAATATGTGTCATGAAATTTATACAAAAACATTGATTTTAAAAGTTTTAACCAAAGCGTGCGCCGCACCGCTCGTTTTCATTTAGTTCAACACTTGTTTTTTTCTGATCTATAATGCGTTTTATTTATTTTACCTAATGATACCTGCAAAAAAGTCATTGGCTGTTTCGTAATTGGCAAAGTGCACGAAAATTGACACAGGGAGTCTTAGTAAAATCCTGATTTATCAAGGGTGCCGCGAATCGTTAAAGTTTGGAAACCAACCTATTGTACTGTAGTGTTTGGTACAACAGGCAAAAGGCCACCGTGGGAATGTTAAATAATGGCGAGAACCGTTTAGGTGGACGGTCTTTGAATTGAAGGGGTGAATTAACATGTTATTGCGAGCTAAGCGATCCTACGAGGGTTGTTTTAAAACTATCGTAAACTTTACTATTTGTAAAGTTTTTAGTTGTACATACTGTCGCTGTCGCAGTAGCGCAATTCATTTTATTATTTATTTTTAGTAGAAGTATCGTTAAATTACTATTTTTTTTTTAATATTAAATAATGTAAAGATTACTAAACATATATTATTATGTTCACAAATAAGATTATTTTATTTGACTTTACCACGAAACGAAATGGACTACTTGTATCAATGATCAGTTGCTTTAACACGGTCCAAACTAGGTAGTAAGTAGGGAACAATAAAAAATGTAAAATAGATAAAAATAATTACATTGAAAAAAAAATATTAATGTGTTTTATTAATAAAAAAATAAAAATGTTCATAATTAATGAAAACAATATATATATATGTTTTCATTAATTATGAACATTTTTATTTTTTTATTAATAAAACACATTAATATTTTTTTTTCAATGTAATTATTTTTATATATACATATATATTTATTTATATATTTTTTTATTTATTTATATATTTATTTTGCCCTATCGTACTATTATAGAAACTACAAAAAATAGGTAGGTATGCAAAAATAATAAATTGTGAAATTAACGAAATTTACATATTATAACAAATTTTACTACCCATTTTCTAAATCGATTATTTTATCAAACAACAGGGCGTCTTGTCTTGAAATGACATTTACTCCAATGATGAAATTGATCAAACCATAAACATTTCATCATTAGAAATGCGTAGGAAAGACTTTGATCTCATTTGCATTTTCAAAATAATAAATTGTATCATTGACTCACCTTCTTTGTTGCAACTCATTTCAGTTCAACATTCCTTGCCGTAGACTCGGAAACGAAGAACTGCTTTTCAACTTATAAGAAGCTACTAGTATCTATATAAGAATGTCCTTATATGTTTTTCCTCGAACAATACTACTAATTATCGGTACCATTCTCCATTATCCAGAATGTCGAGACTTGTTAACTCAAGCCAGGGCCCTTGAAATTTTTGGTAAGTAATTTTTGTAAGGCTTTACGAAATTAAATCTCGAAAATTATGATTTAAAATGTCTAAAATCATGGACCCTACCAAAACCTGTTCAGGCTTTGCGTTGGATGTTCTCTCAAATGTAGATATATTATTGTCCTATTTTTGTCATTGCTTCTTTATTCACGTATTATGTATGTGTTGTTATTTTCATGTAGCTCTTATTTATTTTATTTAGTGTTATGTATTTTTTTGTAATCGGACAATGGTCTGTCAATAAAAAATAAAAATAAATTACCCGTAAACAGGTAATAAAACTGGCAGGTTTGTAGCCGAGCCTCTAAGTGCTCCGTCATTGCAGAAGCAAATATCGCAAATTTTATGATGGGGGTAGGAACAATTCAAACAATGGCTTTTCCTTTATGAATATAATTTGAAAATACAATCCATTAAAACAATTTAACTTCAATTCTTGTCTTAAAGAGGAACGGCGCGCAGTGTTTTACACAAAACTTAATTTTGGATTTGAGGCCAAAATACCTATCCAAAATGAATAATCGTTATTTTAATCAAAGGTATACTCGTATATAACAAATATCTAGTACGGATTAGAAGTATTATATTTATTTCTGATTTAAATTACGAAATACAGGCCATTAAAGAAACCAATTTTACATGATTTTTAAGGCAACTTTGAAAATTATTTGCGGGTACATGAATTTTTTTTTTTAAATTTTCTTTTTTGTATGTAAATGTGATTATGTAAAATAAAACAAAACAAAAAAAATCTGTATTTTAAATTATGTACGGCAAATTTGTGTAGTAACACATAGTATGCAAATTGGTCGTTTTCAAGTTAAATTTAAGTCCATCATAATGTCTATTTTAATTTTTTTTTTCAATTTTTAATTTTATATTTCCATTATATTTTCATAGAACACGGAGTACTTTTTTTAATCACCATTAGCCCCCAAAATAATTGTTAAATATGCCTCTAAAATCTCGAAAAATTAATGGCCTATATTTCATAATGTAAAACAAAATAAATAATATACTTATGCGTACTAGATATTTACTAAACCTTTAATTTAAAAAATATATCATTAGGTTTAGGTGAGCATTTTGGCCTCAAATCCTAAATTAAGTTTTTTATGAAACAGGCAACACAACCGTTCCTCTTAATGCGATCAAATGACAATTATTAAAAGAAAGTATTACAGACAAATAAAAAAAAATTAAAAGCGCAATTTAAAAAAAAAAGTCACCGCCATGACAGTGTTTTACCACTGCCGTGACCAGGAGTCGAACCTGGGTTACCACGGCCACAACGTGGGGTCCTAACCACTAGACGATCACGGCTATCGGCGACTGTACGAAACTCGACAATTTACCGTAGTATATTCAAGAAAATTGCACAATGCAAGTTGGGCGTGACCAAAACGAGACCTGATAGTACAGTCTAGTATTATTCAGAAAGTAGTCGTTGCGGTGATAAAAAAACTTGTTATTAGGTGTGAAGCACGTTTCACAGCGAAAAATTTACATTTTAGTTTGATAAGTGATTATGTGGTAGTGTGTTCGAATCTCAGTGAGGACCACCGTTTTTTTTTTTTACTTTTAAAGGGGAGAGGGACGTCGGAGAGAGTATTCATTGGTTCGAAATAAGGATAATATTATTACGCAATACGATAAACATAATGTTTTTAAAGAGATTATAAAAACGGAATTTTATTTATTTACATAGACAATTATGAAAATTAAATCAGAAATTTGACCTTTTTCTGACCGTCCTACGCATGTTTTACAGAATATTTAATAATTTTGAATATTCTCATTAAAAAAAAAACATTTTGAGAGTTTTTCCTTAAAATGCGAAGTAGAAATAAAAAAATTACAAAAATAAACGGTTTTGTTTTATTTTTGTCATTAACACTAACTTGAATTTTTTTTAAACGTCTATTACAAAACTTTGATTTGGTTTATTTAAAAAAAAATTGTGATTATTTTTCTCCACTTTTTAAAATTTTTTTTTTTTTTTTTATATATTTATTTCTTGCTAAAGCAATCCCGATGAGTTTCAAAACTCATTTTAGGACGGGAGGAATTTACAATACATAAGTACAAGATAGTACATACAATTTTACATTGACAGCAAAATATCAAAAATAGAAGTTTCACATACAAACAGAAATAATTTTATAAGGCCAAGTTAAATAGAACAACACACAAGAGAAAACATATAAGGGAACAACAAAATATACAAATATGGATTTACTGATTTTCATTTTTAAATATCCTTAAAAAGTATTCCTTTATACCATCATTTTGGGATTTTTTATTTTTCTGGATGGTTTTGTACATATCTGGAAGCGAATTATAAAGTGTGTAGGCAATGTAGTTTAAAGATTTTATTCCATATTTTGTAGTGTGTGTTTGAGGAATGCGGATTTTATTGTTATTTCGAGTATTGTGGTTGTGGATGTCTTGATTGTAAAGTGGCTTGACGTTAGTGTGAGTTGATTGTTGAGTAATTTGTAGGATGGTGCTGGTGATTTCATACTTAGGAAGGATCGTGATTGGAAGGATACCGGAAACTGAGTAGATGTCCCTGACATGAGTGTCCCATGGAAGTCCAAAAACATTTCTGAGGGCTCGGTTTTGAACCACCTGCAGATCAGCAATCAATTTCTTCGAGGCAAAGCCCCAGATACAGCAGAGATAGGAAATGTGTGAATGTACCATGGCGTAATATACTGCAGTTAGTAACGGAATGGGTAGTAATCCTTGAAGTCTATATAGCACACCAGTTATGGGGGTAATTTTCTCCTTTACATGATTTATGTGGAGATCCCACGAGAGTTGAGAATCTACTATAAGGCCCAAATATTTTGTTGTCGTTTTCTTTTCGAGGCAGTTGTCACCAATTTTGATATCGAGGCTGGAATTTTTCTTGTTGCCGAATAGTAAATAATGCGTTTTTTTTACGTTAAGGGTCAGTTTATTTATTCTCAACCAGGTTGTGAGATGGGAAACATCGGCATTCATTTCCATTTCAAGTTCCGCTAGGTTTTTTTTGTTATAAAAAATTACAGTATCGTCCGCATAAAGTTGAAGAGTTCCTTTAATGCCCCACTTTGTTATGTCATTAACATATATTAGAAATAGCAACGGTCCAAGAATTGATCCCTGTGGCACTCCACATGTTATTTCACCCAATTCACTCATTTCTCCACCCAGTTCTACTGCCGAAAAGCGATTTGATAGGTAAGATCTGAAAAGTTCCAGAGGAGTACCAACAATACCCAAATGTTTCAGTTTTTCGATCAATACGTTATGGTCCACCGTGTCAAACGCCTTCTTTAGATCAATAAATATTGCCGCTGTAAAATCTCCATGGTCAATATGTTTCTGCAGATTTGATATGAAATCGAAAGCTGCACATTTAGTGTTAGAACGTCGTCTGAAACCGTATTGTTTGAGGTGAGAATTTTGTTTTGTTCGAGATATTTCAATAGTCTTTCTTTGATGACACATTCAAAAATTTTGGAGATAGCTGGAAGTATAGAGATTGGACGATAATTTTGGACATTTTTTTTACATTCGTCTTTATGTATAGGAATAATTTTTGCAACTTTTAGTTTGTCTGGAAAGATACCTTTTGACAGAGAGAGATTTATTAAGAATACGAGGTCATCCACCAGTTCCTCCTTGCAGTTTTTGAGAAGGAGAGAGGTTATACCATCGGAACCAGCTGCCGCTTTAGATTTGAGGTTGGATATGATCCGTAAGATTTCTGTTTTATTTGTCCTGATCATGTTAAAAGATTGTTTTGCTTGAGGTGCCGTGTAGATGGTATTTAAATCAGTTTTTGAAGTTTTTATGACTGATGCTAGACTCTCCCCAACTGAGAGAAAATATGTGTTGAATGCGGTTGCAATCTCCTTTGGTTCTTTTACTTCTTCGTCATTTATGACTAGCAATTTACAAGCTATTGTTGGGTTTCGGGAGCTATTTGATATAATGGAGTTAATTGTTTTCCATGTTCGTTGTGGCTTATTCATGTTTTCATTAAGCAAATTCGTATAATACTTAGTTTTAATATATCTTCTATAGTTGGTGACAGTATTACGAGCTTTATTTTTTTCTGTTGTCAAAGGAATACTTCCTTGATTTCGTTTCCAAAGTTTAAATATGCTATTTCGTTTTTTAATCAGCCTATCAAGTTCTGCATCAAACCATGGAGTATTGTTAGGTCTTTTGTCTCCTATATTAGTTTTTAGTTTTGTTTTACACGAATTCATAACATTTTGGAGATAGTCAGCGAAGTTATTATAATTTTTGTTCACATCGTCAGACGAATGGGTAAATTTACAAGTTTTAAGTGTGTTATTTAATTTTTGATAATTTATTTTGTAAGCATTTGATAGGTTTCTTGCGGATCTGTTATTGGGGAGGTTTTTTAGGGAATTTTCATAATCCAATATAAGTATATTATGGTCACTAAGGGGATCATCAATATTTGAGATTTTTCCGGAACCATTTGTCCTATTTGTAATAATGTGGTCTATTAGCGAGCTGGTGTTGTTAGTTACTCTTGTGGGAATTATTGTGTTACATACATAAAAGTTATACGATTTCAAGGTGTGAATATATTTCCGTGCAATATCAGTGTCTTTTGAAATATCGATATTGAAATCTCCAATAAGTAATGTGTCTTGTTTGTTTTTATTTAATATTATTTCTAAAGAGTCAAAGAAGTCTGTTATATTTGAGTTCGGCTTACGGTAAAAAACATACAGATTTAGAGGTTTAATATTTTTTGCCGTAATCCTAATTCCTAGAAAGGTATTTTCACTGCCGCATTCTTCGATTTTTTTATTGTCGAGTGTATTATGCATGTAAATAGCGACTCCTCCTCCTCTGTCCATCTCACGGGAAGCAAAATTTCCAGAGTAGTCGGCAATATTGAAAAAAGTTTCCTCTCCTTTACGTAGCCAGGTTTCCGTGATTACGAGAATATGAACTGTTTCTGAAATGTTTTTTAGAGTTTCTTCAATTTCATCAATTTTGTTTCTAATGCTTCTAGCATTCATGTACATAATACGCATACAGGAGCTTTTAGTGATGTATTCTTGTATATTGAAACATTTTTTTTCCTTGAAGTTGCCTTTAGCAGTGTCCCACGTAGTCTATCCTTTCTCTGAAGCGCTCATCCATCAGCTTCCAGAGTGGGCAATCTGGATTTGTTGCCCGGTGGGTTCTTGAAACTCCGGTGCAATTTGAGCACGTTGGTTCTTTCGCCTTGTTGGGACATGTGTCATATTTATGACTTTCTCCACAGTGAAAGCAAGTTATCTTCTCTGTACAAAAACGTTGGGTGTGACCAAAACCCAGGCATTGGTAGCATTGCATCACCGGTGATTGATCTTCTACTACAAGACGTTGATATCCTACGTTTACTCGTCCAGCATTTATCAAGGATTTCCAATTTTTTGGTGACGCTTCAAGGACAACGTTGCACAGTAGTTTGTTCCTATGATTTTTTTTATATTTAATTCTGAGTTTTTGTTTGAAGTCTAGTTCACATCCTTTATTTTGGGATTCTAGAGACTTCAATAGGTCTTCATCAGAAGCACCTTTAATCAGCCCTTTTATAATTACTAGCGGTTCGAGTTGCTTACCATCAGTCACTGTTATTTGTCCCTGGAGTCCTTTGCTAAGTTCCGCTTTGAAGTTGTTTTTGTCCTGTAGTGAGGCCATTTTAAAGATTAATTTGTCGCTGTTAGTTTTTCGCATACCCGCAACACCAATACCAAGAGATCTAACATCAACATGCGTTTTTATCAGTTGGTCCAAGTAATCATAATTTTTTCCCGGATCATCAGAGCTGATCACTACAGCATGACTCTGTTGCGTAGTTCTAGGCCTGGCTGTGACATTTGCATAAGTTATGTTATTGTGGTCCAGTTTAGCTTTGATTTCGGTGACGTTAGTGGAGAGCGATTTTATAGCTGCGATAACCGTTTCCATTGGCTTCGATGGAGAAGTACATTCCTTCACCGTAGCCTCCAGGTGATCCATAATGCCACTTACATACTTCGCAAGGGATGTCCGCTGTTCTTTGTTTAAGATTTTTAATATATTGCAAAACATACGTAGGACGGTCAGAAAATGTCATATTACTAATTGATTTTAATCCATTTTAAGAATATATATATATATAAGTGAAACAGCACAAATTAATTAAATAAAATTTACTTGCGCACGCCGGGATTTGAACCCGGATTCGTAGTCGAGAGCATTACCCCTCGACCATGGAGGCCGTCAATTATAAGTATGAATGGAACATTGCAGAAAAAAATGTTTTGTCGTGAAATTTGTCTGCGTGCATTGATAACTTGCAGAGTGGTGATGTAGTGAGAGGGGTAGGCGGTTTCGCTCACCGTGCCACAATACGCGGTCGTCAGTAATATTTATTAGAAAAATTTACATAATTATAACATAACAATTGATATATATTTTTTTAATTTTAATTGTTCTACTCTCCATAAGTTGAGCTCCAGTAGCTCATCGTTTTGGGAAAAGTACAAAAAAAAACAGTGCGTGATATATAAACAATATCAAAAAATTATTAAATAACTAAGTATTCGGCGGTCTGCCGGCTGTAATTGACGTATCGTGCGTTTTATGAGTGGTGGATGTTTTTCCTTAATTTTCAGCACATTTACACAACATTTTACTATCTATGCACTATGAATACAATGATTGACCTAAGTAATAAACGTTAAATATTCAATTTTATCCTATTTAAAAAAATCTAAATGTGCATTAATTGTTTTTTCGTTTAATTCGTTAAACACCATTTAATTTTTTAAATTTTTATTTTAAACTATTTTAAACACAGTTTGAAAATGGCCTTAAACGCCGAAACAACTGTCACAATAATAGAAAAGTAAAAATACTTGCAGAACTTAATAATAAACATTATTAAATTTTATTTAAATAAATTTACAGCACCGTGTGTACAGCACCGGAGCTCGAGGGATTTTCTAGTATATCATAAAACCATGTATTTCATTCATAGACAAATTATACATTTTTAGATAACATGCATATGAAATCGTTCATTATAAATAATTTCACAAAGGCGATGCGATTATAGCATATTTTATTTTCTTAGTCAAAACCAATAATGTTATTCATACCTTAAAAGGGAAGCAGTGTATTATTTAAATATAAATAAATAAAAGTTACAAACAAAATATACGCTATCTTCATTATAATATCAAATTAATCGAATAAAGCACTTAATTATCCCATCAAATTAATTCCACTTCACCGGGCATCCGAGAGGGGGCGGTAATGTCCAAAGCGTAAAGTGTCCACGGCCGGAAACGGCGGAGCGGAAGGAAAGGGACCGGAAACAAAAAATAAGAATGTCCCCTGGCGAAGTTAATTAGAAGCTTTGTCCGTAATGACAAGTGAAGAGATAAATCGATAGAAGTGTGCGCGTTCGCGTGCTTGAAGTAAGCTCAATTTAATCTCGCTTCGGGTGAAATTGATCAAACATCGAATTTAAATTTCGAATAAAACATACAAAGATGTTGCACTCCCGTGAGTTATCAATTCAACTAATTATGGGACTGTTAATAACAACATTTTACAAGAGATATAAAAGTATAGTTACATCAGAATCTATAAAAATTAGTAGGACGGCGATCAGAACAGAATTGGAACCTATAATAAATGGTTTTCCAAATAGCATTTAAAAAATAAGATTTCAGGACATCATATCGAGATTTGTCTGAAGACTTGTCTGCAACTTCTTATAGCTGGTGTAGGCAATGTAGTCCAACGATCAGTATTTCGTCGATTCTATTCTAAAATATCGTGTTTTATTAAACATTTTTAAAACCATCGCTTACGCCCTAAGAGATTTTTTGTATTAGCGCACTCCCTCTCTCTTCCGTATTAACATATCTACTTTTCCAACAATGTTTAATTTCTGCTCGGAAGGTATTGCTGGGATTTAACGGCCCGTGAGGGAGCCGCATAAGATAAAAATAAATTAAAAAAAAAAACAGTTTCACTGGGCGCTTTGGGGCCTAGAAATCGAAAGGCCTCATGTAATTGGCGATTTAATAACCCCTCGAGTCATTTTGATAATATGATAATTTTTCTTAAATGTGCATGGTAAACTTTAAAATGGCAATAAAAAGCGTGTTTTTTCTCTTTTTAACACAGTTTAAATCATATACGAGTACATCAATACAGTACAAAAAGAGATAAACATGACTTTTACGAGTCCGTTTCGGGCGGGGAGAATTATCTCCCAAAGAGACTCGAGGAGTTAAGGTGTTATTTTTGGAAATCGGTATAGATTTACACTTCTAGGTATTTATGTCTTCAGTGGTAATGACGTTGGGGGCTTTACGATTAGATTTTTTTTTGGATTTGTAAATAGAACACGAAACGCGATAAAGTGATAATGAAGACGTTTTTTCAAATGACGAGGCAATCGTTAGGAATGTAATGAATATACTTGCGGATTGATTGGAGGAAGAAAATAAATGAAAGGAAATGCCAGAAGGCTTGGGGGAAGAATTAGGGAGTTTTAGAGCGATTTAAAGAACAATGGAAATCATTTAACGTCATATTGGATAATTTTTTTAAGTCTGAATAGGTATTGATTTTCCATTAACCCCTTTTGGGTTTATTTTAAGATACATACGTTGATATCAGAATTTTTCCTCCCCATCTAAATCGACTAAAAAACGCCGGATTTCATTTTCCAATTACTGCGGAATTACTTTAGACATCAGCTACTCGTTCAGGCAGTAGCGATTTTTATTAAATGAAAGGTGATTTTTATGTTTAATCTCGACTGCCGTAAACGTCTTTAGCAATGTTTCCTGACCAGGAGGCTAAGTCTGTATCTTTTGCGTTAGCTAATGCAAGTTAAGTCGCCAAAAACAGATTTTGACAACTTTCATTACGCAGCGTCGTCTCTTACATTTGCGTACCGGATTTGTGTCTTAACCTTAGAGTAATAATATACCTAGAGACCTTTCTAATCTTCTCCAATAATAATACGAATAGTTGACATACTCGCAAAAATATCTCTCTCTTTATGCTCGGTTCTATAAATATATGAGAAAGAGAGACAAACAATTTTTGTTCAAAACATTCATTTGTGGGAGGGTGTTAGTCGATAAAGCCAGTTTCTTGAAACGCACGAACTTCACTTCGGTGATATCTGTCAGACAAGTTGACTGACAGAAAGCGATAAAAGTGAAATAATTACGTGAATTGAGTGAAATCCACAAAAAAAAGCTATGGCTATATGTGCAGTGATCGGGTGCGTCAACCGAAATACTAAAGGACCAAAAAAAACAGTTTTCACAGGTATTTATCAAGGAATTCGTGTTTTTCACTTTGATCTCAAATATTTAATAATCTACTCTATAAAAGAACTCGGAACCTTCGCCAATATTTAAACAACCCTTGAACTATTTGTATTATTGTAATAAACATCCGTTTTAATTGAGTTTTAATGCATTTTCAATATATTATATTTACAATAATTTTGCGTAATTATGAGAATACAAATTACCAATTTCATTTGGGCATCTCAAAGTAACTTTGTCTCTTTCGCTCTCATGGTTAGCATTGCCAAATGTTGGTAAACAGATAGTGACAGAATGTATTTTGTGAATTCCTTGTATTTCCACCATGAAAAAATCAGGGCTGTGCTAAAGTTGGATTGTTTTTATATATGTAACTATTTATAGATTTCCAAAGGATGAAGCAAGACTTCAAAAATGGATCCATGCAACGAGAAGAGTAAATTGGATTCCAAAATACCACAGTAAAATCTGCTCAGCTCATTTTTTAATTGAGAACTTCGACATATCGCTTCCAAAGGTCCTTCTAATGGATTTCGCGGTGCCTCTATGTAATTCAATAGTACCCTTGGCTATACAAAAGGTATTTATGCATTTTAGGTGTAAACTTTATTTATCTTTAATACATTAATTATTATTTATTTTGTAATCTGTGCCAAAACTAATAAGGGTAATATTTTCAGATAATTCCAAACTCCTCAAATGGAACCTCCCCGCCTTTGTTAGAACAGGCGCTACATTAAATTCAGAAAGAGATGTTGTAAGTATATGAAAATATAAACACATTTATTAGCCGCCTTATAATAATAATAATAACAAAGCATTAATATAGCGCAGTTTTGTGTTATTTCACTTCAAGTGCGCTTTGGTATAAATAAACTTTAAAAAAATGATAAATAACTCCATTCAGTGGTATTCCTTCAGTGCTACTTTTACATTCTATTTATTGACACTACCATAAAAAATATTAGGTGGAATATTTATGTATCTTTAATACATCAACCATTTTTGATGTAATGACTGCTAAAACTAACAAAGAATAATATTTTCAGATAATACCAAATTCTCCAAATAGGGCCTCGCCGCCTGTGTCAGAAAATCCGTTTATATTAAATGCAGAAATAGATATTGTAAGTACCTATATAGTATGTAATAAAAATACAAATGAAGCTATTAAATCAAAAATTAATTATTGGTTTTCATATTTACAGATTATGGGAAATTCAGATAGCATTGGACATCTAACGCCCGACTCCGTACCTGAAACCCCACGGAAAATAATTTTAAGACGTATTTTAGATATTTGAGACAGTATTTTAATAAATTGACGTTGATTCTCAATCAATAGATTAAGACACTGTATCACACTACAATGCTTTATATTACTTTTCTGTTTAAACTCATTTTTAATGTAACTTTATTTTATGTACCAATAAAGTTTTTTGCTTATGTTCCTTAAATAAACAAATAATATGACATAAATCGTTTTCAAGATTTACGACTACCTACTTACTCACAACAAAATACCTAATTTATTTCATTTGTAGCAACCCTGTTAGCCATGGTAAGGCCACACCCCTGAGGTCACCCTTGGTCAAAAACTCGCTTCAACATCTCGCAAAGTGGGGTCTCTATATATTGTTACTCTAAGGTCTTAACATAAACGCAAACTTAACTTGTTAGCGCGATGGGGACGACGAAACTATCAAAATGTGTTATTTATGGCCGATTTAAATTGCGTTAGCTAACTCAAAGGATATAGACTTGGCCCCCAGATCTGAATAGCTAGGTTTTCCCCGATATCTATCTTTACTCCCCTAACAATGGCTATTTTCCTGGTCTCACGGGTAATCAAAACTCATGGGCGCAAAAATTAATTATTAAAAATGTACATTGAAACATATCTATGTATATTTATAAAGTGGTGAAAATGAAATACATTTTTTTTAATTAATTAATACAGATTTCACTTACCCAATGATAAAAACAATAAAAACCAAATTTTTCACTCAGGGTATATATCTGGAACTTACCCGGAACAAGAAAAAAACAATTTCATTAAAAAACTCAACAGTCATAGACGCCATAAATTGGCCTTAATTTTAAAAGAAATATATTATAGTCTTGACATTTGAGGTTTATTCACATTTACCAGCACCGCGCAGTTCAGTGCAGACAGACAACATTAGTTGCATACATTATCTATGAACACATTCATACTACAGCGTACGCAAGCTTAACGTATCCGCACATGTACGGACCAGCGCCGGCAGAGAATGTCGGCTAGAATATTTTGACGTTGCTGGTGGCCACTAGACGACTGCGCCTGCGCCGTTAATATCATCACATACTGTTAGTTTGCGTCATTAAACGTAGATATTTCTAAAACCGAGAAGATGGATAGCAATAAATGGTACCGGGAGGCTAGTAAGGATGAGATCAGATATTCAAATGAATAGAACTCTTATTGAAAACAGATCAACTATATTTCACTTTAGTCACACGATATTTTATTAGAAGGAGCAAAATGCAGGAGATTTTAATATGTAAAAATTATGAATTGCAAGCTAACGTCACACGAAATCGAATGCCAGTTCGTTTACTTGAACGCTCTGACACTCGGCTCGCTGCTGACTGCGCATGCGTGTGTCAGTATTGCCACTTGGCAAAAGTTAATTACTAATTTCTTTGAAAATATCTTCTAATTTGCGAAATTCTGCGAAAAGTGCAGAAATACACATCCCTATTTCCATTGTTTATTGGTTTTCATTTGAGATTCATAAAAACTGTTTAAACGTGAACCAAGAAGTTGCTTGCAACTACCAAAAATTGAATGAATTACAAACAATAAAATACTTAGGATTCAAAACACAAATTGGAACTCCCAAGTTGAAAATGTAAGCAAAAAATTAAAAAATAACTAACCTATTTCTTCAAAACAATAAGAAACATTTTAGATAAAGAACAACTAATTAAAATTCATTACGCCTTAGGTCAATATAATCTACAACATGGTCTTATCGGATGGGGAAGTTCATGCGATTCCACTATAAAACCAGTCCTCATAGCACAAAAGGCAATTTTGAAAATTATACTGAGTCCCCATCAGAACTCCTACAGACTATGGTTTTAATGACTTGAATTTAATGTCTCTGAAACAATTATATTCAAAAGATATTTTAATTTACGCATTCAAAAACCAGGATAACTTTGCGCATATAAACTCGGGTCGATTCACAAGATCCTCATTACAACACACATTCCACCAACCTACAAACTAAAACGACTTTTGAACAAAGAAATTTGCAATATTTCTCTATAAAAATATTTAAGATCCTCCCTCTAGTAATAAAAACCATTACAAAATTAACCGACTTCAAAAGAAGTATTAAGATATGGATTATGGACACGGGAAGGAAGAATATAGATACGATAGACGATGATGCTATGTTTTCTTCCAGATTTAAGAAGTTTTATTAATTTATTGCTTTATAATTTTCCTCTAGTAAAACTTACTTAAAAAAATAACAAACTTACCAAAAAACTTCACATAATTTATGATTCATACACAAAATCATATACAATCTGACCTTAGAACGGGGTATCCTAGTAAAGGTCATATTTTTTTCGACTTTAGTTAAACATTAAAAAAATATATATATATATTAATAAATAACTAAAGTAAAAATAGTGGTCGATGATAATAGTTCAATGCTAATTTATGACAACCAACAGCGAAATCAGCAAAAAACCTCGGTGTTGCCATAACAAAGACATTTTGTAGATCCAAAATAATAAATGTCTACAAGTATATTCCAAGATTAACTTCTTCCAAATTATCCTACTATCCCAAAATAACCAGCTCTGTGTAGTTGCTACACTTATCAACATATAAAAATCTTGCAAAAATCACTTGTCAAAACATTTTTTGCCACAAAAATCAGTCTTCGTATAAAATGTATTTATTTTTAAACACTTCACACTCAGGCCGGCATAATCTAAACACTTGTCAGGCGAATAATTCCGAAGGCATTCTAATGCGAGATCGGATAGCGAGAACAGATAAAGAATTAGCCACCTGGATTTTTTTTTGATTGATAACCTGATCGCGGAAAGCAACGTGGTCAGGAAAACATGAAAGCCATTTGGCAGAGAGCCAATGGCCCGCAATGAAAAGCACGAGTTTTCTTCCTGCAAACACGAGAAAGAAAATATTATTTCTCGTGTTCTTATTTCAACTACATTCTTCAATTTTTTGTTGGTTTGACGGAGGTACAAATCACAATACATGACCTGTTTGTTTAAAGGTCTCCGTTCCGATCGAGTTAGACACGTGTACTAAATACGTACACGAAACTAAAGTTTCCTCTGAAGAATTATAATTAATATCGATAAAAAAACAAGTTTAATAATTTATAAAACAATTGTTGCAACAAAGACTAGTGGTCTAGTGTTCCCTGCCTAAGTAATGTAGGTAGCTTAAAAAACTCAAAATAATTCAGAATAGAGCAATGAGACAAATTTTAAATCGTATTAATTTTTTTTTATATGAATACTGCACAAGAGTCCCGACTACTCCAAACCGTCTGGAGCCAGTGAGACTATGGCATCTCCAATTGGGGAATGTTGTGAGGCTGAAGGTATTGGCGAGAGGAAGGAGAAGGGTAAGAAGAAGGTGGGGAAATACCCGGCTATTCAGATCTGGTCACCAAACACGGCTAAATGCCATTTCAAGCAACGTTTCAATTCTGAATGGTGGTCATTCACCAGGGCGATACTGAGAGTATCTTCCAGTCTGGAACGTGCGCAAATATACTATATATTATTTTTTAATGAATTAATTGTAAAACAGCAACAAATTAATTAAATAAAATTTACTTGCGCACACCGGGATTTGAACCCGCGACCTTGGGATTCGTAGTCGAGCCGTACCCCTCGACCATGGAGGCTGTCGAATATTTTAATGAAATAATATTTTTGCTTGTTTTAAGGCACTTTAATTTATTTATATTTATGTATTATCGACCGGTTTCGGTTGAACTCGACCTTCATCAGGAACGTAGACAGATAAATTAAATTAACATACAGAGATGTATCACAATGAAGACAGTGAAAGTGGGGGAAAGAGACAGTATATCAGAGTAGAATAGGACAGAGCATCAGTGAGTGGGCGGTAGAGGGGTAGGGGTAGGGGAAGGGGAGAGGAAGAAAGGGAACATCCTTTAAATCAGACTTTGGATTAAATCTAATTGTGTATTTAAAATTTGGTAATTACTTATTTTTGTATAATGCTTTTAAGTTATTAAGGCGCAAACCTCTTTCATTTTTATGTATTACTTGTACTCCTGTATTTCTACTAAAAGTATGGTTAGTATTAATAAATATTTATAAGTGATCGGCTAATTCTGAAAAACCTATACTTGTTATCAAATGTGTTCTTTCAGTATAATATTACGTTTATCGCTGTTTGACCTATATAAATTGCCGGGCAATTGTTGTATTTAAGTTTATAGAAACCAGAATGCTTTAATGTCTCTTCTTCGCCTTACAATTAATTAAAAGTTTGAATTAAGTAATTATTGGTATAAAAAGCTGGTATTATTTCTGACGGAAGTTTTGAATGTACACAGGGAATAAAATTTACTTATATACAAAATTCTGCGCCTTTGGTTAGTTAAGTTATTATTATTATTAGTAGGTAATAAATATAATTCGACACAGAAAATGCTCAAGGAATCAGATATAATGAGTGTTGAACAAAGATTTTTCTATAAAGTTTTAATCTTTATTTACAAAGTTTTATCAATTGACTACCACCTGACTTTAGAGACAAACTACATTACAATAAAGACTTCCACAAACACCAAACAAGACAAAACTCAAACAAAGAAAATCTAACTGTATAAAGGCATTCAAATGTACATCTTACTTCCCAGTAAAATAGGAAATGTACGTAGATTAAGCGTATTTAGAGTAAGATGTATGTAATATGTATTCGAAATAACAAACATGTATATTAAAATGTAAAAATATATTAGTTTATATTAGACCACACAAATAAATAAATAAATAAATAAAATTATCTTTTTTTAAATTCACATTGGTTTACTAATTCTGATTTATATCAGATATTTTATAAACTTCTGAAAGCTCAGCAAACGGTGAGCTCTGGAAAAATAAAATTTACACAGCATGAGTGAATTTTTTGTGTTAATGCGACTACTTTTAACGATTTACACCATAATATAGGTAATAAGACAATATTGTTAATTTTTGTTCCACATATCCAAATGCATAAACAAGGAAATAGATTTCTAAAAAACAAGTGCTACGACCTGGGCAAAGCCGGGTTGTAACTCGTAACTACCAGTTTATTGTACAAAATGTAAGTGCAAAAAAACACGAAAACAATAAAGCAGCTTTCGTTTTAAAAATTATCTCTACCTGCTTCACTCACTTGTGTTTCAAAATTGTTAATCGGGTGAGTAAAAACATGTTATTAATTCCCCAACTAGCAGAAAGCTAATGTAGAACACTTTCATTAATTCGTTTTTGTTTACATCTTTTCAGTTTCCTGTTTCCAGCTTCTAACGATTTTTCTTCATCTCTGTAGTCATGGTTACCGCTAATGCATCAGCCGGGAGCTAGATTACCGCCACAACACCCGCTTTCTGCTTTCCAGTGTTGCTGTGTTGCTACAACACCTATACCGATATGTCCTACAGTCGATATTCCCACCCGCCGGCTTGTAGCAGGGATGTACATGGAAAATATTCATAAGGAAAGCAACGTAAATATCATAGGAGAAAAAATAACCTGCAGTGAACCAACAGTGGATGAGATTACGGGAGAGAAATTCTTATTGAGCAGATTGTACAGAGATTTTGTACAGTAAACAAATTCTCATTAGACGGATTATTCCCCATATATTGTTCTCCGTAACTTTTAACGATATTATACTTAACTAACTAACCATCACGCCGTTTCTCCGCAAGGGAGGCACAGAGTACGGAAAGCCAAATAACTTGATCTCGGCATACACTTCTTGCTTCATTCACATTCATGCATCGTCTCATACATTCTCTTCTATAATTCCGACATCTGACATGGCCCGATTCAAGTATTTGATTCACTTGATCGTGCCATGTCTTCCTCGGCCGTCCCGGCCTCTTCTTCCATTCACATTCGAGTCATACTCGTATATTCTTCTTACACTCCTTTCTTAGTTCATTCGATCTACACGCCCAAACCATCTAAGCGTCCCTTTATTATTCTAACTCATTACGCATCAGCCTTGCATTCTTTACGAATCTCAACCCTTTTCACAAGATCATACATGGTTTTACCACATATTCGCCTCAGAGATCTCATATCCGCAGCATCCAGTTTACATTCATACTTTAATTTAAGAACTGTTAATAACATCTTCAATTAATTCACATACATTTCTCTACAATGACGACAAGATTCTACCTGAATATATTCAATCAACATATAGTGTCTCGGATATACTTATCCGATTTTTGTCTGGTGTTCCCATAACATGGTTGCTACATAATTACTTGATGTACTTGACTGAATTTAGGTTACATTATTTGTGCTCTTTGGGAAAAAGATTTAAACTAGATTAAAAACCCTAACCAAGGAAATGAAAAGGGTCAAACATATGGTCATAAAATTTTTACTAAAGTTACTCTTTGTACTTACTGAAAAAAATTAATTTAATATTATCTCTTTTTTCTTAATTATTACACTTTTTTCTAGATACAACATATTACCATACTATGCCAATACTAGCTTTTCCCATTCTATTTTTGTATAACGGCACTTAATATGAACTAAACTGTCAAAACGGGATTTGTTCCCAGTTTGGCAGTAGCTTTCAAAAATTTTGTTGTTTAATAATGTGTGTTTCAAATAAATAAATAATATAATGCGAGGTGTTTTAAGTACCGTGTTCACCCCTAAAGCTACCAGCTAAAAGGCCACATCCACCAGTGCAGCATCAATACTAATTAATCCATCGTACGAATGGGCGATCCGTCTTGCCGGGTAATAAATACAGCCTCCGCAAGTGGCACGAGGAGCCTCGGTTACTCTACTACCTCGCTACTGAGCCACCCTACCCACTCACCCTACTACTACCCCTCATCCTACTAAACCCACTGAAGAGATACACCGATAGAAGTGTGATGTGAGCGTGTTTGTGTGCCACAAGTACGCTCAAAATTTACATTACTTAAGGTATTGAAACCTTTCCCTCAGGGTGCTAAAAAATCCCACGAGCGCCGGTGCTGTACACTCAGTGTATATTTAGAAATTTGTGATTTTTAATTATGTTAAAAATTAACAGTTTACATTGATTACTTATGCAAATCATTTTATTAATAGTAGATAAGTAAAATATTGCTTACAAGTGCTGAAAACGAGGAAAAAACATCGGCCAACCATTAAACGCATGTTACAGACGGCAAACCGCTGGCTGCTACTGACGACTGCGCATAGTGGTACGGTGAGCGAAACATCATATCCCACTTGCTCACTGTCACCCCACTCGGCAAGGTATCAACGCACATACACATTCGTAGGTATAAATTAACAATTTTTTTCAAATATTTTCGACATTTTTTTTTCTGCTACGTTCGATTAATACTTAAATATATTGCCGAGAAACACCTACAATATGAACTATGTGTTTAGTATATTTACAGATACCGGTGAAGAAGGATTAAAAATTCAAATATAGAAAAACTTTATTTTTATTTAAATACAGCACGAGAGTCCCAACTGGCCGGAACCAGTTGGCCTACGACGGCATGCAAAATTGAGGTACGTTGTAAGACTGAATGGAGTGGGGCAGGGAAGGAGTTAGGGAAGAGGATAAGCGCTCTTGGGATGATTTTTTTCACGCAATTGGCGCTATAGAAACCATCCAATTTTTACAATTATTACGGTTAAGGTAATATATTTATAAGGTTTCAATTTTTAATGACGTTCTATCGCCGAGGCAAATACAGCTCAGGAACGTGCAGCAAATATAGTTTATATTTCATGTAAAATAACTAAAAATTTGTTTGCGCACGCCGCGATTCGAACCCGCGACCTGAGGTTTCGTAGGCGGGGATTTTAACCGCTTGACAACGGAGGTCGTCTTGAACAGATAATCAATTTAATTGGTTTTTCTGGGGCATGAAAGTCAAGAGACTAAGAAGCACATCTTAGCAGACGTTCTAAATCAGTTTTCTGTCAAATCGGTACAAATTACGCTTCTAGGGATTGTCTCTTCAGTGAATCTACCCTTCATTCTCCTACCCTACTTCTACTCTGCCGGCTGCTGGCTACTCGCGGTGTGTTCTCCCGTGGAGGGAGCTAGATAGATCGCGATCGGCGGGAATGTGTGTTGAAAAATGGCAACGCGATGGGAACTGATTCGCTAAGATCGGATTAATGGTGATTGCGCCATTTAAAAATAAATGGAGTAAATAAAATAAAGACAGTATTCATCGAGCAATGTTTTGATTCTGAGTGGCGGTCTCACACCGGGCGATACTGAAAGTATACATACTATCTATCACTATATTGAGATCATTTCCGTGTAATATAAACTTAATTTTTTAACAAAAAAAATCAAAACATTTCCATGTTAAGAATAATAAATTAACTTGGCGATATTTGTCAAGTCCTCCTACTGCCATTATTATGATGGGAAAATGTTACTTGTGCAATGATGAAGGACTTAGCTATCGGTCAAATTTGATAACAAGTCTACATTAGCCTCAGGGATTGCATTTTGACTGCATTCAAATTAAAATGGTGCATGGCCAGAACAGTCAGACACAGCAAGGATTCCATTTAGTCTGTTCAGTTATTATTATTTTTTAAATGTTTGCAGTATTATGCTTGCGAGAGGCAGTGCCGTTTTTTGGCTATACTGAAAAGTTTGATTTTTGGAAATGGGTAGTTTTGCACAATTAAATAATCAACGTCTGATAATAATAATCAATTTGTCAAATCATTTGGAAATGATTTCCAAAGCACCAACAGTTAAATTAATTTTCAATCGATAATCACCGAGAAAAACGACTCGTTGAAACGTAAACACTAATTACAAATAATAAACAATTAAACAGTGTTTTCATTTAACCGACTGAATGACCCGATGAAATTGTTAAATATTTTGGAGGCAATAGGGGTAAGAGGAAACTTTCTCAAACTATTCAAAAACTTCCTAACCAACCGCCAAATCCAGGTAAAAATATCAACAAATTTATATGTACAAATTTAGTAAAAGAAGAAATGTCAAAACAGGATTTCCACAAGGGTCAACTTTAGGTCCAACGCTCTATCTTTGTATCACTTATGAACAAAATATTCTCGTTTGTTAACATTATGTATACGCTCATGATACAGCACTTATAATATCCCATGAAAATTTGAATACTGCAATAAAATTGTTACAGCTAGACTTTATTTCTTTATTAAAGTGGTCACATGACTCTGGTCTAATAATCAATGCTAAAAAAACGAAATTGATGCATATAAGATCCCCGCATGCAAGGTACAGCGAGGCACCTGTAATCATATCCCATTCATTTAATTGCATTCACAATAATACCAAACAGCCCTGCGCGTGTACAAGTATCGAATTAGTCAACCAGTACGTGTATCTAGGTGTTACGGTGGATTGTAATATGAAATGGGACGTACAAATTTCCAACCTCTGTAAGCGACTTCGAGCCATTGTAGGAAGACTCCACAAGGTAAAATTATATGTGCCTATAAAAACTATGAAACTAATTTATTTGTCTCTAGCAGAATCGACTATAAGGTATGGTATAACTTCTTGGGGACACTCCTGTAAGACCAACATAAAACATTTACAGCTGATTGAAAATGCCATGGTAAAATTGCTAGTAAGTAAAACAGTTTTTAAGCAAAGGCGAGACATTGATATCATGTACAAATCAATTAATGTATTACCTGTTCGTGGTCTTTTGTGGCATAAAATTCTACTGCAACATATATCTGAAAGTCCGTATAAGGCAGTGGTGGATCATGTACACAATACACGTTTCACACAAAATATAGGAATGATAGTGCCAATATTTCAAAATAAATATGGTCAACGAACCCTTGAATACATTGTACCATTTATATTTAACAAATTGCCATACGAATTTAAAAACAATTGTCCTATGATGAAATTCTCACTGATGTTAAAGTGTTGGCTTTTGGAAAGTAACCTTGTGTATTGATGGTAACAAATATGACGGTCTCCTTGGTTGTATAGCTCCTAGATATCTGGTGTACTTACTGTTACGGTGTTACTATTATATTTAAGTCTATCCTCATTGTAACCAACCTGTACTGCTGTTTTATGTATATATCTTTTAAATTTTTATTTCTTAATCTATTGAATACTTACAGATGCTTTGATATTTCTGATATTTACGTAATAGTTATATTTTTGTAATATTAATGTTTTTATAATGTTGATATTTCTAAAAGTATTGATGTTTTTATAATATTAATATTTTTATAATATTGATACTTATATAATATTGGTATTTTTATAATTTTGATATTTTTTATGATATTGACATTTTTATAATATTATTTAAATCGGTGTTATAAAATTGGACTCTAGTATCTTAATAACAAAACTGTAATGCTTTAACCATTACTTTTTTCTCTTTAATTTTTTTTTCAACTTATGTACAGCACAAGATGCATGCGCCTAAATATAATAATTTTGCCCTACATTTGTATGATGATTGTAATTTATTGTTGTATTATATTATATTGTTGAAATAAACTCCTGCTGACAAGCTACTTGCAGTGGCTTAGCGGGTATAAGTTCCCACTGTATATAATTAATATTATACAATAAAATAAAAAAATGCTATTATTATAAATTTATTTGAGTACCGAACACAAAACCAAATCGTAGAAAAATAAAACAAAAAGTATTTTTCTCATGATATCGGCAGAGTATTTACAGTGTTGTAAGACGCCTAATGGATCTCCGTGGCAGAGCGTCAAGCTCCTTGACTCCGGAACTGGAGGACACGGGTTGGAAACCTGGCGGGCGCAGATAAAACTTGTTATTTTATTTTATTTTATTTATAACTAGCTGATGTGTACCCGGCCTTGCTCGGGAATTTATCACTTGTCATGAGGGTGCCATAATTGATTTGACCGCGAAAGTAACTATCTCCAAATAAAGAAACATTTATTTGAATATTTTATTTCATTCTAAACGTTTATTTTTTCAAAATATATCTAAATCATAAAGTTATTAAGTAAGTACCTACTCGTGTTTTCCATTTTGAAAATATTCTACCCAAAAAACCTTTTTCTTTTTAATATGCAATCTGTAGCTAACCAGAGTGTTATATCTATGGGCTAACCTAAATAAAACATGGTGGGTTCAATGTTTTTCATACTAATTTTAAAACGTTATAGCAACAGTTTGGAATTCATTCAAACAACTTTCTAAACCTTCCCGGCACTAATAAAAACAAACTGTGCTATTTTCACCGAAACCGATTAAGCAATTTTCGTGAAAATCGAGGACAAACAAACAAACAAACAAACTTACATTGATTTATATAAATCAATGTAATCAATATATAAATATGTGCACAGCAGAAGGAGGTTTAATATAAAAAAATGACAAAGAAAAAAGAAAATTATAAATAGCCACCGTCCAATAATGGTGTTGTTGAAGAATTTTTTTGTTGCAATTACAAACAACAAAAAGTAACGAGAGAAAACAATATTTGGGCCAAGAAAAGTTAAGTGAAGTCAAGTGAAAATAAGGAATTCGAGAAATTTTGTAAAGTTAGGGGGCTATCGCCAAATATGACCGGAATCCTGCCACTACAGTGGATGTTGTATAGTCGCCACCAGAGGTTGGGGGAAAGTAAAGTTGGTTCTTTGGAAAGGAATATGGAAATGTTTCGTGTTTCTTAGAAGGTGGTTGATATTAATTGTAACCAAGGGGGAAGATTCTATATTGTTGCTTATAATTTTGAAAAAAATTTGATGTCATTTTTGTCACGATGTTCATTTAATGTTTCTAATTTGAAATATTCTAGGCTTTTCTTATAGTCAGTAAGCAGTGTGGACAATCTGCTTTTATAGAATAAAGCCCGAGTTAGTCTCGTTTGAACTGATTCGATTCTTATTTTGTGAATTTCGTATATTGGACTCCAAACTACAAAACCGAACTCGAGAATGCTGCGAATTATGGATGTGAGTATAAGTATTTGAGAGACATTGGGTTTTGAATGGTTTAGTGACTCTATACAAAATTTACTATGGAATTCGATTCCGAAGTCTCGAACTTTGCTAACCGAATCAAGTACCATATTATCAATTAAGTATGTGATATTTCTAATATAGTTTTAAAAACGAAAAATCCTCGATATCGTCCTGGTGAAACACCACCCACCATTGAGAATCGAAGAATTAATTTAAATGCAAATAGCCCTTTTTAGTGTTTAGTGACCAGATATGCGTAGCCAGGTACTTTCCAATATTTCCATTTCCTCCTCTTCACTTTCATCAGCCTAGCAAAAATTCGGGTTTGTCTACGAGTGACTTCGGGCAGTTAGGACTCTTGTGCGGAAATCATACAGAAAAACAAGATAAATACATCTCGAGATGTATACGCAGATGACCTAAATTCCACAGTGGTCGTTTTTACGAGTTGTGTTCCATAGCTGAGCTATGGAATGTGGATTGACTTGACGACCTCTGTGTTCCCTCCATCCTACAATACAAAACACTTGAACACTATAAATAAAGAAAAAATATTTTTTTCTTCTCTTTTCTTCTATTTCTGTATATTATATTATGCTTTATGATCTATTCGAAAACTTGAAGTTTCCCTTAGGGCCTTCTGTTTGAAGTAAATATTTTAAAACGTACATGGAAAAAGATTTACAAATAATAAATGTACAGATAAAAACACGCGTAACTACATCGTGCCGTACTAGAAGCTCCAATAAAATATGAAAGGCCAAATCAGGCCAAAAAAGCTCGCGCTTCCAATATAGGAAAAGTATTATTTTCCACACCTGGCGCTCGCGGGTACCGGGGACTAAATTGATTCGGGAATTTGTGTTTACAAAGGAAAAGCAAGTGGGTGAAATAAGTTCACCGGGAGGGCGATACTCCTCTCAGGGGGGCGATGGGAGAGGAACGTATTGAAGCTAATTGGAATTTAGGAAATGTGGATGAAAACCAGACTACCAGATTATTTAATATAAAAAAAAACTTTTTTTAAAGAAACGGTCTTTTTAAACAAGAAAATATCTAAAAATTAAAGTTGAAATCATTCAATAAAATCATTAAAAAGGATCTTAAGAGGAACGGCTGAGCGGCCTCTTTCATACAAAACTTAATTTTGGATATGAGGCCTAAATACTCATCTAAAGCTAATGATCTTTTTTTTTGTCAAAAATTATAGGAAATATCTAGTACGGATTAGAAGTGAAGTAATTTATTTATTTTTGTTTTACATTATTTTACATTATTATAGGCCATTGATATTTCGCGATTTTAGAGGCACCTTTAACAATTATTTGGGGGCTAACGGTGATGTAAAAAAAAGTTTTACCCCGTCTACTTTGAAAATATTATGAAATGTAAAATAAAAATAAAAATTAATTAAATTATAATAAGCATTATGGTGGCATTATTAAATTAAAAATTACCAATTTACGTTGGAACACAAATTTGTCGTACATAATTTAAAATATCGACCCGAAAAAACGTATTTATTTAAAAATGTTTTGATTTAATATTTTTTTTACGTAATCATATTTACATAGCAAATATGATAATTTAAAAAAAATACGATAAACCAGCAAATAATTTTCTATGTTGTCTCTAAAATAATGAAAAAAAATTTTTTTCATGGCCATTTGAATACTGTTCAGCAAAGCTTGATCTGTATTATTTCAAGACATAATGATATTGAGTGGTACGAGTGCAGTTCTGCTGCGTTGTTGCAAGTTACAACCTACAAAGTAAGGATTGCCCTGACAATAATAAAAATATGTTGACAATTTACATAGCGCCATTTTAGTAATAATCCTCCTCAAGAGCGCTGTACCAATAGGTGGTTACGACCCTTGGCTACGAGTCCGGAGGTTGGGGGTTCAAATCCCGGCGTGCGCAAGAAAATTTTGTGTTATTAAATTGTGTTATTTCACAAATTAATCAAATTTTCTGTTCTGCCCGAACCTTCTAGCAGAACAGAAACCGTTTGGTTTGTGCAACTGGTACAAGTGGTATTAAGACAAAAATATTTGTATTCAAGTGTAAATATGTCTAACAAAAAAATGATTTCTTCATGTCAAAGTTTTATATTGTTTTTCATTCAATTTTGTACATTATTTAAAAATATTTATATACTCGTATATTAAAATGTGTTGTTTCTCTCAAAGAGAAGATACCATAATTTGATTTATAATAAAAAAGTTTTTGTTCTTTCGTTTTTCCTTTAGGTATTCGCTGCTACCCCACTCTTCCCTACATTGCACGATGCTGCTGTTATTTTAAGTATAAAAATTATTTATATTTTTACATAGAAACATTAATAAACAAGCCTATCTACGGAAATTAAGTTCTCAATTTCAAAAAAGGTGTCGTAAAATAGGTGCAGCTACACGGGCGGAGCCGGGTAGTTTCTAAACCACCCGTTAAAATATAAACACAAAAATCGTTAACAAAAATCGTTAACAGCGGCATTAAAAACAATTCACCCGAAAAAGTTCTTCAAAAACAGAGCTTTCCAAAGATTCTCAAGCAATGAAAAAATTATTATTTTTAGAAAGTAAACTAAACACATAAACCCCAACAACCTACACAAACTTTACTGTGCACAAAGACACCACAAGTACCCGGCTATCAAAACCTGCGCAGATATCAAAGACGATAAAATAGAAAACACCACACAAATAAAATTAAGATTGGATGAAAGAAGAAAAAAGTAAATATTGCACTGAACAAAAGTAAAGTGCCTACGTAAGATTGCAATAATACCTACAGGAAGTACCCGACAGATCACAACGATTCCTGGGCTTATTTAGAGAAAATAATTATGACATTTTGATCTCCGTTAACTTATTTTAAAATCCTGTCACTCAGTCAAGTAATCACCCACACCCTACTATCCATCACTGTGCAATATTGTGTGTACCACGTGGTACAAGTGTTCCCTGTGTACAGTACAATCAAAGTGATCAGTGGCGATATGTGATAGAAATAATTAAAAAATATATTGACCTGAAGTGAATTAATTGATTAATTTACGGTATATTGGCATCTAGTTCCAGAGCGGTATACTCTCAGTGTCGACAGTATCGTCTGACAAGTGTTTAGATTATGCCGGCGTGAATGTGAAGTATTTAAAAATAAATAGATTTTATACGAAGATTGATTTTTGTGGCAAAAAATGTTTTGACAAGTGATTTTTGCAAGATTTTAATGATGTGCAAAGTGTAGCAACTTTTTTAACATTAACTACACAGGAGGCTATGAAGACAAAACTTTATTTGTGCCTTTGTCACCTTTGAGGATGCTGTGTGAAAGATCTTTTTTGCAGAGAGGGAGAACCATATTGTACTAGGGAGGAAACAAATTTCGTTTGAAATGGCTTTAGCTATGTTTATTGACAAGATCTGAATAGCCAGGAACGTCCCAACCTTCATCTTATCCATCTTCTTTCCCTTGCCACGTCCTTCACAGTAAAAAAATTACCTAATTTGAAATTTTACTTAATTCTTTCTTGCGGGGTAGGCACATTTTAAAAAAAAATACTAAAAATAATATCGTTGATAACAAAATAATAAAAATTATGAAAATCTCCTGCGTTAAAAAAAACTTGAAATTATATTCAGCAAGTCGGTCAGAGTTCATTTCCTGCTATATAAGCCCTATAAAATTAATGGCGAAATGCTTTCCCGAACGCAATTCAACAGGTTCCCTTTATCATCTGCCAAACAGGTGATTTAGTGAGCAAAAAAATCTACCGAAATAAAGATCCTTTGGAAAAATTATTTCTCCTAACTAGGAGCGGAAAACACTCAGAGATTTCGCCACCGTAGGCTGATTAATGTCGCTCGATTTGGGGTGATTTATTTATTTTCTCAGGAATAATTATATTTCATACCAGATTTTAGAAAAGTAAAGATAAATCGACGATTGGGACATTTTTATTATTTTAAAAGACCAAGATTAAATAGTGAGGCGCGAGGAAGCCAAAACAGCAATTTCTTACTTCGTTATCGACATTATATTATGTCCTCTACTGTACTCTACATACATTTCCCTAGTAAACAGTGTTAATCTCAAGTGACCTGCCAAGTAAGCATGGTCCTGTATATTACCTGCCCGTACATAGTATAAATAAGATGTATATTTTAACGGGGCATCACGTTCATTGGTCTAATGCACTGTACGCACATTATTTTATTGACGGACCATTCTTCAATTGCACAAAATACGAAATGAAATAAAAAAGAGCTACAGAAAAAGAACACCACATACATAATACGTGAATGAAAAGATGACAAAAATTTGAAACATTCTAGTCAAAGCCTGAACAAGGTTTTGGTAGAGTCCGTGATTTTAGACATTCGGAATGATAACGTTGGAGTTATAAATTCGTAAGCCTGAGAAAAATCACTTAGACGAGTATATACAGTTAGGTATTACAGATCGATGAACCGGTGAATGCAATCTGTTAGCCATAAGTTGTAATAATATATGGTCTATAGTTAGTGATAAGATAGAGCATTGGTAAAAAAACATTTATATAACGCCCTTATAGTGATTTAAACAAAAAAGGCGTATACAAATCGTCCAAATATAATAAAAATAATAATAAATGTTTATTTCAGCTGAACAAAGCGGTGAGTGCGATATTCTGTCTGCCATATAAAAGAATACATCTAAATACATGATGTGGAAATAGAATATAAAAAAAAAATTATGAAATAAAAATAAAAAAGGTGAACATATTTAGCACTCGTGCCGTGGCTACGGTGGCTTGAGGGAAATTCTCCATCTATGACTTAGGGGCGAGCCCTGCCACTGGGCGACGGTCCTAAGACTATTATTATTAAGGCACTAACGGCCGTTCTTCCCAAACTTTCGAATGATCAATTTGAGGCACCAATCAGCCGAGTGTTCTGTTGAGAATTCGCTGTTTGCCCGTTTCCAAGCATTTTTTATCCTAAATTTTCTATGGAGGTGTCCGTCCACTTTCCTAGACGTTCATTTGACGTTCCTCTTTCGCGAAAAACAGGACAAAAAGTATCTTAAAATAAGTACAATAAGTTAGGTTCTCTTCAGTTTTATTTAAAAGGTAACAAAAACATGTTTGTCATTCGAAACCGGAAATAAATCTTTGTGATTCAATATTTGAATCGCGTTAAATAGATCGCGAACGAATAATGACTTTTGACATTTCACTGACATTTGTTCACCCTATTGAATCTTTTTTATTACTAGTCATCTGTTGAGAGGAACTAAATCCACAAAAATCGGCATCCTAAATTGATCGTAAATTTGACCGAGAATTTCGTTTGAATGAGCGTATTTGTGAATTTGAGCAGTGCAAAATTTCGGCTCAGCAGGGTTGGGAAGAAAGGCCGTAACTCATTTTAGGTAATTTTGCAGAAATGCCATTTCAACGTTTAAAATATGTACATTTTTTTTCTCACAAACTACTCGTATATATTATACATTATATACCTCCATTGAAATTGTTCATATCGTTTATTTTACGTGAGTACCCTTTTTCACATTATTCCGACGTGAATCGTGTTTATGGCAGTCTGCGTATTGCACACTGAATAAACAGCACAGAAATAAAATAAAAACGGATTACAATGTACATTGTCATAAAACTTTACGCGTAATGGTTTCGTGTTCAAAAACGTAACAAGTTGCAGAGTCATGGACAACATAGTTGCTTTTTTTGTCTCACATGCCTGTCAATTGCCTAACAGATAAATAACACGCAACCCTCTTTGTAAAAGGCGACAATAAAAAAGGTGTGAAAATTCTAAATACTAAAATAAAAGGGGTCTAAATAAACCAACCCTGTCAAGAAATAACGGTGATGTTAAAATATAACAATGTATTCGAAAAATTTTGGCAATGATGTAAGATGTCGAGAATTTTGGCAATGATGTAAGATGTCGAGAATTTTGGCAATGATGTAAGATGTCGAGGATTTTTGCAATGATGTAAGATGTCGTGAATTTTGGCAATGATGTAAGATGTCGAGAATTTTGGCAATGATGTAAGATGTCGAGAATTTTGGCAATGATGTAAGATGTCGAGAATTTTGGCAATGATGTAAGATGTTGAGAATTTTGGCAATGATGTAAGATGTCGAGAATTTTGGCAATGATGTAAGATGTCGAAAATTTTAATTTCGTTTGCGATTTGTTCAAGAAAAATAGGTACATTTATTCATTTATTGGAGAGGAATAAAATATTTCGTATATTTAAAATATAGAGGAATAAAGCTATTCGAACTGGTGAAAGGACACAATCGAAACATTGCTTCACGAAATAATATGTTAATCGAATATTGTTGATGTATGCCAGTGGGGCATGGAAATGGTTGAGGAAGGATGAAAGTCGACTGAATGCTGCAGAAATGATATCCCCGAGGCGTATGTGTGGTAAAACCATGTGAAAAATGTTGAGATTTGCAAAGAATGCAAGGCTGATTAGTAAGTGTAATGGATGAATGAAGAAAAGAGTGTAAGGAGAATATATAATAATAATTGTATGGTTTGTTTGCCGTCGTTTTTGTGAAAAACCACCTCAAGGGCACTATATGACGCTAATGTGAATGGTAGAAGAAGTCGGGGACCCTCGAGGAAGACATGGCACGATCAAGTGAACCAAATACTTGAGTCGGGCGTCAAGAGTCAGAATAACAGACAAGAATGTATGAGGCGATATATGAATGAAGCAAGGAGTGTGTGCCAAGACCGAATTGTTTGGCGGTCCGTCCTCTCTGCCTACCCCTGCGGTGAAAAGGCGTGATGGTTAATAAGTAAGTTTAGAACATTTGTCAAATTCCGTCATTTTTCTAGTCATACACGCCACACGTTGTGTGAAAGTGCTTCCTATGCTATATTTATACAAACAACGGTTGGTTGCTTAGCAATGTTTGGAAAGCGTACCGAGGGCAATTGTTTTCTGTCATGTTTTAGAATATTATTTAAAAATAAATATATGCTCCAGAGGAATACACACAGGAACATAATTATTTAAATAATCGTGATTCCCAGACTGTAGCCATCTTTTATTAAGGTTTTCATATACGTCGCACATTTAGCTAATTAAAACAATGTTACATTGTAGCAATGTTGTAAAAAAAATATCGAGATAGAAATTAAGAGCGGTACCGACTTACTTTACTTTTCAGAAAAGGTTTTGGTTTACGAAAATGTTTTATAAGGTACCTACCGTGAGTCTTTGAGTTTATGGCCTCTTTGTTTATTAGCAGTTTATATTACCCCATACATATTTGAAACCATACTAGTAGTTTTAAAAAGGTGAGCTTATTGCCTGGGGGAAACTTATTCCAAATAACCCAGATTTACAGTGGGTGTAAAATGATATAGCGTTGTTATACAAATATGTTTTAAAAAGGGTGGGTTAGCGCTTGAAGAAACTATACGTTAGGGAAATTCAAAGATCCAAGTTATGGTGGAAACAAAGAATTGACCTGGAGATGATGTTATTCAACTTTAGCGGTATAATCATAGCAAGAACGGAAAAAAAATTATTTCCCTCCCCTCTACCTTGAGCTTCACGGCATACCACAATTGCGGATTCCATAGTCCCAATGGCTCCGATAGAGAGCGATTGAGACTATAAGTCTTGACGGCCTCCATGGTTGAGGAGTAAGACTCTCGACTACGAATCTGAAGGTCGCGGGTTCAAATTCCGGCGTGCGCAAGTAAATTTTATTTAACAAATTATTATAAGCAATAATTATTACCTTTTGTTCGTGTCCCGTCGGCAGCATGTATTTTTTCTCGGAGGTTATTATTCAATTTGTATGATTTTTCAGGTAATAATTATTGCTTATAATAATTTGTTACCATATTTGTGCTGTGCATAAAAAATCTTGTCTTATAAACATTAGTTTAATCATTTAAAATAATAAATTTTATTTAATTAATTTGTGCTGTGTGATTTAATTAATTTAAAAATAATATATAGTATATTTGGGCACGTTTCAGAGTGGAAGATATTCTCAGTATTGCCCTGGTGAAAGACCATCATTCAGAATTGAAACGTTGCTTAAAATGGCTATTAGCCGTGTTTGGTGACCAGATCTGAATAGCCAGGTATTTCCCCACCTTACTCTTCCCCTTCTCCTTCCCCTCCCCAAAAACCTTCAGCCTCACAACATACTCCCATTGGAGTCTCACTGGCTCCAGACGGTTGGGAGCAGTTGGGACTCTTATGCGATATTCATATAAAAAAAAAATCATAAGTGTCACGTCGGGGTCACCATTTATAGATGCTAATGGCGCATCAATTAATAATAATGGTTCCGTCACTTACACACTTTATTAAGATTGTCAGTATATTTAATTACTCGTATACTATTGATGAATACGATGAAATAAATATCATAAGAAAATTAGCTGTAACTGGCTGGGGTTGCGACGCTAACACCCTACGAACAGCTACGATTGCCTTGGTATACTCGGTAGCAGTATATCGCGCTCCAGTGTGGGCTAGAAGTGCACACAAAATATCGAAATGCAACTAAATAGTGCTATGCGCACGGTGAGTGAAAAACTTCCCTCCACCCCACTACAATGGATCCCTGTCCTCACGAATATCGCACCACCCACTGTAAGACGAGAGACAGTAACCCCCAGGAAATACAAAAAGGCCTAGGATAGTAACATTCCACTTCAAGATGACCTTGCAAACCTCGCGACCGGCAGTCAGACATCGTATCACGATACCGTCCTGAAGAGTTGTGGCGAACTCAGTGGCAGACCTCGGACGTGAAAAAGAAGCATCTTGTCGTAGATCCTAGTGTTAAATTGCCAGGGTTCTCTCTCCCTCGGAAGACGTAGACTGCATTAAACCGCATCCGATGCGGTCACAGCCGTTGCGCGAATATGATGCATAAATGGGACCTACAGGATTCCGAAACTCTCCTCCACCATACGAAGGAGAACAATTATAATTAATTAAATATGGATATTCGAGATGTTAAATCACCGGCGCTAGGGAAGAAATAATTCTCCTTCCGATGACTTGGATCATGGCAGAGTTTATAGAGATTTTAAAACGGTTCTCTCTCATTGGTTGACGCGTTGCCAATAGCGAGCTTCAATATTGGTGCTCCTGTGATTGTTCGCCACAGGACTATTGTGAGGTATTCAAATAAAATAAAATAAAAGTATTAATGACGACTCTTCCCCATATCCAGGAATCGACAAGACAAAAGACAACTTGGACAATAAAAAGCATTGTTAGGAAAAAAGTTATATCACTCGAATAAAACGGTCGATTTTCGTTAATGCTGTTCGAATTCAAATGTTCATATTTAGATGAGACACGAAGTGAAAATTGGCTCGCACTTGATTATATTCTAATTAAAAAGTAAGATTCCCAAAAATTGTGGCCTGATGGGTTTTACCTATTTGACAGATTTAGCGCCTTTTATAATATACCGCCCTGGTTACGCATTCAATCAGAACTACGCTAAATCCGGCCCTGTCCCCATCGCAGGTTGTGCCAATAAAACCTGGTGAATATTGAGCACCGCCAATTACCGGAGGGGGAGGCGGTGTGGTATGGAGGCTAGCGCCCCCTGAATGGCTGTCGGCTGCAGGCGTGTAACGTGTACACTGGATTGCAGCAAATAGACATGTCAGCGAGAATATGGCAATCGACGAACTAAATTAGGAATTTATTCCAGCGTTATTAATAAAAAAAGACAAGTATAATTCATACAGACTTTAAATCCTCCTACTCCTCAGACTCCCAGACCTCATACAGTTAATGAAATTGAAAGAACTTCGGTATTTGAAAGTGTTTGTTCAATTTTCAGTCGAAGAACGGATAAATTATCTTAGTTCTGCCACAACAGACACGGCCATGACGCAATGAAATATTTATATGGTTTTATATCTATTTAGTGATCCTACCATCCAACATTTTGAAGGTGAATAATATTTATATTGCTCTAGAATTTTGAATGGTAATGTTTTACATGCTTCCAAACGAATTTAATTTAAGGGTAAAGAATTTTTTTTATTAACTTAATAGGAGGCCCTAAGGGAAATTATTTCCCTGGAGGCCTACGTCATCTTTGGGGATTGCTGTATGGGGGGTCTTTTTGAGGATAGAAAGGAGTGAATCCGAGTCTTGAAGAGACGCATGTTAAGGAGGGAGGAAACACAGTGGCCGGGAAATCATTCCACAGCCGAGCTTTTGACCACAATAACGAGTCATAGAAGTGATACGTTCTCATGTGGCAAATGTCAACCGTGTACAAATGTTGGGCGAGCGTTTGCACGTAAAACTTTTAAATATTGAGATGATTAATCTGTTGGTGGGTGTACATACGGATATGAAATGAAATTATTTTTTTATTGTAAGTTTAAAGCGCAAGTCCTTTAAGAAACTTATAAAAATACTGTATAATATTTCAGTGTTACATTAACACATTGTCCTAGATCTGGATGTTGAACGAGCGAACACGTTCCAGGGTCAAACCTGCCGATATGAAATTGTTAAGAGGAGTGGCAGTAGGCACAAAATAGGATCGAATAAGAAGCTCGATGATCCGAGAGAGGTAAACATCAAACCACTGCTATTCCTCATAGAAAAGTCGCAACTGAGGTGTCTTGGGCACGTAGTAAGATTGCCAGAAGGTCGAATTCCGTGGAAAATTCTGAGTGTTATTCCATAGGGAAGACGTCCAGTGGGCCGCCCCAGAAACAGGTAGGAGAAGCAATTCTAGAAGCTGTGCGAGGAGAGGCGGGACCTACTATGGACGGATGCCGTTGACGTAGAGCAGGACATGGACGCCTGGAGGCGCCTTGTCGAAACAATGGGTCACCCCGAACCGAGTAGGGCAAGGGGAAGAAGATGTATGTATGTGTATGTAATAATTTAATTATAGCAAGAACCAATGAAACAATGTATCACGAAAGAAATACAGTTTGATAAAAATAAACTGCAAATTATTCTGTATTATTTATCGAGTGCAATCTCCTTCAATATACAAACGTGTTCACCGCAAATCAGTACGAACGATCGGTGCAATTCAGTGCACTCTAGTGTGGGTGCGATCCACAGCCAGACGTGCAAGAGCTGCTGCACTTTAGGAACCAATCACATAATAATGTGTGCACGCAAAAGCAATCGGCGATCTGAATAGGCGTCGGCTCCATACACCGCCAGAGGTATTGCTGGAGAAGGGAATCATTATTATTGGCTCCTTCGATCAAATATAAACGGCTGGTTAAGGACTATATTATATGATTCTGTGTAGATTAGAATTATATTTAATATTTCATAACAATATTAACATTTTTTAGATGAACAACATTTTGTTAGAAATTTTTCTCTCTAAAGCAATGTTGGTTCAGCCTAGTGAATGCCTATAAAATATATATATATTCATATATATCAGCAAACGCCGATTCTGAATATATAACTATTATTATACATAAATTATACGTAGAATTTATAAATCGTTTTACAAAAGTGAATAAATAATCATCTTATCAAAACACCTTGTTATCTTGGTACCATTGTATTTAGAACATCTGACCTCACGTGAGTATTCTGTTTTTGGATAAGTATGGAGATTTTTATTTTCCGATTTTGTTTTGTATTTTAAATATGTATTTTTCTAGCTTTGGTGAAATTTAAACTTAATTTGGATGACTTTAAGCTCTATTTTTGTGCAACATAAAAAAAACTATTATTAGCGAAATAAATTAGAGTATTCATGAGCAAACCAATTATCAATACGAATATAACGATAATGTTAATACTTAAATAATAATAATAATAATTGGATTACTTCTATAGCGCCTTTTTCGTGGCAAAATCACCACAAGGCCGCTTATGTTTAGTTATGGTTTACTATGAGTAGAATGTAAAATTATGTAAGGTAAAGCTCATCCTTATTTTGACATTTTACATTCTAACTTCAAAACCCACCGGCCTTAGAATTGGAGCGTTTTGGCGGCCTTTGAAAAATTGAAAATTATTTTAACAATGAAAACAAACTTTAAAAAAAACTAAATATACTGGTATTTAAGTTTGAACGTCATTATTGATAAAAACATTGGACTGGAGTTCCTTATTCGCCCTAATCTAGTAGGTGTTTTCTCGTTCTTGTGTTCAACAGCTCGGCTGTGGAATGATCTGCCAGCCTCTGTGTTTCCTCCATCCTGCAACATGGGTCTCTTCAAGACGCAAGTTCACTCTTTCCTATCTTCTAAAAGACCCTCCACACAGCATCCTCAAAAATGGTATAGGCCTTGAGGGATATAATTTCCCTCGGGGTCTCCCGTACATGTATCTTTTAATGTGCATATGAGAAAAATAAAAACTAATTAAGATTATATTCGCTAAGGCCGGCTTCTGAACCCACGACGTCGGAGTCGTTGTGTTTATTCTATACGGGAAAATAGATTTTATCCCAGTTTATCGTCTCTTCTTATTTGAAATTAGTTATTGGAGCATATAGTTATTAAAGCGGAATGATTTATGCATTTGAAGTTGCGAAGTTTACCAATAATTTATCAGGAAGCTTTGAAAATGTGATTGTGATTGCGCACTACTTTGTCTCATCCCTTTAAAATTTGAAAAGCAGATAAAATCGAAAACAAATAATATTATCTAGAATAGATAAGTCAAATATCACTTACCCAATATTGAAATAACGAATTATTCTAATCTTGCAAAAGATTTGATAAAATTGAGGTAATTTTCGGCCGGAACTTACCTGTAACATAAAAAAAAACATTCAGTATATCAAATACAAATATTGCATATCACTGGAAAAGAAAAGTTCAAATAAAATTATATATATAAACTATTTATTGTGTTCAAGTTTAATTTTAGAATTCCTGTGTCGAGACAGTTGTAGGTAGTGTGTAAGTTATATAATTAAATAAACAAAAAATTAAAATTGATTTATTATTTAACTTTAAAAAACGATTTATTTATAAAAAATGTTTTTTTTTGTATAGTTATTATTATTAATAAATTTAATAAATAATAGTTATTACTAAATTTTATAAACTTTGAAGATAATAATAATATTTTTTTTAAGTTCGTAGCTGAATTGGTATGGTCCTGCCGGTGAGACCTCCGCTGTGACCTCTATTTCTGTTACATGGTGTTCATGAGAAAGAGCGATATCCTACAGCGGAGCTATCAGTTGTACCTAGCTACACAGAAGAATTTGCTTTAAAATGAAATAAAACGTATTAATAATCCTTACGAAAAATATATTACACCCATAAAAACATATTATCATAATCACAGCAAATATGATTCGAATGGAAAAAACAATTACAAAAAGCTGTGTATTGAAAAACTAATAGGGAACATTTGAGCCTGTGCAGAAACGGGCGATCCGTTTAATAGATTCGCCTATCTTAACGAACAGATTGCAATCTTTGGAGCACAGACGTCAGGTGGGAATGCTGTGCTTGTTTTACCGGTATTTCTATGGAAGATGTTCTGAGGAACTAGCATTATTTTTCACATGAGAACAGGTCGCTTCTACGACTCGCTCCTTGTGTTCAACAGCTCGGCTGTGGAATGATCAGTCGGTCTGTTTCTTCCCTCCTGCAACATGGGTCTCTTCAAGACAAGGAATCACTTCCTTCCTATCCTTTGACCCTTCACACAGCATCCCCAAAGATGATATAAGCCTTGAGGGAAATTATTTCCCCCAGGGCCTCCTGTGTGGTACTGTAAAAAAGGACCTGCTTTGTACGGTGATTTCAATTTCAGAATTTTGACAGGATATTTACCTTCATACCTAAGCATTGCGAACAAAATTAAAAAATTCAATTTAAGTTAATCAAGAGATTTTGTATGTTTCAAACGGTCGAAGAAATAATATAATCATCAGGGCCTTTAGCGTAATTGAATTGAGCCGCGTCCAAAGTGCGCAAAAATAAAGGAACCAAAGAGTGCTGAGTGAAAGGAAAAATAATAAAATATGTGTGATTCACGAGAATAGTGTTTAGGGCCAGGTGCATAAGACAAATCATATCGATGGCTTAAATTCCAACACTAAAAATACACACGTTGTAGTCTGCTAACGTAAGCAATACTACAAGTGATTTGTATGTAAATTCTACAGAGGTAGTTAAGAAAATGTCTAAGGTTTCCAGTGAAAAACTTCTTAAACTGTAAGCTTTTAAGTTCTATATAAAATTCATACTGTTTAAAAGGACCTTCACTGATTTTCAAACTGCATCTCTTTTAGACATTTTTGTATTCCATAGAATTTGAAAGAATGTAGTTCAAGAATTTTATTCCAAGAAATGATCGAAACTTTTCTTACCACCCGTAAAGAATTTACAAATAAATCATTACTAATATTGCTTGTTTACAAATTGCTCTTTATGGAGAAAATTAATCCACTAAATGTGATCCACGACGCGCACGTGTGGTGATACCAAGAACCACCGTTTTACAATAAAAGAGAGAAAAGGGCAATTTTAAAATTATAACGGTGGAAAATGAATTACAAAGAGCAACACTGCCACTAAAGTATGTAATAGCCAAGATGAAGTCCAACCTCCGATAGACAAGACCAGTGCTGGTTCGTGGCCTACCTCATTGGGAGTTCAATCGGAGTTTAAAAAATGGAGAAAAAAAATCATAATGTATAAAATCTATACCAATATTGTGTGAAATGCCTGGTTTTACATAATGTAATACACACCTATTTATATAAAGACCTTTTATTTCAGTAATTACGAAACAAAAAAATTTTGGAAGAATAATTTATTACAAAAAATTACACGATTTCACAATATAATTATGAAAAAAAAAAGCAACTCAAATTAATCATTTTACCCGCTGAGACAAAATTCAGATTAAATACCGGAGCATAAACTACTTAAACTCGTTATGTGAAAATAATAAAGTCGTTAACCGAAACGAATACTTTTCAAACACGTAAAGAAAACCTAAAATAACTTTAACGGCCGTCGAGTGATAAACAACTAAGTTTAGTAGAGACATAAATCAATCGGTCTTCAAAATATTTTGTACTTTAATTACTTTTGTTTCTAACGATAGCTGTGTAGTCAGTTATTAGCGGCTGAAATGCAAAAGAAAAAGTATTATTTTATTGAAGAAAACAATCACTTTGTGGCTTGACATTATAATTTAAATGATTGTTTTTTTGTCGTTTGTTTTATACGAGCTTATTTTATTTATATTTATGCATTATCAACCTTCTTCAGGAACGTACACATAAAAACTATACATATACTATATGAGTACTTGACACTTCAGATCAGGTCACCAAACAAAGCTAAAGTCATTTCAAGCAACGTTTCAATGATGAATTGTGGTATTTTACCAGATTGATTCGGAGAGCATCTTCTACTCTGGAACAAGGCGCAAATAGTGAGTTAGTGGCTCTACACAGAAGCAAGAAAGAAACCAAAATAAAAGGGGCGGGGGGGGGCAAGCTAGGCGTGCTGCCAATTTGATGGACACTGTAAGGCTGTCCGAAACGTTGGCTACAGGAGGAGTTACCGCAACACGGCATAATGGCCGTGAAAATCTGAAAACAATATTTTGTAATGAGAGTATTTAGTTTGAACTTGTTTACTAATGTTTTGCAATTTGCTTACTGCGGTCAAAATCACGCGAAACAAATGTGAACCAAATGTGTCCAGCCGTCGAAATCGTACTTAGGGTAAGTCTATTAATAATTCTGACGTCGGTGAGTGACTATTATAAAAATTGATATTATCGTAAAAAGTATTATGAATTAATTAAGAATGAGAAAATAACAAGCGACGAAGAATGTAATCTAAAATTGGATACAAAGACATTTAGTTTGCGCAACTGAGCACACACTATTCTACTGACAAATTCTTAATATAAAATACTGCATATTCGATATTATTCTAAGAGTCGACGTCGTTCTCGTTCATCCGTCCACCGGAAAACTGATCGGCCATGTGACCGGCGCACTATGGTTAATAAACTCAAAATATAGGGAACAAATTAATACGCAAAACAATCTGGTTAATTTTAGAATTTGTGTCAAACTCATATGTTGGAAATGTAAAAAAAAACATAATAGCGCTAGTGTCTCACAGTGCACTCGATTTGTAGCGATAAATTTACTGCCCTCGCATCGTATTCACATTCTCTCAAATCGATGTAGGTGCGTGTAAGTCGAGTAACATTTGTGATGTTGTATTTTATCGATTTAGAGTACATACTATAATGTAACGAAAAATTATCGCAATGGTAAAACATATCCTAAAAATAATCGTTATAAATGAAACATGAGGATTGTGCAATGATTCTACGTCTATTTTCCACATATTTTTATTTATGTATTTTAGTAAATAAAACAGGCAATATGCCCAAAACTTACATACATGAATGTTTAAAAAGCAATAATAATCAATAAGTATAATAAAAAACAATTATTTATCTGGCAAAAACAAATGTCAACAAACAAGTGAAAGATCGAAAACATATTATAAGTAGGTGTATTGTACTCTAATATCGTTATAATATGCCTTAGTGAAAAAATGATTATTAAATTATCCTACTGACAAACTGCTCTGGCAGTTTAGAGGGTTTTGTTTATAACGAAGAAAAAATAAATATTGAAGGACTTATCTAGCAGCGGAATGAACCGGCGACTCCTGCAGTTTTCCCGCGGTGAGTACAAGGAAAATTAATGCTATTACCTTGGAAAGAAATTAACTACTATTAAATTATAATAAGTAAGGAGATTTCAATTTATTTATTTTCAATTTTAAATAAAGTAAGGTGTACTACATATATGTTATTATGCACACAAAATAGATTATTTTATATTACCACGAAATGAAATGAACTACACGGCCCAAGCTAGCGTAGCAAGTAGGGAACAACTTTATCTATTAATTCCATTAGTATAACATTATTTGTAAAAATTACTAATGTCAAAAAATATTATGTACACAATATCAAAATGTTAAAGAATATTAATGCAGATAAACTATCTATCTGATTTCTTTTCAACTTTGAAAAGCGGATTTATATTTTTTTAGGTAAATAATTTCTTCCCCATAAAATAGGCATATTGGCAATAGTGCGCCTGTCGCATAATATGCAATCTACCTTACTCACTATTCTAAAGCTCGACGTCGTTTTCACTTATCCATACACCGGAAAACTGATCGGCCAGATGACCGGCGCACTGTGGTTAATAAACTCAAAATATAGGGAACAAATTAATACACAACGTAATATGGTTAATTTTAGAATTTATATCAAACACATATGTTGGAAATGTTAACAAACATTATAGCGCATAATGCACTCAATTTGTAGCGATACATTTAATGCCCTCACATCATATTCACATTGGCGCAAATCGATGTTGGTGCGTGTAAGCAGAGTAACATTTATGATATTGTTTTTTTTTAGTTCATACGATACTTACTGTGACAAAAATGTTCGCTATGGTAAAATATATCCTAAAAAATCATCATTATAAGCGAAAATATGAAAAGCGCAACTATGGAGGACACAGCTAGAGAGGAATGAACCCGCGACTCCCGCGGTCTTCCCGCGGTGGGAACGAGCAATTTTACATGCGGTAATATAATTGGCTACTATTACAATTAACTTTATAATAAAATTAACTTAATAAATTAGTTACTTATTACTATTAAAATTAACTTACTGATAAAATTAACTTAATAAATTGGCTACTATTAAAATTAACTTACTATTAAAATTGAATGGCACCTTGGAATATAATTGGCTACTATTAAAATTAACTTACTATTAAAATTAATGGCACCTTGGAATATAATTGGCTACTATTAAAATTAACATTCTATTAAAATTGAATGGCACATTGGAATATAATTGGCTACTATTAAAAATAATATTCTATTAAAATTGAATGGCACCTTGGAATATAATTGGCTACTATTAAAATTAACATACTATTAAAATTGAATGGCACCTTGGAATATAATTGGCTACTATTAAAATTAATACGTAAAGTGATTGCAATTTATTTGTAACATTGAAAACGGATAAAATAATTTCTTGCCCCTAAAATAGACATATTGACCACAGTGCGACGGCCGCATAATAGGCAATCTACCTTACTCACCATCCGGGTCCCACATAAATACATCCATATTTAATTTATATGTATGAGTTAGGATCATTTTCCGACTGCTATAAATAAAATGATCCACAAAGGGAATCTCTGTTCAGACAGAACCTATTGAAGTGGGGATAAGCAGATTCTGCTTACCACCTGTATCAATAGGTAATATTATAATGGCATGTTGTTTTATGTATGAACCACAGAATTCAAAATATTCCAGATGTGATAAATAATACTTGATATCGTTTTAAATTTAGGAATTTCAGACAAATTTCATCTTTTCACAATACTCACCAAAAAATTTACACGCCATTTTTTTTTAAAGTACGTTCCATATTAAAACTTTTATTTAAAGTTGTTATTTTTTAACTCGTATAAATTAAGGAAATTGATGTATTAAAGGGCGCTACGGGGTATCAAAACAGTTGACCTCACAAAATTATCAATCTCATCTACGATGTGATCCCGGACGGTAACTATGACGTCAGAGTCTAGATTTGTTAGAAATTATCAATTAATAAATTGCGCAAATAAGTTACTAACTAACTAACCATCACGCCGTGCCAAACAACTCGATTATTGGCATACACTTCTTGCTTCATTCACATTCATACATCGTGTCATACATTCTCTTATGTTATTCTGACTTCTGACAAGGCCCGACTCAAGTATTTGATTAACTTCATCGTGACATGTCTTCCTAGGACGTCTTCTTCGACGAATTCTTCTTCAAATAAGTTAATACAAGAAAACCTACATATTCAGAATCAAAATTCGTTGTAAATATTATAGTCTATTTATTTATGCCTAATTTTAAAAACAAAACAAAAACATTAGCCACTCATCTCACTAGGACAGTCCTGTGTTGAGATGAGCGGCTTTATAATTTTAGTGAAACGATAAAAAATAATAAGTAAATAAAATTATGTAAATAGTAATAAGTAAGTAGTAATAAGTAAGTAGTAATAAGTAAGTAATAATAAGTAAATAGTAATAAGTAAGTAATAATAAGTAAATAATAATGATAATATCGAGCATACATGAGGTTTCAACATTGATTACAACATAAGGGATAACATGGATAAAGTGAAATCACCATTCTCAGCTAACATAGACTTTTTGACCATCTTTTTTAAATAAATTTATGGTATAGCGTTAATGTTGTCACTAAGCCTGTTATATAATAACAAAGGAGCTTTATAAACATATTTTTAAAAGTGACATTTTTCTTTGGAATTCTTCATTTATAATTTCGATTCAACTCACCAAATCCAATTTTCCATCAAATGCATTAACCATAAAATAAATACAAAGAATAGGTTTTTTTTCATGAGCTGTGGGTTTCGTTAAAAATGTGTGGAAGATTTAAAGTTTATATGAAACGGTTCGAACTGGCTAAAACGAAAATATGATGTAGATAATATGCTACTGGTTGATATGACGGCTGTCACCGACATTGGTCGGCGTGACGTCAATAACGCCATATTCACGAACAAAAACGAACATGTCGTTTGGGGGCGAATCAAATATGGCACATTTTAAATCGTTGTAGAAAATTTATTTGTAAAAATAGAAAAAAAAATGTCATGAATGAAAAAAACCACTGAAATTATTATATATATTTTTTAATGAACTCGATAAATACTCGAAACGAATCGAACATACCGATTCAAATTAATCGGTTGTCGAGTGGGCACGTTTCTCCCAATGTGAATCGGCCATGCAACATGTGTTTGACTTCTCAAAAAATACAAGTTGATTTATGAATTTACCCTCTCATATTTCATCAGCCACGCGATATGCCTGTTTAAGGGCACAAAATGGAACTCTGCTAGTTTCAACAATTTATACTTTTTACAGGAATATATTGATGGTAAAAAACGATTCAAAGTCATACTGTGCCATATATGTTGTGAGTATGAAAAGTCGCGCATATATCAGAAATGACCAGTGCGTCGACGGCGATCTACTGGTCGATCGTGAAGATATTTTTGATCGATCGCAGACCTATATTGTAGTATTTCTTGTTCAAACCATTGAGTTGTATAAATCGAGTAAACATCAGCGTTCGAAATATGGGCAACATAAATAAAGTCAATTGGCTACATTGAGATAACACGGGCTTCAGTCGATTACAAGCGCTAGCCGGAAGTGAATCTCCAAAAATAATTGCAAAATGCCAACATGACTTCACAAGTCGTCCTGGAAAAAATAGAAAAAGCAATGGTGTAACCTCTTTTATCCGTTTTACCATGGTACTGTAAATTGACCTTTTTATTGCTAAAACAATTCAAAGAATATTGTAAGTAAGCACGTGCCGCGGCAAGAAATGCTGCGGGCTGCGGTGAAGCCGACGATGCGTTCCGTTCGTTCGCGGTCGGAAAGATTCGGTCGACATCGACAGCCGCTTCATCCCCCTTCGTACTTCACGTGCGGGACTGATTTTGCAAGGAAAGTTAACTCTATTTATATACCTCTATGGTTCAAACGAGTTAAAACTACTCGACGTTCCAGCTCTTAAAATCCGTTGGTTCGCTTCTCCTCTATTTTTTACTAGTGAGAAATACACACTTATTTTATTGTAATTTTGTAACTTTTTTTTAAACATGTATTCCAGTCTCTATTTTCAAAATATGTATACATATTCGAATTATATTTGGGTTTTTATTGTTTACTCATTATATGATTATAAGCGATAGCAGTCGATTGCCACAAGTTTTTTTAATAAAATAGTCGCTGTTAAAAAAAAAGTGGCCACCACTGCTCTCTGTAAACACACACTAACCAAAAGAGTTAGTAAACGAACTTTTCGCCAAACAGACGTGTTGTTGTTTTAAACTCATTGATTTGCTGAGGCAGCAGCCGCCTGACTGCCGCTGACTCAGAATATTCCACACGCCAATCCTAAAGCTACATGACCGAACCTACAACATGTTGTGCCCGATGCAGATATTATAAATGTAAATATATATAAATGAGCCAATATAATATAGAAAAAAAGGGCGCAATATGCTCACATTTTGACGATTATAAACTGTGATTTGCGAATATCGCTGTTACACACATGTGTACTAAGGTTGAAGCAAATTTTAATTATATAAATTCATCGTTTTACGATACTTCACCCTGATTACACCTTCCACAAGCACCTACAATTAATTAGGAGCTGCGTACACTCAACTTGTTGCTTCAAATGTGTAATAAAGTAACAACAGTTTCAGCTGTATAATTTCATATATAGATTTTTATATGTTCTGTGGCACAACCCTAATAATAATTCAACACGAATTGGGACATTATTGATTATATTCGTTTCAGCTCCCCTGTCAACACACTCCGGTGAAATATTACTTCTTCAGAAGGTGGCAACAGTGGCCTACTGAATGCTAAGAAAAGTAATGATGTGTCGCCAGTTATGATTTACTTTTTTCTAGATCTTTACGTGAGAAGAAAAATAAATCAGGTGAAACAAGGAATGGTGCGAACCCAAAGAAATCGAACGATGACCTACATAGATTAAGACAAATATTGTCTGTGAATAGAAGACTGAGGAGAGTTGTTAAGCATACAAAATTGGGTGACAACTGTCTGCAGTCCATTTACAAGGTATCTTAAGATACTTTAAAACAGTAGCGAATTTTATTTAGGGGGGGTTTGTGCAATGAACTCACATAAAAAAGAAAATACAATAAAGCAAACAGCTGGCTATTCAAATTCCGTCCTAAAAAATCCACCCTTCCGAATTAATACTGCCTGATAGTGAGTCTAAAATGAATATCGTACGTGTGTTTTGATTTCAGCGACAATGGGAATTTCTGTTCTAAGAAATGGTTCATACAACCCCATGCGCGTGGCGCTTCACTGGCAAACTGTGGAATCGTCCAAACCTGTAGGAATCTGTAAGCTGCCCGGGAGCGAAGCGACTATAGGGTTTGTAACACCAAATTTGAACGGAATGGTATTTTGTAAAAATCAATAGTTTTTTTCTGTGTTTTAGGCAGTGATGAAAATAACTTAATTATATATAGATATACATATGATTCAATGATTAAGTATTACAATGAGGTTTATAAGCCTCACTAAATTATTCCAATAAATCGAATACTCTTTCTAGATTTGTAGAAAAGTCAATATATGTCCAAAATAAATAAAAACCGGATAGGTATATCCGAGACACTATCTAGATTGCAAATATATTCGGGTAAAACTTTGATACCACACAAAAAGATGCCAACTAATATATTTATTTTTTTTACAGTAACTCCACACAGGAGACCAAGGAGGAAATAATTTCCCTCAAGGCCTATATCATCTTTGGGGATGCTGTGTGGAATTGATTGAGGATAATACTGGTAAGTCTTAAATTTAAAGCATGATTATCGATAAAAAATTACGTAAATAAACAAATCTTATTAATTCAGAGGTTAGAACGTTGTCCCGACAAAACAGAGGTCCTGGGTTCGATTCCCAGATACGACAGATACTGTTTAATTTTCTGTGTCTTTTTCTGTTTCATGTTTCATTTGAGATCAATTAATAATATCTTCTCGAATGATTAAATATTAAAATGGGGTTAATAAGGTGCAATAAGTTAAATCAATAAATTGAATTTAAAATAAAAATTAAACTGGGAGATAAATAAGACAAGACGGCATATTGTTTATTTCCAAAATGTATTTATTTGTAAGAAACAAACAGCTTTTAATACAAAGGAATTTTAACAAAAGATAAGCCAACAAAGTTTTTGTGCTAACAGTGGTTAAATACATTTTTTATTTATTTATGAAGCTAATAAGATAAACAAAGAAACAAAATAAGAAGGAAGGGGGAGGAGGAAGAGGAATATAGGATCGGGAGAGGAGATGCTCTCGATACATTTTATAGTTGTGCATCAATTTGTGGTTGCACGTATTACTTCGGTTCGATATTTTGAAAGGGTATTGTAAAGAATGTCGATATTGTGAAATTGTGCGTTATATTGCGCACAAATACGGGGAATTGGAGAATTTATTCTAAGATTTTGAGATTTAAAAACCTTTAATTATTCAAATAAACAAAAATAACGAGTGGGGAGAAGTCGGGTGGAAACTACAGACTTTATTTATAAAATAAAGTCGTAAGGTGAGTCAAAGAACAATTGAAGGAAATACATAACAAAATTATAAAATGCGAAATCTTTTATTTTCATTCCTATGATAATAGATTTAATTTCTGGAAACAGCTGTTTATTAATAAACCAGGCAACTGACGCAATGGAATAGAAAACAGAAGGAAATAAACGTCGAATAATGTGGGTGAGGAAGATGGAAAAAGTCGGGGGCGGAAAAGCCGACAAGTCCAAGTGGAACGAATGGTGATGGATGGGAAATCTACTGCGGGGGTGCGGAAACTCATGGAAAATACATTGAATTATTTTGGAATCGACCATCATGTATGTATTTATTTTGGAATACTTTAACGAAAGCTGTTAAGACATTTTTGTGAAGTTTAACCACAAACAGAATAAAGCAGGAAAATATTAATTCCGTTTTTCAGGAAATCAGCAACGTTCAGTAAAGTGGTCTTAAAGTATCTTACTCTCAATATCGTCCTTCTTCAAAGGCCACCATTCGGAATCAAAATATTACTTGAAAAGGATTCAGCCATGTTTGGTGACCAGATCTAAATAGCCAGGTACTACTTCCAAATCTAACTCTTCTTTATATCTTTCGTCTCTTCACTCTCATATTTATTTATATCTATATATTATACAGTACCACTTTACAAAATATGTATTTTAAGTATAATAAAGGTGCTTTGTACGGTGTTTTATAATGTGGAGTGGAAGATAGGTTTGAAGAGGTGATACTGTGAATGGAGTATATGTGTCGTGACCACCCCACTAGGAGAACCTGTGCCGAGGTGTTCACGTGGATGTGTTAAATGTGGGACAAGTATCAATGTGTGTTGATTAGTTTTATTTTAATATTTTAGATTTGCTATATATATACACACACTATTTGTCTCGTTCTTTTATTAATATAAAATCAAACACATATATATCAACTAGAACGACACCCCCCCCCCTTTCCCCTTCCTTTGTACAACCCATAACAAATTACATGTAACTTTAATATTAATACTGCTTTTTTTATTTTGTACATCTATTTTTTTAATTATATTTTGATTTCTTGGAAAATCACTAGATCCACTTATATAATATCCAAGTGGAGACTTTTAATGTTCAAATTTATATCGCTTATTTATTATACTTCATTTTGTTATGTGAACTGTTGGTATCCCAAATAAATAAAAAAATAATAATCAAAAATAAAAACTACATCAGCCTACCTTTGGTCATAGAACAATGCACGCCACTGCCAAATATGGATGTCATAGTCCCACTGACTCCGGGCATTTGACGACTTCTGTGCCGTATCACATAAAATAACAGCATTTACAAATGACGCAATGGCTTCACTATATAGAAATACCCCTTGGTAACATACGATCAAAAATCTAATTAAATCATTACCCCGTATCGACTTTCTGGGGTGTATTTATGAGAACGAAGCCGAAATGGAAACCAATTACTATAATTAGGAAGGTAATTAACTCTTCAGGTAAAAGTACAGAATATCTCTATTTATTGGGTTCGGTTCAACCGGAAAGCGGCTTAACCAAGAAGTAATTTTAACCGGGACGTTCCAAAGAACTAAAAGAAATTTGACAACTATTTGTTGTGTTCTGTAACCACTGATAATCCCCAGAAGTGTGATCTGTACATTCCATACCGATTTAAAAAGTAGTGTTTCCAGATCGCAGAGACCTTTCACATACCTGACCCCAGATAGGCCATATTCGAAAAGTGGTGATATCAATTTAACCAGAAATAATAAAAAGTTAATCCTTTCATACCTGAATTAAAACTGGCAGTCATAAAATATACTTGATGATTGCAATATTATGGGGTAGTTTTTTGTTTTTTTAGAAGTCATTGCTACTTGTATTTGAAACATCATTAGGTCTTTAAGGCCGTGTTTAACTTAAGGGGGTGAGGAACGACGGAGGGATTATTTATTCATTCGAAAGAATGATACGATAAACATAATGTTTTAAGGATAAAATATATATTACATACATATTTTTAATAAATTTACATGGGCTAAGCACTTAAGCAACTAAGCACTCAAAAGGAATTCAGACATCTGAGCTTTTTCTGACCTTCCTACGTATGTTTTACAAAATCTTTTAAAACGTTGAATAGCCTCAAAAAATAATTTGAAGGATTTTCTTTAATATGCCGAGAACAAAAATTCATAAAAAATTACAAAAAATAGAGGTTAGTTTCATTTTTTCATAAACACTAACTTTAATATTTTTTTAATGGGGATATTTACAAAAAACTTACCGAGAAAGGATTATATTATTTTTCTGCACTTTTTAAAATTATTTTCATATCGTATAAACGGCCAGTCGCAGGCGATCACTCGCCGTATGAACTTGCCTATTTGGCACGTAGCATGTCTGTTCTGCTAAACATTTTTGACAAAACGTAACAAGTCGCATGCGATATTAATCGACTGTATAAACAGAGTGGCTGTGCGACTAGTCACCATGGACGCGACGGGCGACTACGCCGCACGGAAAAAAACGACTGTAAATTCACCAAAAATTGAGAATGAACGGACAAATCTCCTTTCAAAATATAAACATTGCTATCGTCTTAACGAGCGCCTTAAAAAATAGCGCGCAAGATACCACATATTCGCCTTAAATTGGATGTCAAATGATGATTTTGTTATTGTTAATTAGGGTACATTTTCTGTCATAAACGAAAAAATTGGTAGAAAATCGTAAGCGAGTTTTGCTTAAAATTGACGAAAAGCTCGAAACGGATTAAGATTTTTTTTAAATATACATATAAGCGTAATTTTTTCACCATCGCAATCTCGGTAAATAGAGAGTCTTCTGTATACTTGAAGGGGAGAGGGTGCGGGTCGGTATGGAAACACGAAATTGTCGGAGGAGGGTCGGGGCACAAACACACGACATACAGGTGGCCTGTTGTTTACGTGCAAAACAAAATTTTGGGGAAAGTTCCGTTGAATCGTGCGACATTTTAGAAATTCGGGGAAAATTTGCTATAAACAATTTAGACACTGAAGAGATAAACCCATATAAAAGTGTCATAGGCGTGTCTGTGTGGTTAATTTTATGTTACTCCGGGTGAAATTGATCAAACATTTACAAAAACAGAAATTCTCTCTAACCTTCCCGTTTCCTAGAGTTGTAGTCAAAACTTGTGTATTATTTGAAATAGACACCTTATAGTTTTGGTAGTTTTTGCATTCATACTAAACCAATAAACACATAATCTACCATTTAAAAAAATAATCTTCACTAGATTTAAACAGAAAAAAAATTATGCGCAACCGTCTGGAGACTATGGCATCCCCAATTAGGGAATGTTGTGAGGCTGAAGGTATTTTTGCGAGAGGGAGGAGATAGGGAAGAAGGAAAGTGGGGAAGTACCTGACTATTCAGATCTGATCACCAAACACGGCTAAAGGCATTTCAAGCAACGTTTCGATTATGAATGGTAGTTTTTCACCAGGGCGATACTAACAGTATCTACCACTCTAGAACGTGCCGCAAATATACTACATATTATTTTAAATGAGTAAATTGTGAAATAATACAAATAAAAAAAATTAAACCGGGATTTGAACCCTCAACCTCCGGATTCATAGCCAAGTATCATAACCACGGATACCGTCAGATTGAATCATTCCTTGTCACAGATAATATTCTTTGCGCGCTGGAACCATAACCGCAGCTACACGTTTCCGCCATTCAACTCGTACAGTGGTGGGTGATGCGCATCATCTCACTCGCTCGCGCTATACCAAATCTGCGTGAGGGGGTAAGGTAATCGGCCACCAGACAGCCAGCAGGTAGCAAATGTTCTTAGTTCTTATGATCGTCAAGTACGTAGATCCACAGCAGCCGGCCATAGGCCATATTCGTTGATGAATTTAGAGGTTTCTCATAAAATTAATTATATTATGATAATTTTTTCACGAAAACGCATTGAATGCAATAAGAATTTCCTAAGAAAATTATGAATTAAATTTCTAAAAAATGGCGTTAAAATGACAAACTGCGTGGGATAACAGAATCACCCCTCATGCTTCATGCTGAAGATTACACAGATAATCAATTTCATTGACCCAAAGGTCTTATGGAAATCGGCGACATCAGTTGTCCTTCAAATAAATACAGATCACAGTTCTAGGAATTATTTGTTCAGTGGTTTTAATCTACATACCTATAGGAACCTATCAACGGGGGAATTTTGATGAAACTCGTGTATTTAAGGAATTCAAAAACTTTAGTACTCTTCCAGCTTTTCTATAATTAAAAAAAAAAAAAACTGTAACAGGAGAACTCAAGTAAACATTTTCTGGGATTACCTCATTAATTCCATCGCTCTCTCGATTTTAATTAAACTCATCAATTTCAAGACCTCGTGTTTATAATTAACGTAAACAGAAATGTAGGTAGCCCAGAAGAAAACCTACGTAAAGGCGTGCCGCTAACAGCTCCGTCGTAGTCTCGCTCTTTCTTATAAACGATGCATCCAACAGAAAGAGAAGTTATAACGGAGTTCTCAGCAGTAGGACCATGGGTTGCCGCCCTCTAGGGAATAAATCGATACGTGGAGATAGATTGGGGTATTTGTATTCATATATTTATAAGGGAAGCCAATCACGGCGGAGTTCAGACGTGTATTTTAAGAAGGGGTATCAGAGGCACAGAATACCTTGGAGGTTAAAAGAACTATCAGTGAAAACGGGTGAAACCATTCAACGCTACGTTCAAATTATTATATTTATTTTATGAAACGTTACCGGAAGCCGAGAATTAATTTGAGGTCAAAGGCAAAAAAAAATGGAAAACCTTATAACCAAGAATAATTTATATTTAAGCGCAGATTTTGAGCAAATAAACCAGGAGTAGAGAAAACCTTAGAGGTCAAAAACAGTATCTAACGATGTAAGGTAACAAATATAACTATCATGATCAAACGCCTGTTTTGTGAAACGTTACCCGAAAGTCCAGAATAAATTGGAGGTCAAAAGCAACAGTCAAAAAATGTGGATACCTAGGAGAAAATAAGTAGTAACAATGTAAGGGAAAAACAAATTATTTATACGTTCAAAGCTTGTTTAGTGAAGACCAGTTAACGGAGAATGCCTTGGAGGTCAAAATCAAGAGCAATATAAGGAGAAATAAATCACTACTACAAATTGTTTGTGAAAATTTAAAATTATAAGTCTAAAATAACTCGTATGTCAAAACAAGAAAAAAACAAAACATGGGAAAAGGTCAAGAGTAGTGACAATACAAAGGAAAATCAATCAGCACGAAATTCAAACGCGTATTCAGCGAAAAGCAGGAAAATATCAGCAGGAAATTTGAACGCGTATTCCAGAAGTCGAGTCGATTGGAGGTCAAGAATAGTAACAAACAAAATGCACCATTGGGCACCATTTTACCACAAAACGGATATATATTTTATTCTTCTTGAGTCATTTCCTAATTTCTAGGGATCGTGACACCCGCTCCAATCTCCTGGTGTACAAGGCTCCTCCACTCATCACGATTTTGCGCTACGTGGAGAGCTGCGGACACCGACTTTCCGGACGCCTGCGAAATTTGGTCACTCCAACGCATCGGTGACCTTCCTCTATTTGTCCTGCTTTCCACTTTATCAGTGGCCATGAGGTTCTCAGGTTGGAGTTCTCGAGTTGGCGAGCAACGAGTCCAAAGCAACCGAGGATACGCTGCAGGCAGACAGTCCTATTGTGGATGCCAAGCTCTTCCAGAATTGATGTATTTGTGCCCCTGGCTGTTCAAGAAAACCTGAGAATTTTCGTCCAGCACCACATTTCGAGGCCGTCTATCTGATTTCTTTTCTCTGGCTCTGAGTGTCTATATTTCGACACCGTAAAGAAATATAGGGAAAAATCAGCGCCTGGACGAGTTTCATCGAGTTTGATCTAATTTTTCCCATGCTTTTGTCAGGCACCATTTTTTTCGTGACCATTTCCATAAACAAAAATCTTTGTAGGTCAAAATACAAACAAAGAAAAAACACCTCATCTCTATTACATGTAAACTTGGATTTTGAGAAATTGTAATTTCAGAGCTGGTAAACCGTGTAGGTCAAAACAGTATCCAATATTATTAGATAAAATCAATCACTACAAAGTTCTAAAGCGTAATTTGGGAAAAGCTACCAGGAGAGAAAAATTTTAATCTTGGAGGTTAAAAACAGTTATGCGTTATTGGTTACTTTATTGCACAACTGCAACGCAATATTTAATATTATTTTTTCTCACCGAGCTAGTATTCAGCGTACATTTATTTATTCATAACCGGTGAACAATTCCATCAATAGCCTATTGCTGTATTGAACAAAGTAGACAAAATATTGAATTTAGGGAATTCGGTAAAATAATGTTGGTAGATAGACGGAAGGCGAAATGAAAAGAAGATGCGACAAATAAGATAAAGAAGAGTACGCTCCAATGGTTTACCATTATTTGATAAGAAAATTAGATGAAGGGAACAACATATCTTAGACAAGTGACTGCTTTCACAGAGGATATATTATATTATTGTAGAAATATTTCAAATTTTGACAAATATATCAGTTGAATGTTTTCGAAGGCAGAAGCGTATTTATTTTTTGCACTCGGGTAAAATTTTATAAAAATGAATAAGAAAAAAGGAAAACAATCGTAGATGTGAGCAGGATGCTCGGCTAGCAGTCAGACAGTTCGAGTTCGATACTCACTGCCTTTTCATAAAAAGTTAAGCTTAGGACCGATTGATTCATCTTTTGTGGGGGTATAAATATTCAGTAAATTAGCAAAACCTACATATTTTAAACTTTGAAACCTATCGTCAATGATCCCTTCGGCACCGGTGTACGTGTACAACCCAGAGACACGCCAAACGCGTGCCCAACATTTGTAGACGGTTGACAATTTTCATGCGAGAGTGGATCATTTATACTTTATATGACTCATTCTAATGTTCGATAACTCGGATATGGGTAAATTTGTAGGCCAGCGTTTTTCCTTAACTTTCCTAAAAAAAAAACCCACACAGCACCCCAAAAATGACATAGGCCCTGAGGAAGAAAGATTCCCCCAGTTCTTCTTGTGTGGAGTTAATCAATAAAATATTAAACAAATTCGCGATCACAGATTGCGATAATTTCAATATTTTACAACTTTTTGTAGATAACGCTTTTAAATATAGAGATGAATTGTTTGTTGGCGGGTGTACATACGGAACACAACGCAAATTTTTCGAAAAAAATATTTGAAGACACCCTAACAAAAAAAATGCATGAATCAATTCTTCAATTTAGATCAATTATTGTTTTAAAATTCCGGGAGAGACTGAATTTTTTTTTTAGCTCAATTCCTTCAAGAATGCCTTCAACATTTCATATTCCGTATGTACTCCAGCAAACAAACAATTGGAAAGTACGCAAATACCGCCAAACATAACCTGAGCTTTTTCAAAATGATTCCGTATGTTATACGCAACAAACCCTTCAATATATCGCACCAAATCGCCCGGTATAAAGCCCCTACCAATCAACTACTTGCTGATATTGCAAAAACAAACATCATGTACAATACAGTCGCGTTTCTTATTTTCGCTTCCGTAATAATTTGGACAGCATCGCCGAATATGTACGACCGGCGTACAAACAGACGGCAGATGGCGATAAGGAATAGCTGAAAAACCAGCGGAAATATAAGGAAGTGTTCGCAAGTGTTCGCTGTCACCACTGAACAGATAATCCGTAGAAGTGTGACCGATTTAAAAGAAAACTGATGCCGCCAGTACACACATCTTGTTTTAGGGAGGTAAGGCTATAGTAGAAAAATAAATCCTAAAGAGGTTTTTTAAACAGAGCAATTCGAAAAATAATTTAATGTTGCTCGTAGCTTTACACACCCGCTTTCCGTACCCGCACAGTTGCGTAGGTAGGTACGTGGATAGCAGAGTCGTTAGGTTAAAAGATTTTGCATTTAAGCCTCAGTCACACAGAGCTATTTCGGCAGTTACGTGATCTAGTTTCCGGTTATCGCCGTTACGGCGGCACTGCTTTCGCATGTTTTCACCATCAGCCACCAGCAGCCAGCCACCAGGTGCCGCTGCTGTCGAATCATCTAATGTCAACAACAACAGTTACAGCTGACATTTTGGTTTGTTTTGATTGTTGTTTACATTGTGTGTTTTCTGTTTGATTTTTTTTCTCTTCGACTAGTCCAGTCGCGAACCCATTTTTTTGACAGTTCACTCGGTACTTCCTACTCGAGATCCAGATATTCCAGTAGCTAAGTGTGACTCTCCACTAGCTGCTATAAGAAGTAGCGACCACTCGCAGCGGAAACATAGCAACGTCGAAATCGTGACCGAAGCTTTAGTGAGCCAATAGCGGTCGGTGGGCAATAAAATGTTTAGTTTACCGAAAATTATTAATTTTTTATTTAGAATTTCGCGGTACCACCCTGAAACACGGTGTATAAAACCTATCAATTCCTCGGCTGCAGAAAGGTCGATGAAATTGATTACCTTTTCCAAGAAAGACATTCGAAATTTTTCAAATTTATGATCGATTTCACCAGAATTAAGATAAAAAGGAGCTTACTTCGGACATACTGACACGTTTACAACACGCTTCTATCGGTTTATATCCACAGTAGCAAGTATAGCATACCGTTAACCTGGCAGGGGAAAGAAACTTGAAGGGTCGAGCCTGATTGCGAGAGAAGCGGTTGTAAACTTTTTATAAAAGCATTTATGGTTCAATCATAAAAAATAACTTTTAATAATGTCGATACATTTAATAAACATTGTTTCAATAATAATTGATAGAGAGTTTCATCTATTTAATCACGATCACGTTGGTGCACGGAGTTTAATCTTAAAATGGGTTGAATTGTACCTCAAAAGTCGCAAACAGAAAGTTCAAATTTCACACTTTGATGAAAAGAAGATACAGTAGATACAACAGAAGATTCATATGGTGGAATCTCAATACAGAACTATCAATAATGGTGTGCCACAAGGATGCACTCTTGGCCTCTTCTATTCTTTATTTTTGTATACGAGTATATAACTTACCCAAACTTACCCAATAAAACCCATTATTGGTGGCAGATAATGTTCAATGTTTTACGATGATATCGCTTTGTTATGTGAATATACTGGAGGTGTTGACACTTTAACGATACACGAGATTCAATAACAAATTTGGCTACTGTTTCAAAAATTGAAAAAAATTTGGCAGCTCTTATAAGGCATTAAAAATTGAATGAACAAAGCGGAATTCGAATCCGCAACCTCTCGATAAAATCAAAACGCGTATACCATTAACCTACGGAGTTTTTTGTTCGGCTTAAATTTTCCACCTAAATCCCGTTATGCCCGACATGAAATACGTAAGAACTACGTCATTTGCAAGTATGAAAGTTTCCAGGATTAAGCGCGGTGATGAAAAACCGACCCTTAACGGGGAATAATAAGCACGTCTACTCAAGTTTGCTAACTATCTGCAGGTTATTGTTTTAGTGAAGTTACGTTTTGCATGTTGTAACTAACATTGAATTATGTAACTTTTAGTCAGGTTATGGGCACAACTGTTGGGAGTTATTACGAAGAAGGCAAATCGTCGCCCACAACACAAACAGGCGTATCTCATATTTACCAACTGTCCTGAAGAGCAAGTCCTTATATTAGATTACATTAAATTATTGTTACAATTGAATAAAATTTTAGTTCGAGGAGTTCCAGTTTGAAAAATGAATTAAATTAAGCTGACTATATCAGGGCTGTCTATAATACCATTAAATTTTTTGAAAATAAAAATTCAGAAACAAGTCTACTATCCCTACCCAGTAATCGTCCTCTTATTTTGAACGTCAAGTGTACGGAATTTCAGCAAGTATCATAATTCTACTATCGAAATCTCGTATAGACGACCTATCTCTAGTTTCGAAAGTTAAGTGTGCAAAATTTCATCAAGCTCGAAATAAAACTGTAGATTTGTATACAAAACAAACAAACACCGCCCGCCCGGGGCATTCTTCTTTATATGATAGATTTATTGATAATAATGTGGATCAGAAGTGTTACGTTTTAAACTAATGCTAAAAATTATTAAAATGTACAGCAAAATACATCCAGACAGGCTGTGCAAATCACAAGTCGCCCGGGCTCTCCGTTCAAGATTTTTCCGAAACAATTAAACAGATTGCCCGCGGAGATTTCATTAACCACGATTACCAAAGTTAGTATATCCATTTTATGAGAAAGTAGGAGTGTGGTGAGGGGGTGCTACTATTCCACCCCTCGTTGACGTTGGTTGGCTTGGTCTTTATAGACAACCCCCTCGCTTGTTTGCCTAGCCACCCTCGGCTGCGGGGCAGCGGGGGTGGCTAGAGTGGGTAGAGGGGTGAAGCCAGAGTGATGGAAATACGATATGCAGGTTGAAAACAGTATTCAATTTGAGTGAGTACTATCTACCTATTATCACGTTTCCGCTTCTGCATTGAAACCTAACGACTAGAAATGGGTGAAAAAAAATTAATCGATGTTTCTATACCGTGATTACCGTACAAGAGCTTCAATTGCCCGAAGCTATAGGAACTATGGTATTCCCAAATTGAGGAATGTTGTAAGGTTTGAAGGGGGGAGGAAAATCAAGGGAAAGGCTGGTAAGTACCTAGCTATTCAGATCTGATCAAAACACGGCATTTACAAAAATCATTTCGATTCGGTGTACAATTAAACACTGAGTAGAAAGTCAAATTGAATCGAAAGATCGCAACAGAATTGTTTATTTGTTAAATATAGAAGAATCAAATGAATTGATTCATACTACAGGTGAGTAAAATAACGAAAACCTGTTTTTTCGCAACCGCTGAAGTTCCAAAACTGTTGTAACAGTTTCGAGGATTTTGGGAAAATCGTTTTAAAAAAATGTAACTACGCCCACCATAAGCCCGCGCGAAATAATTCCAATAGAGCACAATTTATTTGAGAATTTAGCGGGAAACGTTTAAAACAGCTGTGCGCAACACTTTACTAAACTGCTATATCCATCGTAAATCGTTGCGCGTTAAACGGTTTCGGCTTAACATGAAACTCTGTCGTTGACCGTTGCTAAGAAAAACGCTTTCGCCGCAACCGTTTTTTTTTTAACTTTATTATTTATTAAGTTACTTTTAAACAATATCGAGAAACCGTTTATTTAGAGAAACCGAAAAAGTTTCGTTTAATTTTCAAAAAGAAACTGAAAAGCTACAAACGTCACAATATTACTTCATAAAATCTGGCATGTAAGTTTTCACCACTGAACATAATAATCCTTAGCTAATATGATTTACACAGATTTTAAAGGAAACGGTTGTCAACAGTTCACATAATTTCTTTCGACTCCTAGGCCCGGACACTTCTACCGTCATTGATCCCTTCGTCAACGGTGCACAGTCGGGAAACACGCGAAACGCGCGCCCAACATTTGCACACGGTTAATATTTATCACATGAGAACGGGTCGCCTCTACGACTCGTTCTTGTGTTCAACAGCTCGGCTACGGAATGATCTGCCGGCCTCTATGTTTCCTCCATCCTACAACATGGGTCTCTTCAAGACTCAAGTTCACTCCTTCCTATAATCTAAAAGACCCTCCACACAGCATCCCCAAAGATTATATAGGCCTTGAGGGAATTTATTTCCCTTGGGGCTTCTTGTGTGGAGTTACTGTAAAAAAAAAACAAAATTGATTATATATTCAAGAAAGTTTTTTTATATATAAAAAACAACACAATTCCATCGGTTTCCATGTGTTCAGTGTATATATGTTGTAAGTGTGTATTACCAACACATTCGCGTGTTCCCAAGTTGGAATAAAGAAAGGTTATGTCAGCGAATTGTGTTGTGAAATTGAATCGGGCACAATGAAACCACTGTTCATATGACGATATAAAAAGAGATTCGTCAAAGCCAAGGATAAGACGAATTAAAGTGAAAGATAAGATTGTTAAAGAAAACAACAGCTTTGTTTGATCCGGGGCTCCGATTCGCTGAACTTTTTGTGTGACGAATATTCCTGCATAAGTAAAGCTTTCATAAGGAAGATGAAAAAAAAACTGTTATATGAAAGGAACGTGGTAAGTAAACTTTTTTTTTAATAATGCCGACGTAAGAAAAATTCTATTGTTTATGAAAGCCCAGAAATTCAAATAATTTTGTAGGTTTTCCTAGAAAAATTGGTGGGATTTTTTTCCATTCAATACATAACAATGTTTAAAATATGGATAATTGGACTAATGTACCCCGATAAAAATAGCTACTAAGTTAGTAAAAACTAAATCTGTTATGTAACACGTTGTATACCTACATATATATTTTTAAATGGAAATTTATAAAGCGTAACTAACAATAAAATAATTTTTGTATCACGTGATTTATTATTTATTTACTTTGTTAATTTGGCACTGTGCTACTTTGTTACCATGTTACTCTGCTGCTTTATTACTATGCTACTTTGTTACTTAATAGGTATAACAATTCATCGGTTCAGACAGTAATTATTCATCTTCCCACTTCGTTACATAGAACTCGAATTATTTGATTTACTTAATATGTATTACAATTTACAAATGGAACTGTATTTGTTTATAATATTGCTTCTACGATAAATTGTAGAATTTGAACGATATCTTTGGCTCAAAAAACTCATCTGGATCAAACAATAAAATATTGTCCTCAAAAGCATCTTTTATCTTCATTAAAGACGGCACCAAATCCTCTCACATCGGCGGTGGATGGTTAGAATGAGAGCTATTGTCACCCCGCAGGCTGCAGTCCGGAAAATTCGACGAAATCGCAATCGTACTAGGCGGCTAGTCAAGTAGGTTTGGAAAAATAAAAATAAATGCGTTTGTTTGTTGCGAAGAGTGAACTTAGAGAAGTAATCTCTAGAGGTCCGAGGCCTGAATGGCCTCCCCCAGAGACGTAATAAAAATTGACAGAGTTAGGAAGTACACGAAAGAGGCGATGTCAGAGATCTTGTTATCTTAGAAGAAAGAGCCGTAATAGCACAAGACAGTGGGGCGTGGGAAAGGGGGTAGGAGCAGGGGCCGGGAGAGGGGCGATGAAAAGGAAATCAAAGAAGCGTGAAGGGGTGGTCTGGATGTTTTATTTTATTTCTCAAACGGACCGGGCACAAAGACACAAAGACGGTGAACACAAAACACGTGTTTTGAAAGGAAATCAGGTTGTTTTAGAAATTATCTTTTGGCGCGTCACATTACTAAATTTGATACAGCGAAAAAAAAAGTTTTTAAACGCGTACGAATATGTAGGAAAAAAATCGGCATTCATACTCGCTTTAACTGGTGACTTGAAAATGTTCACTGAGATTTTATCTCTTTGCGAGTATCGGGTTTTGCAGCCTATTTAAGATCCAGGGTGGCTAGAATGAGGGAAAGAATAAACAGCTCCGGAAATATCCTAATCGTGGAGTCCCACCTCGGTCCAGCCTCCAGTATAGACGCATACTGGAGAAAGATATTGGCCCCTCACTATTTAAATGCCGCAGGCTTTATTTTCATGTATGATAATTTATTTTATTTTTCTTTATGTTTTATGTGTCATATATCATTCACTTACTATTTCATTATTATTTTATTTTTATAAACCTATGTATGTATACTTTATACAGAATGTGTGGGACTACAGTAACTAGCCCCACCATACCTGAATAAACACATTATTATTATTATTTGAAAATTTGCGGCAGATTTTTTGTTGTTGTTTTTATAAAACTGCAAGATGAAAAAATTGGGATAAAATAAACAAACATATTTTGGAAAGTAACACTTTTAATTTTTTTTTATAAATCATTTATCAACAAAAAAAAATTGATACAAAGTGATAATTCATGTGTATTGTAACAATAAATTTTAAGAATACACATACATAATTGTTGTGTACTTTTGTATCAAAATGTATTTATTTTAAAATGTACCCACATAAAAGAAACACTTATGTGTATGGGGTGTTGTTTATTTAGTTATTCAGTTTTATTTTTTATTGTTGTTGCTATTTTTTAATTATTTTCTTATATGTTACCCACAATTGTACAAAAAGGCTATCTTTAACAAAATTTAATAAAATAAAGTTAAAATGCACTAATATTCATTGTGTTGATAACATAACTTTTTTTCTACTATGAGAAATTTATTACCCTTTTTATAATATTCATTTTGTAATCGTTTTGCCTATAAAATAATTGAGCTTTACCTATTGCAAGCATAATTTTCTAAATAATAAAAACAACTTCATAAATTCGGAAAAGCGTGTTTAACGAATTTATGTGGATAGGGGTAGGGGAAGAGGAAGGGGTAGAGGAAAGGGTAGAGGTAGGGGGAGGGGTGGGGGTAGGGGTAGGGGTAGGGGTAGGGGGGGGTAAGGGGTAGGAGGAGATGTAGGGGTATTGGTAGGTGTACGGGTAGGGGAAGGCGTAACTTATCACAACCTCAAAGCTTTACTCCAAACCATTCATAACCCCGGGCGACGTCGGGTACTTCAGCTAGTTGAAGTATGAAAAGGCTACCGTAAACTAATATTTAAAAAAATTAAATTAAATTAAAATGTACTAACATTCATCGGGTTGATAACATAATTTTTTTTTCTTCTAATGTACTTTTATTGTCCCCATTTTCATAATCACTTAATTAAAAAAAAAAATTAAAAAAAGATTTTACCTATTAATTGTGTTCATAATTTTAACAAATAACATAAGGAACAATCACAAATTTAATTAGCAAATGTGTGATTATTTCCTGATTCAGCAGAGAACAGATAGTACAGCCCCGTTGAACAGAATTCGTACGAGAGGTTCACATAGGCAATTCGCGCAGTCACGAAACTTGGAAAATTTACAGGTTATCCAAAGGTTCTAATTTAATTATCACCTAGACTAAGCGAATTAAATCTACAATGCTAATTAAGCTCGGAGGCTAGCATGATATACCTGTAATACAGAATAATGTAATGGTTCAAAGAAGCAGTTCTTAACCCTTTCTTTATAAAGGACCACAAATAAATTAAGGCGGTCGGCGCAGAAGTGACGTAACCAACAAAAAATTCCCAAAGGAACTAAACAATTAATTGGAAGGGGCTTTAAACGATGTGTTTCATCAATTAAAATATCCACTTAATTAATTAGAACAACCAAATAATGTATTTCTCTGTGAATTACACATTTGTGTTGTTGAAAGTTTTACTAGAATTTATAACAGTTTATAATTTTAAACGTAATTATGGCAGCTCGACATTTTTGTAGGTAACACCACTTCCATGCTGACCGCCTCAAATATAGGTATAATTTAGTGGTCGCGAAAAGGAGCTACGCGGTTGATGGTCTTAAAAGATGAACGGAAAAAAACTCATTTGCGAGTTTAGATTCTTGGTGACTTATTTGGCAGAGCGGGAAGCTCCTCGGATCCGGACCCAGAGGTCGTGTATTGAAAACCCGGCGTTGACAAATAAGATTTAATAAAATGTATAAGTAATATCACACACAATGTAAATATAGACCTGACGAAGAGTACCATTCAAATCGAAGCGTTGCTTGAATTTGCGTTAGCCGTGTTTGGTGACCAGATCTGAATAGCTAGATACCTTCCAACCTTCCTCTTTACCCTCTCCTCCCTTCCTCACTTCCTCCAGCCTCACAACATAACCCAAATTGGAGATGCCATAATACCCGACTTTTTTATTTTATATGAGTACTGCACAAGAGTCCAAACTGCTCCCAAACGTTAGCCAACGGAGCCAGACTATGGCATCCCCAATAAGGGTACGTTGTCAGGCTGAAGGTAGTTGGGAGGAGAAGGAGGTGTGAAAGAGGGAGGTGGGGAAGTACTTGGATACTCAGATCTCGGTCACCAAACACGGCTAAAGCCATTTCAAGCAACGTTTCGATTTTGAATAGTGGTCTTTCACTACCACTCTGGAACATGCCGCAAATATACTATATATTATTGTAAAGTAATAAATAGTCAATTGAATCACATAAAATTTACTTGCCGCACGTCGGGAATTCAAACCGCGACCTCCGGATTCATAGGCGATGATCGTAAGTACTAAAACACGGAGGCCGTCATCTCTTTCCTAAACCCTCATCAGAAGGTTGCCAAATCGTGTGATGATCTATAGATCCCCTGGTTCCATTATCTCTAATTAAGTGACGCATGTAAAACACATTTTAGCTGTTAATTATACTATGAATAAAAATTAAACAGAATAATATGATTTAAAGTGACATCAGCGGTAAAATTTTCGTGCGGCGTCCTCACATAATTATTTGATAAGCACTCGGTTAACCAAGCCGTCAATATTGACACAAATGCAATTTACAATATGCCGAAACATCCACCCGGGAATGAATACATAAACAAGAAATGAACGATCATTTCCTCGTGTATAAAGTACCCTCGTTAAAACACTGCGTTCATACGTTTCCAGCGTATTGCCAATAAAGTCAAATGCCCCACAACAATTGCTAAAAAAAATCTACGTTCTGCCAACACCGCCTCTGGTAAGACTTAAACATTTTATTTAAGTTTTGATTTAGATAAATCTATTTTAAACATTACTGAAAACTAATGATCCTAATTTAACGTTAATAAATAAAATGAGAAAAATGCTTCGTCACACGGATGGGGAACAACGACGCGAGGGCGATTAATGCGTTAAAATCGTACGTGCGCGCAATACAAATTTCCCAGACTCGAAAAGTTGAAAGATTTAATTATGTCATAATTGAATTTTGAATGTTAACTCTGATACGAGGGACTGTCGGAGTGTCGGAGAATATTGTGTTATTTATTATTGTTGGCGAAATAATGACTCGAGAGTTCAAATAAATCACCACTTCTCAGTATTTTCACAAAATGAAAACAATATATTCAACTGATTTACCACACATTATTCATTGCCTTAATTACCGTAGTTGCATTCACATCATTACAAAACAATTAAGAAAAACTTAAAACACATTTCAACTGTAAGTACCTCACAGAACAGAGCATTTTAATTATCACAATTATTTCTATATCCTATAGTGTTCACCAAAAATATTAATAAAACATTAACTCCATAAAAGTTAAAATTGGGTGGGGGTTAATAAAATCATACAAGTAAGTCGGTACACTATTTTAGAATGGCCTTTTCACAATAATAAAATACTTAAAAAGGCAGAACTTAAGAATAACATTTTTTTTTAAAGAAAGACAAATAAATATTCCCTGGTTACGAATAACCTGACAATTTTGAAAATCTCCTACTACCATCACAGTAAGCGGAAGATGTTAATTCTGTCGTAAATGGAGGACTTAGCCAGCAGAGGAATTGAACTCACGACGCCTGGGTGAGACCCAAACACGATGCAAACTGTAATTACCTCAGAGAACAGAGAATTTTAATTATCGCAATTATTTCTATATTCTATAGAGTAAATCGGTGTTCACGAAAAATATTAATAAATCATTTCTAACTCCATAAAAGCTAAAATTGGGTGGGGGTAAATAAAATCATACAAGTCAGTCGTAGGGTACACAATTAGAGAATAGGCCGAAACAAATGTCACAATAATAAAAGCTAAAACACTTGCAGAACTTGAGAACCACATTATTAAATTTATTTTCTACAAATTAAGAAAATATATACTGAAAGCGAGATGCAGAAGGATTATAAACAAAAAACTATACAACACAAGAGTACCAAATTCTAATTGCAAGAAGCCAGTACATACGAAATCCCTAATGAAGTTGTTTCCTGCAGTGGAATTTGTTTATAAATGTATCAAATTAATTAGAGCATACTCTCCATCACAGTCTCATTTATTGGAAGCAATCTTCCCAACAAGCCTTCTATAGACATGCTTGGTGTAACCAGCTCAGGCATGGGGGCTCCATCGAAGCCAGAGTAAAGTGAACATCTCAAAAGCTGGGCGTACTTCATAAGGCCTGTAGATACTTTAATATTTTAAAAAAAACTTCGAAAGCTCATAACTTCGTCATTTTTAGAAATACATATTATTGACTGTAAATAGGTAAATCTAACCACAATTTTTGGGAATGCTTTTTTTTTGCAAAAACAAAATTTTTTCAGACTTTTTTTATCTAGAAAAGTCAAGTAACAGATATTGACAGATAAGAAACAAGCAAAATGAATATTGGCTTACGTATATGTTATACTTAATATTTTTCTTTTTAGCCATACCTAAACATCGCAGGGAAGACTACTCAAATAATTTATACGTTCGCGCCGGCTGGAAAATGTTTTATTTTACGGGGTCATTAGAATGTTTGAGATTCGTCGAATAATGCGAAAGTCGTAAATTGCGGCCAAACGCATTGCCAGAAGAATTCCAAATATAAAAAAAAAACTGCGGACAAAGAATTCCCACAGCGGTCAACAGACCAATAATCATAATAAGAAATAAGAATAAAAAAATAATGGGCCCTATAATTCGATCAATAAAATAATTACAGATTTTCTCGTAGATGGGAATGCATTCGATTCACTGAACAAATAATCTCAAGAAGTGTGATCTATATTGAAATAAAACCGATATAACCAGTTTAAATAAGACTTTTAACTCCCAGGCCCAAGATGGGAAAATGAAATTGATCATCTGTCCAAGAAAGAATTTAGATTTTAATCAATTTCAATAGAAGTAAAGAAAATTTTACGTTGCTTCAGTGCTTAAGGTTGGGAGGCATGGAAATGTATTCAGAATGCCAGAAGACGAAAAAAATAATTGGGAAAATTCCAGAAGGAAGACGTCCAGTCGACCGGCCCAGTCGAGTCATTTGAATATCATACATTCAAGAACAAAACGCAAATATAGTGTCCTAACGCTGAATAGTGTCAATAAATATCAACAAATAAATTGTAAATAATTGAAAATATACACCAGAGATTACAGATACCCAAGAGCGTTGGAGGGATCCAAGGGGACGGTAGTGGTCTCAAGGGCAAACGGGAGGCGGTGAAAGGCTTCAAGGGGGCGTTGAAAGGTTAGAATGGGGGGGGCGAGGGCAAACAATTTTTTTTTAAATATTTTTTTTTATGAATGCAAATTTGTCTTGGATACATCGTTGAAAGAATCATGCAACAAAATGAATTGTTCAATTATTCTATTGATTTATATAAGGATTAATAGTTTTTTTTTTCAATTTCTTTACGGTGTCATGACACCTAACCAGGTTTATCATGACACCTAACCAGGTTTATCGGGACCTGTTGTCAGGTGAACAATAATGTACTACATAATATAATATATAAAACATGCATATAAAATTTTATCAAAGCAAAAAGCTAGGATGATTCGAAAAGATCGTGTCGGGGTAGAGTCGAGCGCGGAAATGAGAGTTATGATCTCTCAGTCACAGTGTGTATATTTAGACGATTTCATCGCATTGTCGCCTAAGGAGAAACAGGGCGCTGATGAAAAATATAGATCAAAAGTGGGAGGTGAGACAAATAAGGTTGGGCACCTCAGGAATTCACGATTTGTGCGTACCAATCACGTATACTTCGTACCTTAGATGTAATTAAGTAATTGGGAGAATACACAAGGTCATGCATCGAACTGTTCTCAGACAGTATAGATTCAGAAGTAACAAGGTTTGTGTAGCGGCATTGTATGGATCCTTGAGCCAAAGATTATTTCTACATTGAAATATAAAATCTACACATAGAAAAATTAGACAATTTTGTTAGGTTAGGTTAGGTAATGTTTGCGTATAGTCTCTGATAACGCTGCATGCCTCGCGTCGAACGAGGGATACTGATGTAGTACATTTGACGAATAACCTCTAGCGGACGAGTATGTATGTTCTTGAAAAATATACGCGATCGCTATGTTATTACGTTACTACAAAGTAGACTCCACAACTTCAGCGTGTAATTAAGATTTGAATGTAGGTATACGCGGTTCTTATGTTGTATACTTCCAATATACGCGCAGTAGAGTGAAGTTCCTGAAGTACTCCCGGGGGAGACTTGTCGAAGCGATGGATTCACGAACCGAATAGGACAAGGAAAAGAAAAGTATAATGATGGACTGTTTAGATTTCCGTTTCAAAATCATAAATCATCTCAAAAGCGAAAGAACAAAAGGATTTTATATCCGTAAAAACCATTTACTTTATGACTTATCATAATTATAATATAAACGTGAAACCCGTTTATTTTGTGACTTACCATAATTATAATATAAACATAAAAACCGTTTATTTTGTGACTTACCATAATTATAATATAAACGTAAGAACCGTTTATTTTGTGACTTACCATTATTATAATATAAACATGAAAACCGTTTATTTTGTGACTTATCATAATTATAATATAAACGTGAAAACCGTTTATTTTGTGACTTACCATAATTATAATATAAACGTAAAAACCGTTTATTTTGTGACTTATCATAATTATTATATAAACGTAAAAACCGTTTATTGTTTGACTTATCATAATTATAATATAAACGTAAAAACTGTTTATTTTGTGATATATCATAATTATAATATAAACGTAAAAACCGCTTATTTTGTGACTTATCATAATTATAATATAAACCCAAAAGAACAGTTTTGAACCACTTCAATGAGTTTTCCAACCATCTCATTTCAACCAAGCACTGGAAATTAGAAAATCCCTTAATATTAATTCTAGTACGTGTATACTGAATAACCACGTAAATTTATCGTATAGTCCTCCTTGAGATATTTCCAGTGAATCGCTTTGTTCCTCCAGAAAATCCCCTAAATATTCATGTATGCCTATCTTAGTTTAGTATTAATATATTCCTGACGAAGGAAGGGTACTTCCGAAACCGGACGATTATTATATTAAATTACAGCGGTTCAAAACAAATTTATACGTTTATATTATAAAAATGATTTGAGACAAAAAAAAATTGCATCAATCCAATCTTCATCTCGCATCCAATCAGTAGACTAGTGGAGTCCAGAATCCAGATGGCCGGTGTTATTCCATTCCATTATTATATTCATAACATTACAATAACACGTAGCGATAACATTAAATAAGCGTATAGTATAACAATAACAGGCGGCTGGCGGCGTGACTCGAATTGGAACACAAAGCAAAAACATCCACATTACTGTATACACTGAAGAGGTAAACTGATAGTAACGTGCTGGGGGCGTGTCTGCGTGACCGAAGCAAGCTCTTTATTTCTTTAAAGGAAATTCTTAAAAATAAGATAATATCATCAACTGGGTAGAACTTTGTAATCACACCAAAATATGGCAGCCATAAAATATGGAAAATAATTTATGATAATGTTAGTAATTCCTAAATGGAAGTATGAGATTGATAAAAATTACCAAATGCATCTAGGTATCGATAGCTCGATTAGTAGGGGCAATTATATTAATATTAATATATTAATATTAATATAATTGTTAATATAATTAATATAATTAATATTGATATTAATATAATTAAGAATTATATTAATATCAATATTAATCCCGGTAAGACTGGAGCATCTAGGTTGAAGTTCCAATGGCGACCGTTTAATTTTTAATTTTTATCTATTCGCCTATTTCGTATTTTTAATGGGAATCAATAGATTTATTGGCTTTTCTTGGGGTCCAGGACTCTTATTCCGGTTCTTTTTAATGATAAGGCATTTTCCGTATCCTTAGTTCTAAAGACATTTTGCTTAACTGCGATTAACATGTCAATGTCAATACATTTCTGAAAGAGTTTGTGGTATAATAATTATCACAGTACTATTCAAAATTATAGGTGGAGCACACATACTTAACAAGTGCAGTTTATGATTACATACTCAGTAGTAGTTTATTATAATTTTTAGAATTTTAATCACTTTTATCTAGCATGTCGTGCTTTTGGCATAGATACTTTAAAACAACGCATTTACGTCAATCCGGTTAATTTAATAGCATTATTAGCCGACAAGCAACTCACCAATAAAATTTAAAATCAATACTTATGATAATATTGAGTTCGTCTTATGTTAAAAATACGCAATTAGATTATATACACCACAGAAGAGATAAACCGATAGAATACTTTTGTAAGCGTCTCCGTGTACCTGAAGTAAGCTTAATATTTCCTTACTTATTTAAAAAAAAATAAGTTAGTTCATATAACATTATATGTATATAAACTAATACGTACTTGGTAACATTTCATTGTTTATATAAGTATAGTTTTACAGTACGCATAACAATTATTTTTAAATATATTCATTCTTTAGACTTTCAAGCATCTCATCATACATTTTCAGTCCTCTATACATTAAGCAGTTCTGTGATTCTGTTTTTCTTATATGTGATAATCTAATTCTATTTACATTTCTGGCTTCACAATTATGAACACTTTTATTGAAAACAATTTCATCCATAAAATATTTTTTTATTTGAAATCTATTTCTTTGGCCTTTCTGGGGTCTGGATGTCGAAAGGTCTTACGTAAATTGGTAAGATCAGTTTTATATCAAAATGGTAGAGGCCACACTACTAAACATTTCCTGTTCAGTGTGTGTGTAATAGAATGCTAGGAATTTTGACATGTATTCAAACGCGGTAATCATATCGTTTAATATAACACTGTGAGATATTTACGAGCGTGTATTTTCGACTTAAGGCCAGTTTTATAAATAAACCTTTAAATTTCTGTTGCGTAACGAACTGTTTCGTTAACGAACCGTTTATCCGTCCGTTTTTTGTCTTGAATAATTGTCATTCGCTCGTCATCACTTTCACTGGTCAATGAGAAATCCATTTCACAGATGTAAATGACATATTGTCTTTTTAACCGCCCTCCCTGCCTTTGGGTTATTTTTAAAAAGTAGGTAAAAGAAACACCGGGTTTTTTTCCACGGGCTTGGAGTATCACTGATTAGCGGCGTGACTTGTATGGGAGAATACGAAAACAACCGAACACATCCGTTAGCTTCGGCTTACCTCGGCATACTAAAAGCGATAACGCAGGAACGAACTTGATGTATACGACGTATCACGAACATTTTGTGGGTTTCGGTTATCGTTATTTTTTAACCTGAACGTACGGGATACGGTTTGTTGCGTTCGGGCGATGATATAGCGGCCGTATCACGTACGTTCGTATGGTTAGGGCGGTTAATTAAAATGGTGCACGGTTTCAAATAGCGATCATCGGCAACAATTGACAGCTGTATAACGATCGGTAAACTGACGAACGTTTATAAAACGGTAAAATCGGGAGGTAAACCAAATATCAGTTAAAGATAGTACCAAGCGTTACGAATGGATGGTTATAAAACTGGCCCTTAGGGAATAAGGGCCGGTTTTATAACCTAAAAGCGACTGTCATTTTAAGTTCGACTGTCAAAATGTTGTAAATTTTGTCGTGGTCACAAAGTTTGACATATTTGTCGTTTTACTGGGGTGTTCTGTCAAAGATGTATTAAGGAATTCCACATTCGTAATTGAAAAAAAAAAAATTGTGACATCAATATTTTTGTTCAACATTTTACTTGGGTTAATAATCGGTTTAGTCCATGCTTCGACGCTCTATTATGCTAATAAAAAAAAAACAATAACAGCGCCATTTTGAAACCTAAGTGGATTGATTGAACGGACACGCTCAAGCGATCAGTTCAAAACAAAACTCAAGACATAAGGCCTCTGAAGATGGACAATGTGATTTGTCCGAAACGTCAGGAGTTAAAAAGTCCTTCTAAGGACTACATTACGCGGGTAAACCGAGAAAATTATTCTACATCTTACACCCGTGAAAATCTCAACCATAACATATATATAAGTTCTATAGCTCGTGATGTAAATGACGTCTCTAGCTGAAAATAATCAAGTTGACACGGAAATTTCAGACTTGTGTCGTCAGAGCTTGGGTCGAGAGTTTTCTACGCGGCATTGCATAGATTTTCAGAAGATTATTACAGATTTTTAAATGTTTTGGGAGTATTAGGTGTAAAGCCAGCTTTATCACTTTCCGAGCAGTACTTTTAAAATCAATTTTTGAAACTGTCACTTCGTAATGAAATTTAATGAATATATTGTTATGAAAAAGCTAAATGACTATTTTTTTCTACAATCATTCAGAATGGATCGGCTTCTTGATCGATGATGAAAATGGAAATGTGGAAGAGTAGGGGAAAGTTGGGAAGTATCCGGCTTTTCAGAAGCAAGACAAAGATTCGAAATTATAGTGAATATTAAAATTAGAAATAACTTATTGAAGCTTTACACTTTATTGTAGTATTCATTATTGAAAATACCGCGCAATAAAAAAAAATTAAACAGAAGACACAGAAAATAAAATAATACGGTCGCGACTGAGAGAAACCTCTCATAAAGTCTCATACAAAGACGGCAACCAATATATGGGAAATGACTGAAAAATAATATTAATAATTCTCATGGAAAGTATGAGATTGATAGAAATTACGGAATTCAACAAGGTCTCGGTAGCTCAATTGGTAGAGAGGCAAGTCTCGGATAGACTAGAGGTTCTGAGTTCTCGTGTCTCTTCTGTTTCACATTTTAATCGAGAATTATTGATGTTATTTTCCTAAATTATTGTGCCTCACCCAGGGCTATACTGACGGTTGGGTATCTTAGACTATTATTTGAAAGAAAGTGCAGGTAAATCAGAATAAAGATATTCTTGCTTGTGTAGTGGTGTACTGTATCGTAGGACTACTGCGGAGTAAGAGGAGACTGCGGGCGGAACTAGTTGGAACCAGTTTGAAGCATTCAAACATACCCTCATTAAAATGATTTGCCTGTACCTATACCAAAACCTTGTGCAATATACATAATAATAAGTTGATAAGTTTAAGGTGGTAAAGCGTTTTTTAATCAAAATATTAGAAAATCATAATATTTGTTTTACCATACTTTACATAAAGCACCCGAATCTGTTGAAATTATAACAACACGCCACCGCACGGTGCGCTCGCATCACTCACCATTACACAATCATGCGTTTCAACGATTCCATCCCATTTTTAAAGCACACACAAATTCATCTCCTTGTTTCAACATCTAAGATAATCACATATCGATTTCCACAGCATCCGTTACAGAAATAGCCCTTCCATTCGCTATCATTTCATCTCCCGTCAACTTTCATCTTTCATCCCCCTTCTTCTGCCGATTCTTCGCTCGACTTCGATTCATTATGTTTCGTGCCAGATTTTGTAACAGTATTTTTCATTTTGAAAGCATCATCTATCGATTCTTCCCACAGACGTGTCGAAAAGATACAGAAATAAATAATACAAAAAAACGATAGGTGTGCTGAACGCATTAATACAATCAAACTTTATTGTCAGAAATAATATTGCTGGCTGAAATTAAAGTGGAAGAATGATATTAACCTGTTAACCGGGGACTGTTCTTTTTAATTACGTAACATACAGGGGCGCCCACTTTTTCACAATTACTTATTTTCGGGTCACGCCCGCGTGGCGGAATTCAAGATTATTGTTTTTTTTTTTTATTAATGCTTAGAATTAATTAAAAGATAATGAAACATATATTACTTCGTTCATTTATATATAAAAATGTACGGAAAAATAAACAACCACAAAAAATAAGTAAAAGTACAAAAAGAAAATTGAAACATTGAATTAAAAAAATATTTTCGAAATACATTTAAAAAAATGGGGAATTCTATAAAAAATTAGAAATGTTGCGAATGGTAATAAAAGGTATAAAAAATAAACTAAACATGATATGAAAGTACGAAGTATAAATACGTACCCGTCACCGCTTACCACACAACAGAGAAGCGCAACTGATTTGATGTGTCTTAAATTCATGTCGATGCATGTACCGATGACTCACACATTAGTAAAACTTAAAGTCCGGCCCGTTCAAGGGTACAACAAATATTTCGAAGACGTTTATATACGTACTACCCGTACTCGATACTGTTTACATATGACGTATAAATACGTTACGCTCGGTTAACGGGTTAATTGATGAAATTAGAATAAAAAGTTTTATTTATTTATTGCTTGAAAAATATATTAAATAGTTTTTTGGGACATTACGCCGTGTTACAACAGGACAGAAGTGTAGATTGTGGTGTAGTGTATATTTATGTATATAGAAGTGATACCGTGTTGCGCATGTTAACTCTGTTAAGGTCGGTATTTCAATATAATCATAATTATTATTGTTGTTAGTATACTTAATGTGGTTTTTGGCGGTGAGTTTTTGTGTAGCTGTAAGTACCGGATACCATGAATTTATAAAGACTAGCTTAGTCGTCTCTTTTAATATTAATGGGGTTTTTGTGGGTGTCAATTGCTCTCGTAATTATGCATTTATACATTTAAACAGAGTGTTAACTATTAGCAAACCATAAAAATGGTATTGTGGTGTAGATATTAACACTCCAGTTAAAAATGTTCACAGCATGCGTAATTTAAGGTTTAGTTATTACTAAGTAATAAATAGAAGTAACAGAAATACATAAAACAATATTCGATTTTTTTAAACTTATTGAAGTTTATATACCTCATTGTAATATTTAATCATTGAAGAAGATAATATTAACACATCCCAAATGAAACACGAATCCAAAAAAACAACAGAAAAATAAAAAGGTATCAGTCGCCTCTGGGGCTCGAACCCAGGACCTCTCTCTATCCGGGACAACCGCTTTGCCGACTAAGCTAATGAGACCAGTTCAATTTAAGCCATCTACACCGATATCATACTTCAAGTTTCAAGACTTGCTAATATTATCCTCCACTTATTATTTTCAAAAATAAATTAGCACTTTAACAGCCGCTTTCGAAAATCAAACTGTGTCACCAAAGCATAAAATAAATTACTTTAAAGCTCTGTTTGAGTGTCACCAACGGCTGAGCGTAATTACCGCTCAATGAAAAACATAAAGTTAAAAATCCAATTTGTATGGATTAATCTAATCAATGCGTTGAATTATAAATGAGTTGGAAATGCATTCTAAGATTCTGGATTGTAAAACGAAACATATTTAAACTCAGTACAATAGTTTTCGATACATGCAAGTTGACTTATTTTACATTGACTAAAAAGCCTATTGAAATTGCGCTAACGCACAATACCATAGTAATGTAACGCCCGAGTCAGGAGCACTCTTGTCCCGGTGCGACCGGTACACCAAGAAGCACTGAATTTGAAGAACTTGAAACACGTGCTCTGAGGGTGGTAGAGAGATCGGAGTTTAATCAGCTGGTATGCATACAAAACGGAAATGAGTAATCGATCTTAGCTATCGCTCGGCTTTTATTGGAGAAAGTGACCGTAAGTGATGCACAAAATAAGATTCCGATGCATAGCAACCGATTATTTAGTCCCACGTGGAGACAACTGTCGACCGAAAAGTTTGCCATCCACAACAGCCCACGCCGAACAGTTAGTTTTCTTCACAAGTTCCTTAGTGGATTGGAGTCATCAATAAAATACTCGAGGAAGATTAATGCATAGAGAATGGATTCGATTTGAGTGTGCTCGGGCATCATTTATTTTTAAAAGCGTTGAAACCGCATCATCATAATTCAGTAGCATAAGATTTATAACAGTTAAACATAAGTAGTATTCTTGTACCTGTTTGTAGGTTTCCGCGAACTTACAAAAAAACATATTTATGGGTTTCACTTACCCTAATGTGAAATAGAAAGAAGAAACGCTTGTATCACCGAGCCCTATATAAGATTGTAGTTTTTCTGGAGCTTACCTGAAACAAGAAAGGAAGACAAAATTAACTTAAAAGTCATAGGGTGGGTATCATTTGTTCATTCCAAGTCAATTTTAAGTGGACAATTATAATATTACGAGTGAATAAACGTAGTAGGTACACAAATTCTGCAACACATTTTTTTTATGTGAGTACCGTACAAGGGACCCAACTGTCTGGAGCCAGTGAGACTATGGCATCCCCAATTGGGGTATGTTGTGAGGGTGAAGGTAAGGGAAGGAGGGGAAGGATATGGAAAAGAACCTGGCTATTCAAATCTTGTCACCAAAAACGGCTAAAGACTTACTCAAAACGACGCTGAAACGTGCGACGAATACAGTTAAATTTTTTTTTAATAAATTGCGAAATAATAGAACTTAATCAAGTAAAGTTAACTTGCCACCCCGGAATTTGAACCCGCGACCTCCGGATTGTTAGCCAGGGATCGTAAGCACTCAACCAGGGGGGCCGTGTTTTTGCAAAATAAGAACAAATTTGTATTTTGTTTTAGTCTTGACGACCACAGGTCCTGACATTTTTTTTATAAAGTATTTTGAAGGCATATTTCTATATCAATTTTTGCAAGATCCTCTCAAAGTCCTGCATCAGAGAGTTCCCTTTTGAGAACTAAATTGATGAATTATCCGACTTTTTTTACCTTAATCGAAGGCGCAGCCTCAACTAATCTTTACTCGGCAAACTATCCTAAAATAGTGATTTTTTTTCTAGCCGCATACCTAGCCTAGAGACAGCAAAGTTAATGTAACAAATCACAAAATGAACATTATAAAAAAATTCCGAGTACCATAATAATTATTATTAAATCGCTAGTGCAAAAAAAATCACATCAGAAAGCTCGGCGCGACGGGCGGACAGGCGGTGAGACAAATGAGAAAAGCTCGCCGAGCGGACGTAGCGTCATACGTTAGTGGGAAATTAGTGAGCTTTTTTCTCGTCCAAGTCACGGCATGATGAATGTTTGTCGTGTTCTATGTTGCGTTGTGCGGGGACAGTCGACCCACTGAATTTGACACACAGAGTGCATGCGGTACTGTGCCGGGTGCCAGGGGTGGAAAAATAAATTTATTTATTTATTGACGCCTAGAAGACTTTCACATGTTGATACATTTATCTCATAGTTAGATATACAAAGGAGTATAATAAATAGTACATAAGATAATAATTAGAGTGTAAAAGAAGGCAATATTAGTATGTAGTTGAAGCATGATGAATAAAAGTTTTACTTGTTTTACATTATAACAGCAGATCGTACAAAAGAGTATAAAAAGTGTAACACATAATATAACACTAGCATAAAAAAATAAGTAGGTAGATACTATGTAAGTAGCTTGGTTACAGCCTAATGTGTGGCTAATAGATTTATAATTATTATGACGTTCTAAAACATGAACGGTTGTAAAACGTGTTTATAATACAGCAAACCTTTATTACGCCCGTGCGGGTAACATAATAAAATACAACGATAAAAAGGTGCACATATAAAACGAATGAAAAACATTCAAATAAACTGATTTTTAGCATGGATACAGTGTTGTATCGGTAAACATCAATTGAACTATGTGCTCATTAGATAATAATAATAAGTATTATAACGCGATGCAATTTCGTATGGAAGACATCCCCTATCTTGCATAATTTACTTTTTTTAGCTCAATCCATTATAATCTACGCGAGGTGGAAAAAGAAATAAAAAAAACTTGGGTACAAAAGCTCTACCATATATGTGAGGCAATCGACTAGACGTCTTAAATTCTGATATTGCGTAAATCGACAGAGAAAATAATCCGTATAGATGCCATAACACGCGAGGGGAAGAAACCAAAATAAAGGGCCGGGGGCGAGCTAGGCGTGCCGCTGATTTAAGTATAACATCAACTAAGTAAAAAGGTTCGGGTTGTTTACAAAAACCGAATATTTTGTTAGAGTATTTAGTTTGACCCTTTTTATAAATGTGTTTTTGTAACTTGTTTAACGCAGTAAAAATCAACGAAACAAACGTGGACGGCAGTGAACCAAAATCGGTGTCGCATCACCTTTCCCTCTAGCCGTCAAAGTCGGACTTAGGACAAGTCTATTAAGTCTGAAGTCAGTGGTATAATCCATCTGTAATTGCTGATAGAATAATATGCTTCGAGCCATAGAAATAGATTTAGTTTAAATTTTGTCTTATGATGTATAAGGCACTGAACGGGCTGGCTCCATCATACTTGGCTCCTTGACTTTTTTTTACAACTCAAAATAAGTTAACTCGGGGTCTATGCCATGTTTGGGGATACTGTGTAGATGGTTTTTTAAGGAAAGGAAGGAAAATAAATTCTGGGAAGGAAAAATGTGCGAGGGCTGGGTAGAAATTTTGGGATCAGTGTATCCAGGACTGACGAACGTATGAATCCATCCCTTCCTCTGCAGCGCAAGGCGATTGGTCGAGAATCCGGCTGGAGAAATCAAAGGGTCTTCTCATACCGGCCTTTCCCGATCCGGCCAGTCACGCAGTTGGTGGGTAGACCCATATGTCGCCAAGATCTGGACAAACCTCACCACCATGAACCCGGGCGCCCCTGCTAAGTCATCAATGGGGGTGACCCATGGCAGGAGTGCTGGTTATCCAATAAATGGTTCCCGGGGCGGCGGTATCCATACCCGCCTCCTTCCCTGGGTGAGACGCGATCTTTCTCAGAGGCAGCTCACGCTCAGGTCAGCCAAGCATGATGCGTCAAATGAACTAGTTGGACCCTCTCGCATAAATGTTACAAAGTTTAGGTACATAGCATTTAATTCGCTGGGTCCACATTCTTGGAATGACTTTGAAATGAAAACATCATCACGTGGTACACACAGCATTGCATATAATTGGACAGTATTGAAAAAACTGTTAGCGTCCGCAAAATGGCAAATGGAAATATTACCTATTATCTATTCGAAGATCGAGATAGCTACAGTGCTTCAATAAGTTCTGCATCGAATGGTTGATGACTGCACAGTCAGCCCCACAACATCATAATCGATAAATAATTGAATAGATACTTGTATTGTGATTTTGCAATTTTACATTTTTTACATAAATATATATTTTTCGTGTAATTATTTACGTAAAGAGATTTTATTTACTTATTTATTGTATTATATACGCCCTGTGGGTTTTTACATGTATAGTTATTTATGGTAAACAGGTGCAAAACACATCACAGTAGGTACATAGATAAAATAACGAACAAATACAGGAATAACATAGTGTAAGTACCATTCTAAGTATTAAGTTCCAGAGGCGAATATTCAAAACATACCTCACATTCACTGATACTTATACTCTAGACATATACTCGTATATTAATAATTATTGAGGATGTATGAAATATTTTATAGTATGAAATAGTCTAGGTAAAAGTGAATTTTTGAATGACTCGGTCCTGAAATTATTGTTACAATTGAATAAAATTTTAGATCGAGTAGTTATAGTTGGAATATTAAATTTAATTAAGCTGACAATATCAGGGCTGTCTATAAAACCATTATTTTATGTAATAAACGAAACTTTATCTGATTGCTAGAGGTGCTGAACATCAGCTGCACTCAGAGCTCCGGAATTATATGGCCATAGCCGAGCATTGACCTTTATGTCATTGCTAAAATCTTTTTTTTTTATTAGTACTATTATCCTCTACTTTTATCATAACAAATAGGCTCAAGAATCGCTGGTTGTCTATCGGGTTACGCACCCTCTATCAATCAAATAATTTAAAATCTATGACATAGTTTTTAACAGATGCTCGAAAGTCTTAGGTTGTTAACCACTTGACGAAAACATAATAAACGACCGTAACATAGTACACGACGTATTACTAATATTAGTTTATCCCATACACTCCCAGTAGTGGACAGAGGCGGTCTCGAGACGGGACTAGAGAAAGTTAACCTTGGCACACATCCGTCAGGTGACGCATTGTGTCGGGATGTCCGTAACTTCCGCTACTTGTTGATAGATGGCGGTGATGTGACTTTTATTGGACTTTTATTGCCGCATTCGTCGAGTGGCTAAAATTCTGTACCATTATTAGCGAAAGGAGAGTAATCATAGTAAAAATATTACGCTAGATTTGTAAAATATTAGCACAAGTTAAATTGCAGGTAGGTAAAACAAATATTAAATAAAATCATACCGCCAATAACTACATTGTAACTTTTCCCCTTTACTCATAAACGATGTAAGGACGAGAGGTTACACCGGAGATTAAAGCGGCAAGACCACAGAGCAATTAATACAATAGAGATGCCACTCAATAGGAGGAAACCAAAATTAGAGGGGCGAGCTTAGGCGTGTCACTGCCATTTGATTTGAAACCGAACCCGTTTTTAATTACTGTTTACGAGAGTATTGAGTTTGTCCCCTTTATCGAATGTTTTAAATTTGCTCACCGTAGTCAAAATCACGTAAAAAAACGTGAACGGCAGTGATATCGTGTCAATAAAACTGTTCATGTATTATATAAATTAATGAGTTTAAATACAGTAACAAAAAAATACATATCTGTGGAATGCGGGAACAAAATAATTAACGACGGTCAATACGGATTTCTGGGGAACCGCTCGTGCGGTGATCTTCTCGCGTATGTAACGCATGTTTGAGGGTGGTACCTGGAACGTTACGGCAAGATCCAAACGGTTGCACTGGACATTTCCAAGGCCTTTGATCGGGTTTCGCACGGAGGAGTCGTCAAAAAACAACCTTCTTGCGGACTTCCCGAATCCTTGTGTACGTGGATTGCCGACTTTTTGAGGGAGAGATAGATTCAGACGGTTGTTGACGGTTTTGATTATTATCTTCACCATTTCTATTTTTACAACGTTTGTTTGATTGCAGGGGGAAACCATAATCGTAGTTTCATTTCTTAAAATCTTCGAATGTCACTCGCTGTCGGTCAATACACGAATGATGACGTCATGTATTCGAGAAATGGGTGAACACGTTTGGTGCCAAATTTAGGATGGATGTCATATGGTTTGACTCCAGCCGTCAAAATGGTAGGAAAATTTGACTATATGGCACGTTTATTCATTCTGACGTCAGTGGGCAGACCATAAATAAAGTGTGATTAATTAAATATAAGTTGGCTAATTTCTATCGATGGACACTGCAAGGCTGTCCGAAATGTTGACTCAAGAAGGGGGAGAATTTATAATGGTCGTGAAAATCTTGAAGCATATCTAAAAACTGATATGTATTTACTTTACGGATTCCGTATACTACCATGCTAAGAAAAGGTTGTGATTTATGATGAAATTGAACGATGACTAAAATGGAAACGATATATCGGGCGAATTAGGACCCTGCTCTTTGAAAATAGTGCATTTATAGGTTGTTGAATATGAGAAAACCAAATATAAATTGTCGAAATGGATACAGAGGGCCGATCCTTTGCTTGAATTTGTCTGAACATTTTTTTTTTTTTAATTTAGAAAAAACCTTTTGAAGCGTAGAAACCTCACTGTAATATATTTTTAAACATTTAATATTAACAACTCTCAAAATGAAACCGATATCATACTTCGGTTTCTAAGAACTGTTAATATCATTGTCAACTAATTACCTGTTTATCATGACTATAAAATTCTACCGGAATTTATTTGTAATCTTTAAATAGCGTCTCGGATATAACTATCATATTTTTAATTATATGGGACATCTGTTGATTTTTCTACGAATCTAGGATTAATATTCAATACTAGAATAACTCATTGAAGTGTATAAACCACATTGTAATATATCTTTAATGATCGACGAGAATATTAACAACTCTTAAAATGAAACATGAAACCGAAGACACCGAAAAGCAACTGGAACTCGAACACAGGACCCCATAATCTACCCGGAACCTTATTTTGTTAGACATATTCGTTATATCCGACGACGCTATTTATGGACGCGTTTTATGCATGGGGGATGCTCATGTAGAAGGGTTGCTTTATTTTGAAATATATTACAACGTTCTTCCCGTTTCTAGATCATTTCTTGCATACACGCCGTTTGGCATACTTAATAATCCCCGTACTGTATCACCTATCATAAAATATACTTTTCCTTCCCTAGAATCGAGCAAGAACGTAAATAATATATAAAATAAATTCCAGGATTAAATAATATCTCCATTACCACGTGTTTTGCAATATTATGTCCTCCGCGTGCAGAACCGTGTATAAATTTCGTTAATAAATCAGTGTTTATCTCAAGTGACCTGCCAGGTAAGTATGGTCCTGTATAATATTCTATGCCGGTACATAAAATTAATAACCTGTATATTTTAACGCGGCATCACGTTCATGGGTCAGATGCATTGGAACGTATAGTTTCGTATTACAGATCGATAAACAGGTTGTATGCAATTTGTTAGCCATAAGTAGTCATAATAGACATATTATTATAGTTACTAATAAGATAAAGCACTGAGAAAGAAAATTGTATACGATTTTTCACAAAAACAGCGCTATACACAAAATCCAAAAATTATCACTATCTATTCTATGGTCTATTTAATAGAACGAAAGATGAAGTCGATTCTACATTGAGCATTTCTATTTCCATCGGGCATTCTATCGCATAGAACGCCTGTTCTCACTGATCTATGTCATAGATCCTATGAAATGATCATCAAATATATGAGGTAGGAACCCAGCTGATTCAAAACGCAATATCATTATAATAATAATAACAAAGCATTTATATAGCGCAGTTTTGTGTTATTTCACTTCAAGTGCGCAATCATTGTTCCAACAATGCCGATAGACTTTTCCAATTAGAAGTTCCTTCAAAGCAACCTCATTTCTGATCTCACTTTTATTTTCCCTGCAATTAAATCAGGCCAGATTTCTCTTCGCCTTCATTTGAGAAAGGTTTATAGATCTCCAGCAGCTGCGTTTTCTTGCAACTTAATTTCAAAGTAATTAATTTTCCGACTCGCAATTCCAATCTCATTTTCTCTGCTCTGGTAACTACATTTCGCTTTATATCAGGATGCTGCGAGTTCGATAAATGTATAAGTGCAGATTTTCTTTAAAAATTGGATTTTTTTTCTGTATTTGTGCCTATTACATAGTTTTTGCAGGGAATAGTAATTGATAAAACAAATAAAGTCTATGTAGTTGGCGAATTTTTAAATTTTTATAATGTGTTTAGTTTTGCTCTGAACTCGGTAGAGCTATCAATCTATCGCAAATGTGAAGGGAGTTAGTTCCAAGCTGTTAGGCATGCTATAATAACAATAGTTTTGGCTGTAACAAATCCTATAGTTGCTGCGCATCCGGACAGCTAAGAGACTTCAAGGCTTATACATTGAGATGGCAACATGTTACACTAACACCTCTAGCGGTCCGCGTTGGCGAAATTAGGTTTCTTAATAAATTATAGAAAACAAAAATTTATTTATTGTATAATATACGCCCTATATGGGCTTTTACATATACAGTTAGTTATAATAAACAGGTGCAAAACACATCACGGTAGGTTCATAGATAATATATCGAACAAATACAGGAACAACATAGTGTAAGTACCATTCTAAGTAATAAGTTCCAGAGGCGAAAAATCAAAACATACCTCACATGCACTGTTGCTTATACTCTACTAGACACATATATTAATAATTACAGAGGATGTACGAGTATGCAATAATCGTTTGTTTGAATTTGTATTCCGAACAGTTGAAAATGTCTACTATATATGTATTACCTACTGTGTGGAGTCGAGGTACCAATGAATATTTGAATGACTCGGTCCTGAAATTATTGTTACAGTTAAACAAAATTTTAGATCGAGTAGTTCTAGTTGGAATATTAAATGTAATTAAGCTGACGATATCAGGGCTGTCTATAAAACCATTAACAATTTTGAAAATAAAAGTTAAGTCACAGACAATTCTTCTATCTGATAGTTTTAATAATTTTAGTTCTTTCATTAAGTAATTGTAATTAATAGTTTCAATAGGTAAACCGAGTTTATAGTTTTAACATATCTTAAAAATTTATGCTGAATTTTTTCAATGGAGTCAGAACGAATTTTATAGTGAGGGGACCATATAGAAGAATTATATTCGACTTGACTACGAACTAAGGAAGAGTATAGTAATTTTAGTGTTATAAATTTATAAATTAAATATTAAACTAAATAAATAAAGAGGCTATAAGGTTTGCAATGACATCTATAAGCCTTGCCGATCGCCAGTCGCGCTCGGTCTGGTGGATTAGAAAGAGGATAAAACACTTAACAAAATAAATTGTGATAAATTTGTAAAAAAAAATATTTTTAGTCTTCACAACAAAATTATTAAAATATTTTTGTTATTTATAGATGCTTTAAATAGATATACATATTTAAATGTCCTGATTAAAGCGTATATAAATATATAAAATATTAAAAGAATTGTGATGTGTTGCCTAAGCGTGCAATAATATTAAAGAAAATTTATTAAATAAGTATTTTATTCTCTTTCTAAACTAAACTGTCATTTCAAACCTTACAATAATATGGGATTAAAAATGGAGAATGATATTGACAAAATCTTGAATTTGAGATATGATATCGATGACATAAATTGAACTGGTCTCATTAGCTAAGTTGGTTAAGCGTTTGCCCCGGATAAGCAGAGGCCCTGGGTTCGAGTCCCAGATGCGACTGAAATCTTTTTATTTTCTGTCGTTTTTTTCCGTTTTCATGTTTCATTTAGGATGCTAATATTGTTTTCTTCAATGATTAAATAAAATAATTCTCATACGTACTAGATATTTAGTAAACCTTTAATTTAAAAAAAAAACATATCATTCAGTGTGGATGGGTATTTTGGCCTCAGATCCAAAATTAAGTTATGTATAAAACAGGCAGCACAGCCGTTCCTCTTAACTCTTGGGAATATAATGCATAATGTATTGTATACTTTTTAATAATAAAAAAAATGCCATCAGCTGGAGGTATTGTCATTTAGAGTATTTGCTTTTATCGATCAATCTTTTCAGAACATTTATTTACGAGACAATGGAATGATTAGAAAGCCCGTCCAAGGAAACACGGGGAAATTAAACCCTAGTATTGTGTAATAGGTATAAGTAACCTGGGCATACTGTGAGCCGAGTCAAGAGGAAACGAGAAATAAACAACCAGCCAAGAAGGAACAATGCAGCTCTGGAAATCTTCCAGTAAAAGAGATAAAATCATCACAACAAGTAGCCCGAGGAACAAAGGCAGGTGTTGCCAAGCGCCCGCCGAGCGGTATCGCCAGATGCTGGGACAACGAAGGGCCGCGGAACCTACCCCCGTATCCCTGCTGTGGTTATTAAGGTTATTGTTAACCATCGGGCAATACAAGTGATTTACGAAGACATGCTCATAATGATAATAAATTCGTATTTGCATCTCGATTAGACGACCCCCATAACGTAGAGCGGTGCGCTCTCTGGGCCTGGACCCAGAAGTTTCGGATTTGAGACCAGGACGGAGAAAATAAATTTTTAATTAATTTACACTCCCTTCCAGCGGTGAAGCTCCTCTACATATCGCCCTGGTGAAATACCATAATGTATTATACATATAAAGAAGAATGTCCCGGGCGGGTGGTGTTTGATTGTTTTGTGTACAAATCTACAGTTTTATGCAGAGCTAGATGAAATTTTGCACAATTGACTTTCGAAAAAAGAGGAAGGTCACTGTCTACATTAGATTTCTGAAAACACCCCCTCCTCCCTTTCCCACCCCGAAAATCAGAATTTTGGTCCTTCTTGATGATGTTTTGCACATTTGATATTGACATTTTAAAAAATAAGAGGAAAACTACCGGGTAGGGGTAGGGGTAGGGGTAACACATAACAAACTCAAAAATTTACTCCGAACCATTAATAACCCCCGGCAACGCAGCGTATTTCAGCTAGTAATTTATAATTCAGAAACGAAACGTTTTTCATTTATTTTTATATTACCTCCAAAGAGAGCCCCTCTCTGAGAAAACCTTTATTTGAAATGGTTTTAGTCATGTTTAGTGACCAAATATGAATAGCCATGTATTTTTCAACCCGTCTCTTCCCTTCCACACTTCCTTCAGCTTCAAAATTTCCCCTTATGGGGATTCTGCAGTCCCACTGTCTCCGAGCAGTTGGGATTTGGAATTAAGTAATACATGTAATTAAAAAAAAACGCCTAAACTGGTGAAATTTCATGAAACCGTATGTCCAAAGCTGGACGCCAGATGCTTTTGAAGAAGTGGAGTACCTAGTGGTTGATTTATTCCTATTATTAACGATGCCACTAATTAAATTATGAAAAACTAGTCTCAAATCTGGCCGTTAGACTTTGAATGTCAGTTTTCAGAATGAGTGGAAACCAGATGCATAGGTCAATCCTTAAATCGTCACAAGCATGCGGAACAACGATGCGAGGGCGGTTATCGTGTTAAAATCGTACGTGCGCGCAATACAAATTTCCCAGACTCGAAAGGTTGAAAGATTTAACACGTCATAATTGAATTTTGAATGTTAACTCTGATACGGCGGACTGTCGGAGAGTCGAAGAATATTGTGTTATTTATTATTTTTGGCGAAATAATGACTCAAGAGTTCAAATAAAGTTGTTGTTTGATGTTAAATTGTTTCGAGGGACGAAATGAAGGTGTTCAAGTCTTTGAATGACTTCAAAGGTTATCCTGCAAAGAGTAAAGAATATTTCCAAGAATAACGAATAGTCATAAAAATGAGGCGCCGGTAACAGGAGAACAGAAGAGACGAGAGGTGTTTTAAGGTCGAATTTGTATACAAATACACCCGCACACCCGCAACTACGCTTCCGTTCTTAAAAAATATGTCAAACTGAGGTAGTGTACTTTGAAATAATGTTTCTTCACTATCCATAGTAATGTACATAGCCAAGGAAACGATTTTTTAGGTTTATTATTTTTTAAAGACACATATATATCAAGTAAATAAACATTATATGTTTCGTACAAAGAATTTGTTTACCATCTTCCTGGCTCCTTCAATACTTCCTTTGGCTTTACACATTGGTTTTGAAAGAACCAAATTTGGATGTATTTTAAAATTCGGCCGCTCTTCCCAACCCTACTGAGCAACCGTTGAGCCGAAAATTTTCCAAAAACCACTGTTACACAAATACACTCTTCCCAACGAAACTCTCGATCAAATTTACGATCAAAATTGGATATCGCATTTTGTGGATCAAGTTCCGCTCAATACATGACCAGTTATAAAAAGTGTCAACAGGGTGATCATATGTCAGCGAAATGTCAAACGTCATTAATGGTTCGCGATTCAAATATTGAATGAAAAAGATTTATTTCCGTTGTCGGGTGTCAAAAACATGAAGGAGATGATAGGAGAACCTAACTTATTATAAGCTATGTTTTGTCTTGTTTTTCACAGATGAGAAACGGCAAATGTTTATGTACGAAATGAATAATGTACTTTCGCGGCATTTTATGTCATTTTATTGTCTATAAAAGTTGACGGGCATTATTGTATTATTTATAAAAGTGGTTGGGCAACTTCATAGACAATTTAGGATGTTCAGCAATAAAAAATGCTTGGGAATAGGCAAACAAAGTGTTGCTCAACAAAACACTTGACTGATCGGTGATTAACAGTGATCATTGGATCAGTGCCAGTTGCGAAGAACGGCAGTAAGACAGAAAATATTGTTAAACATAGTAAGTACCATTTATAGATATTTTTGACAAATTTCCAAAAACATGACAACCTCCGTGCAACATTCTACCAACATTTTTTGACGGGTACTTCAGCTTAATAAGTATATGATAAATTGATAATATATTTTAAGATACGGAAATCGAGGATCAACGAACTTTGACCTCCTATTTATAAAATCATATTTAACTAGGTCATCTCATTTTGGCTAATATGTAGTGCCGAAGTTGTGTCCAGAGTGACACGAACGAGAAGAAAGCAGGTGGACGGAACCCAACAATGGGAGAAGTAACAGAACTGGACTATAGCAAGTTGTATCTGAGAGATTAGACATTGGAACGAGTCCCGGGGCTCTTGGCAGTATTCAAAGAGAAGTGGGTCGCACTAGCCCGACAAAAGGCCAAACACACTTCAAGGGAGTGCCGGGAGTGATCAAAGGAGGGGGAGGAGGGTGGGTGGGATAGGTGGGACAGGTGGAAACCAGAGAGAATAAAGGGAAGGAGGCTGTTTGTAAGATTACATTTGTGGAATTAGGAGCGAGACGTGAATTGCTGATGTTTTAAGAAGAATAATAGACAAGAGGAAAATAGTAACTACTCAACTACGACAATACAGTTTTCTCTACACTTCACACAGCTGTCTTACGAGGAACGGATGCGCGTACTGTTTGATACAAAACTTAATTTTAGATTTAAGGTCAAAATACCCTCCCAAAACTGAATGATCTTGTTTTAATTAAATATATGGTACATATCTAGTACGGATTGGAAGTATCTAATTGTTTTAAATTATGAAATATAGTCCACTAAAGAAATCGATTTTTCATGACTTTAGAGGGATCTTTGAAAATTATTTGCGGGTTTATGGTATTTTTTTTAAATGTCTTATTTGCTATGTAAATATAATTACATAAAAAAATACGTCTTTAAAAAAATTTTTTTGGGTCGACATTTTAAATTATGTACGGCAAATTTGTGTTCCAACCTAAATAGGTAGTTCATCATAATGCTTATTTTTTACATTCTTTTTTTCATTTTATTTTATATTTCATTATATTTTCATAGTACATAGTAAAATCCGTACTAGATATTTTGATGAAAAAAAAATATATCATTTCGGTTTAGGTGATTATTTTAACCTCAAATCAAAAATTAAAATTTGTAAAAAACAGGCCGCGTAGCGTTCCTCTTAATAACAGACACTGTAATTTGTTTATTCTACCGGGTATTTCTTTAATAGCCTTTATTTAGTAAGTTTAAAATTATTATTTTAAAATCCGTACTAGATATTTTGATGAAAAAAAAGATCATTCGGTTTAAGTGAGTATTTTAACCTCAAATCCAAAATTAAGTTTAGTAAGAAACAGGCCGCGCAGCCGTTCCTTTTAATAACAGACACTGTAATTCGATTATTCTACCAGGAATCTGACGGCCTCCGTGGTTAAGTGCTTACGATCGTCGACTACGAATCCGGAGGCCGCGGGTTCAAATCCCGGCGGGAGCTAGTAAATTTTATTTGATTAATTTGAATGGTGACCAGGATGGATACAAAGAATATCTACCACCCTGGAACGTGTATATTTCCTTTGTTATTTACAGGAAAGACAAAAAAAATAATAAGTTGTCGAGGAAGTTATTGATGTCATGTTAATAAGAGTCGATTTGTGGTGTCTCTTTTTTACATCAACTCCACACAGGAGGCCCCGAGTAAAATAATTTCCCTCAGGCCTACGTCATTTTTGAGGATGATGTGCGGAGGGTCATTTTGAGGAGAGGAAGGAGTGAGCGTGGGTCTTGAAGAGATCCATGTTGTAGGGAAGGAAACGCAAAGGCTGGCAAATCGTTCCACAGCCGGACTGTTGAACTCGAGAATGGGTCGTAGAAACGGCCCGTTCTCGAGTTGAATTGCAATTTTTGGAGCACAGACGTCAGGTGGGAATGCTCCCCTTGTTCTGCCGATATTTCAATGAGAGATGCTCTTAGGGACTAGCGTCATTGATCCCTTCGGCACCGGTGCATAGTCGGGAAACACACCAAACGCGCGCTCTGCATTTGTACAAAGTTGACATTTAGGGAGCTAGTTAGGGGAATCTATCATACGGACCGCTCGTTCCTGTAGAGAGTCAACGGTTTTTTCAGGTATATTGGGACTCCAGATTAGAGGTGGCTACCAAATTTAACAGTGGGGCGCACTTGCGATTTGTACAGGGTCAGAAGTTGTGTACTATTAAAGTATCTGCGTGCTCTGTACAGTACGCCCAGCTTCTGAGAGGCTAACTTGTCTCTGGCTTCGATGGAGCTCCCGCGCCTGAGCTGGTCACTTAGGTTTTTATACCAAGCATATCAACGGAAGGCTTGTTGGGAAGAAAGGTCTAGCAGGAGTTTGTTGAAATTAAGTATGCAGACCGATGCAGAAGGAAGAGGTGTTGTATAAAACAATTTAATGTATGTCTCTATTCCTTAGAGCACCGTCGAGGATTCAAATATCAATGATGATTTGCAACCTCCGGTCAGTGCACGAAATACAATAAGATTCCGACTGTCCATATGCAATCACTTATTGTCAACTGCTGCCCAATTAGGAATGCAGTGAATATTTCAAAGTCACGTGCGACTACGGATTTCCAATTATTATAATGAATCATGCAACAGATTCCGTCGCCACCCCCGACTTTTTGCGATTCACTAGTGCGGCAAGTATCGGTTTTACGTGTCGCATCTGTCATACGCGATGAATAATGACGCTCCGACGAAATGCATAATGTACACAATCAATCTCTGTCAGATTTGCAAATAGATCGGATGAAAAAATAGACATAGAAAAGATGCATAAAATACTTAACAATTGAATAGAGCTTTTTAATATGTGGATTTTATATAGCCACATTTCAATTGAAAGAATAGCAAGGCGAGGAACAAATACACAAACTTATCTCTGAAGTCGGTGGAGTCGCTATAATGGATAAAAATAACCTATGGATTTATTAAAATAGTTGGATCTTTGGCAGAGGATTGAACCCGCGATACCTAGGTGGGAACTGATAGCTTTGAACCGCTCGACCGAATTTATTAAAATAGTTGAATCTTTCGTAAGTTAATGTGGAGGACTTAGTTAGCAGAGGATTGAACCCGCGATACCTGGGTGGGAACTGTAACCTTTGAACCGCTCGACCGAATTTATTAAAATAGTTGGATCTTTCGTAAGTTAATGTGGACGACTTAATTGGCTGAGGATTGAACCCGCGATACCTGGGTGGGAACTGAAAGCTTTGAACCGCTCGGCCGAATTTATAAAAATAGTTGAATCTTTCGTAAGTTTGTGGAGGACTTAGTTAGCAAAGAATTGAACCGGCGATGCCTGGGTGAGAACTCGTACCTTTGAACCGCTCGACCAACCCAACCTAACCTAACCGTCGTTCCTTTACGTATTAATTTGTTATACGATCATACGTCGTTCCGTGGTAGAGCCTCCAACCCTAACTTTATACTTGAAAATTATTATTTTGATTTTAAGTAGTATTTTTGTTATCAATTATTATTAACTGTGCAATGAGAGATTTTCTTCAAATGTTTAAATGACTTCAAGTTAGTGGCACTTAGCAGTGATGTTGAACGTATCGGAATCTGCGCTGTTAGTGATTAGCAAAAACGGTCACCTGTCGTGCGATGAAGCTTGTTCTCTCTAATTTCATAAAAAGAAAGAGACATTTCATTTACAGTAGATAAAAATAGATATCACAATACTATACATAATATATCTACATAATAAACCAGCGGCAAAAGAAAAAAAAAATGTACACACATTATTAAATATATTATAATCAGAAAATAAAGATTATATGTTGACAGTTGGTAAATTATGAAGATCATACTTTTTCTTTGTAGGAACAGATTTGTCAGGCACATAAACCATTGCATATACCACATTCATTATCCAATTTCACAGTCCATAGTGCGAGCTTCGCATGTGTTTTTTATCTATTTTCTTAAAGTTAATCTCAAAGTCATGAATCTCCCGCCCACAGCATCCCGAGTAATCGCTTCTCCGCTGCAATTAATCCACTTCTATCGCATCTCCTCGTATAAGTTTCCTGGCATACTTTCCAGATAGAGGGAATTAGATGGATCACCCCGTGCGACTCTTTCAATTGATTAAAGAGTGACCTAAATAAGTTAAACTTCTACATGACCTAGCAAATACGCGTAATCATATCGAAAGCACCGTACGTAGCAAGAAGAAAAGCTGATGTCTGGAAATGTAGTATGAAGGTTCATATAAGGTTGAATATTTTAGATTCATTAAATGGGAAATGAAAATGAAAGTGAACTGGCAGAAGAGGGATGACCGTGGACTGAATTGCTATAGAAATAAGATCCCTGAGGCGTATATATGGGATTGAAAGGGACCCTTTGATGTTTTGGACATGTAGACCTGATGATCGGAGAAAGGAATATCAGGAGAGTGAATATATGACACGAAAGTTCAAAGAAGACGTGGCACGATCAAGTGAATCAAATACTTGTCAAAAGTACAAAATAATACATATGAGACGATGTATCAGAATTCGAGTGTGAAAAAAATGAAAGAAAAAAGTATTCATTAACAGCAATAGCTCGGAGACCAACTATCGGGCGAAAGCACGGATTGCGCCAAAAGGACATACCTTCACAGTTATTATTTTTTTACATCATCAGTAGCTGAAGTACTCACTCGGAGTTATTAATGGTTTGGAGTAAGTTTTGAGGTTGTGATGTGTCATCTCTACCCAGTAAGTTTCCTGTTATATATACTGCCCTAAAACGGGATTTGTTCCCAGTCGGGCCAGTCAAAGCTTTCATAGATTTTATGGTTTAATAACGTGTGTGTGAAAATAAATAAATAAAATTTAAAAAATTAAACGTCAAGTGTGCAAAATTTCATCAAGAAGTACCAAAATTCTGCTTTAAAGGTGGGAAAGAGGGATGGGGATAGTTTTTTTTAAATCAGATGTAGACAGTGACCTTCCTCTTGTTTTGAAGTTCAAGTGCGAAAAATTTCATCAAGCTCAGAATAAAACTATAGATTTACATAAAAAAAAATATATATAGACACTTTCTTTCACTTTCACACAATTCTTACTATTTATTATTGCGCCATTTTTCTCAAATATCACCAAAATAAAAGCTATTTCAATAATTTGTGTTATTTCCAAAAGTCGGGTACGTCTCCTAACACCCTGTTTGTATAGTATATTTATGGCACGTTCCAGAGTGGAAGATACTCTCTATAATTCAGAATCAAAACATTGTTTGAAATGGCTTTAGCCGTGTTTGATGACCAGATCTGAATAGCCAAATACATCCGCACCATCATTTTTCTCATCTTCATCTCTTCCCCACTCCCCTCAGCTTTACAACATACATACCCCAAGTGAGGATGTCACAGTCCCACTGGCTCCAGAATGTTGGGAGCAGTCGATACTCTCGTAAATTGTTATATTCTTCTTCACATAAAAGTAACGTAAAGAAAACATACAATAGCAAACCTTTTCCATTAGACGTTCGGTGAGCTACATACAAATTTGGTTGAATCAAAATCATTTCTACTTGTCACCGAGATGTACGATTATTTCCGTCAAGCAAAACTGTACCTTTCAAGTCGCTATGAAAGGCCGACACATTCGATTCACTGCAATCGCTCGGAGAATGTGCGAAAAGACTTGTGCCATATGAATGGAGGAGATTTGTAAGAGAGCTCAAGAAATTAATGACAACCGGGGAGCGAATGAAAAACGGGAAAACCAGAGAGTAATGAAAGAAATATTAGAGGTTAATGCGACGAACTGGACAAAATTTTGGGAATCAAGATTTTATTTTTTTATATGAATACCGCAAAAGAGTCCCAACTGCACCCAACCGTCTGGAGCCAGTCAGACTATGGCATTCCCAATTGGAGAATGTTGTGAGGCCGAAGGTATTGGGGAGGGGAAGGAGAAGGGGAAGGGGAAGAGGGAGGTTAACGAAATACCTGGCTATTCAGATCTGGTCACCAAACACGGCTAAAAGCCATTTCAAGCAACGTTTCAATTCTGAATGGTGGTCTTTCACCAGGGCGATACTGAGAGTATCTTCCACTCTGGAACATGCGCAAATATACTATATATTATTTTAAAATTGATTAATTGTGAAACAACAGAAATTAATTAAATAAAATTTACTAGCGCACGCCGGGATTTGAACAAGCGACCTTCGGATTCGTAGTCGAGAGCCTTACCGACCATGGAGGCCGTCAAATGGGTTTCTAGGTAATACTATAAATACACATATGAATAAAAGGCTGACCACGCAGGTTGTAACGCTACCTACATCGGACGGACGGGAGGGGCTTTCTCAACTACATTAAAAAAACATAACGATGCCATTATAATAAAAACACTTTTTCAAAATTCGCAGAATCACGTTTATAGAACGAAAGGATCATAGATTAAATTTAATGGAACTACTAGAGATAAACAAAAGATCTAGTGATCCAAAAATCGCGCTAATAAATAAAAAAAAAAAGAAAAATGATTTATTCTCCACTTCTAGGTATTTTCACGAAACCTAAACTATATAACTCCTTAAAATAATTCACGGATTTATCCCGCACATTTAAATTCATTGCCTTAAAATCATTCACGTTATTATAAAACATTTAAGTAAAACCTGTCATCATTAAAAGCTGGGAAAAAGATTTCACTCACCTCACAGAATAGAGAATGTTAATTATCATAATTGATTAAGTACAACAGTTTATACCGAAAATATTAATAAATCATTTCAAAAGCAATAAAAATAGAACACAATAGAGGTGGGCGTGTTTCGTGATTCAAAAGTCTGGCATTTGGGCCTTAATTCAAAATCAAATGGAATGGAACATACGACGTCAGGCAGTGTGAGAGAAAAAACGCTATATTTTCATTGGATTTCTCGGGATTAGAACCGAAAGGTACTAATAATAATAAATGTTTATTCCAGCATGGGGCAGGGGGGGGGGGGTAAGTGCAGTCCCAGACATTCCATACAAAATATACATACAACAGTTATAAAAATATACAAAATATGTACAAAGTTTAAAAATAATAATAACTAAGTCAGCTATACCGGTTACCATTCAAATCTACGTGGAAGACATTTCCAGTGTGGATTATCAGTCCAGGTTTTTTAACCATTTTAATGCAAATTAATTAGACTAAAACAGATTAAAAAGGTATGAATGTTTTTGAACAGTACGAATAAATAGCTAGTGAAAAAACGGAAAAATGTTGAAATGCATACAAAGTAGCCAGAGACGAGTTAAAATAAGAATAAACTAAAACATGCTGAAATACGAAGTAAATTAAGTAAAACAGACTGAAACAATCTGAAACACTGAAAATGAAAGAAAAATCAAAAGACATTGAACAAAACAGTTGAAAAAACTTTCAATTACCTTGTCAATATTAAAACATCAAAAGAATGCATCATATCAACAAGAAAGTGAAGATTCGATGTTTATTAATGACTTTCAACAATGTTAAATAAACAAACATAAAAATAAAAACAAACATCTCTCAGCTTAGCGCCAGGTGATTATAAATTCCTACCAGTATCAGAGACGGGAGTAGTAATCTCACAAATCTATCAACGAGGTCCATTCGGGAGATGCTGTGCTCACTGCTCGTGTTTTATGCATAGACGCTGTGGTTAATATTAGTAATAAAAAGTGTTCAGTCGTGACTCAGACGTCTGCCGGACTGATGAGAGTGGTATTTTTACGCAGAGTGTCGAGATCGGTGGATAGATAGATGAACCGATAAGTATGTTATGGGCGAGTCCGTGTCTGCGTACACGAAGTGAGCTCAATTTTATCTCACTTCGGGTGAAATAGATGAAACATTTTCAATTATCGAAATTCGATCTTGAACAGATACCTGTTCAATTCATTGGCCTGTCTATAGTCCACGAATCGAAAGTTCTTGTTTTTCATCTCTTAGTTGTGCAATTATTTAAGTTTTTATTAGTGTGACAGCTGTTTCAGCATTCAAAGCCAATTTCAAACTGTGGTTAGGTCACATTGAGACGACTTTCTTACACGATTTTATTTACCCATAACAAATAGAAAAAATTATATTGTTTAAAAAATGATTTAATAATAATAATTGGACCATTTCTATAGCGCCGCTTTTGTGAGAAATCACCTCAGGGGCGCTGTAAAATATTACTTCCTATTCTTATATAACGTCTATTCTGCGAATTTATTATTATTATAATTTTTTTTTTTTTACATTTATTTTCTCTTTTTGGACAGGCTATCATTACACATTATTTATAGATCATATAAAGAGATGCAGTTAAATTATCAAAACTAAATTTAATGTTAAATTGGAAAATAAAAAATAAGCTAATTGTATTTATTCCTTACGATATATTGCAAGACGCTAATACAAATGATAGAGTGATTGTTTTCATTATATTCAAGAGTGTATTTAAGCTAAGACAAAGAATTATTATCCATATTTTTAGGATAAATAACACAGAATACTCTTAAAAGGGTGGAGCGGCGGGGGAGGATGGTGGCCGGTGGGATTTACAAAATCTTCTGTCTTGGTGACGCCCCTGGGCGGCGTGACGGGATGGTTGGTGTTGGTCTGCGCGTACGCCAGGCGCTTGTCAGCCGACTTCAGGATCCGGAAGGAGCACTTCAGCGTGTCGTCCACTGACATCATTGCTCCTGCATTATCGAATTCCCGCAGTACCAGTTGCTTCTTGGTAAAGAACTCACACCCGTCCTCTACCACCTGATGCACCCGGCAGATCAGGTCAAAGTCGTGCTTGTTGAGGAACTTGGCCACTATCTCAATGACGAACATAAAGGCTCGTTCTCGCCCCAGCTGGCGGTGACCTTGTTGGGGTCCCAGCAGCCCACTTCCCGGTTGTATACAATATTTTTTACAACCACCGTAGCCCGAATAACCCGACTAACTTTTGGCACTAGTATATGTGCTAAGGGCCTTCGACCGACCGCCAGATGTGACCGATGTCCGTTGCGTTAATTCGGCAGAACGAAGCAGATTTCAACTCAAAATATTTGAAATATTTGGGTTTTTATTATAAACTTGATTTAAGCTCGAAACGACAGCACTAAAATTATGTAATTTTTATAAAAAGAACCTAAAAATTATTGCGGTTATTTTATGCTATTTTTACACCGGGAAAATTAATAACTTCCCAATACTTCCAAGATAAATCAGGAGCGACTATAAAACGCAGCTGGCAGCCACGAGGGCGCCTAGACTATGTATTAATAATAAACTAATACGAGATGCTTTGTGCACGCTAATGTTTTAGTATATTGTTTAAACAGATTTGTACACAAATTATGTCGTATTAATTTTGTTAATAATGACACCGCAAAGTAATTATACATTTATCGAAGATTTAATATTGTCAGCATAACCGGTTTACCAGAAAATAATTATTGTGATTATTAAAATTTTCAATTCTGTGGGGTAATTTATATTTGAAATATATTTTCCTCGATTTTATTGATGGCATTATTTTCTTAATTGTTTTATAATGACGTGAATGCTATTAAAACAATGAATTTAAAGGTGTATGGTAAATCCCAGAATCATTTTAAAGAATTATATTGTTTAGAAGTGAAAATATATCATTTTTATTATTTTATTTAATAACGTTATATTAGGATCATTAGTTCTTTTGTTTATCTTTAGTAGCTCCAGTAAAATTAATCTAAGACCATTTATTTCTATAAGTAAGGGTTTAGACCCGTGGTTTAGAGTTTTTCAGGCTTGTTCCTATATTATCATTAGGTCTAAAATCTGTTTTTAAACCGTATTAAAAAAAAAATCTATTTTTACAGAAAAAAAAATTATTTGCTTCAAATTAAATGGAATTTACGAATTAAACACAATAACAATAAATAATCTGTAATATAGATTGTACTTCTAATGATTTTCCGTTCAGTGGTCAAGATGTACTCGGAAGATCTTAACGAGATGTTCGGCGGATAGAATTATGGGTTTGAAGTGCGCGATAATTTTTATAACAAGATTTGTAAATGGATAAGTAGGTAAAGGATTGCTCTGCGATTTGCATTTTGGTAAAACATGAGTGGGATACTTTATATTTAGAGAGACTGATTTCAAATCTAGGAGAGATTCTACTTCAAAACAGTAGGAAGCATGTGGGTGGGACAAATAGATAAAATATGATCCTAAAAGTAGATAATATGTTTATGTGAACAGCAAAAAATTCAAACCGTGAGATCTGGCGTTATGAAATTGAAACAGGTGAAGCCTGTTCACTTATCTTATAACTTTTTAAAATGTGAATACCACACGAGAGACCCAATTCAGTCCAAGAGCGAATCCGTCTGCCCACCAGCTGCGTGGCACCCTTGACCTCTCCAGCTGGACTCTCTCAACCCATCGCCTTGTACCGCAATGGGAAAGGATGGATTAATTAAGTCACTCCTGGACACACTGACCCCCTGATCTCTCATATCCTTTTCATTCGAAGAATTTCCTTTCATTTCGTAGCTTAAAAATACCCTCTACACAGCGTTCCCAAAGATGACAGGCGTGTATAAAAAAATATTTAAAAAAAAACTGCTTCATGTTAACCGAAACCAATAAATAAAAAATAATATATATATATGGGTATGGCATTCGCAAATGAAAGGGTATAGGGAGGGGAAGGAGATGGGAAAGACGAAGATGGGGAAATACCTGGCTATTTAGATCTGTTTGGTGACCAGATCTAAATAGCCAGGTATTTCCCCATCTTCGTCTTTGAATTATCTGTATTATCATATTATTTGTATTATCATATTTTAAGCTTGTTCATCTATTGTAACATGATTTTCCCTATAATACGTAAAGAAAATCGGGAATTATTTGTTGTCCCCTAAAAGATTATTTTCGTACATATAATTAAAATCATATTAGGTTCATCTTCCCTTTATTAATTTCGAGTTCCAATTAATTTAATATTAATACGTTTTTATCAATATGTGAAGAGGTTGGCTCGTTAAAGGCTGAAAGGGACGTCAGAGGGGGATTATTCATTCATTCCAAATAATGATTATAATATATATTACGCAATACGATAAACATAATGTTTTTAAAGAGAAAAATATTTCATTGACATAGGCTTAGTTAGCATTTATCAAAATCAAATCAGAAATTTTCTGACCATGCTCTGCATATTTCACAAAATATATTTAAATATCAAATATCCTCAAAAAATACTTTGAAGGTTTTCCTTTAACCTCCCGAGTCTTTTGGGGAGATATTTCTCCCAGCCCGAAACGGACTCATAAAAGTCATATTATCTCATTTTGTACTCATTTGCATATGATTCGAAAGAGAAAAAAATACGCTTTTTACTACCATTTAAAAGTTTACCATGCATATTTAAGAAAAATAGATGTATAATTATTTTTTGACGTTATTATTAATAAAATTAATTAGAAGTACATTGTTCACACCACTGCACTGTATAATATATAAATATCAACATGTTTCGGTAGCGAAGTTTCCCTCATTAGCATACACATAAAGTGGTGTAAACAAAGTGCTTCTTGTTAAGTTTATTAAAGTTAGTTATGTTAGAAATGCAGATTACAAAACTTTGGTTTAACAAAACAAAAGTTAATATAAAAAAAACGTACAGGGAGAGAATTTTAACAATTATTTTCATATTTTAATATTTTACGAAAACGACACATAAGACGGCCTTTGTAAGTTTTAAAAATACATAATAAATATGTTTCTCTCTATAAATAAGCTTATCGTATTGCGTAGTAATATTATCATTATTTTCAATTAATACATAATCCCTCTCCCCTTTAATAAATATATCGATGGTTCTAATGAATAAAACGACAAACTACAATGGTCATCTGAATGGAAAATAGCTTACCTAACAAAAGGTCATCAGTACTCATTAATACAACCTTTTATGCCTGTCAAGACCTGGTTTCATAAATACACTTGCATGCCAAAAAAATATGTTTCCTCCATAACTCGAATTAGACTAGGTCACACTTCTTGTCTTAGTCATCTCGCCAGATTCCATATAGTCAGCTCGCCTTACTGTGATCGTGGGTCAGAAGACACCCTGGACCACAATTTCTTTGAGTGCCCTATCAATGACCAATTTCCAAACTTTATGCATGAATTGGTAAAACTTAAAATTGAACTCCTTACCAGTATTCCCTGCCTTCTAAGTCTCAAGTCCCGACAAATTAACAATTTATTAGCAAAATATATTCATAAAAATGACAGTAAAATTTAAGTCATTGGGGATTAAAAACACATAAATTTACACTGTAACTTATCTGCTTCAATTTTATTTGCCCAAATACTATTTCCTGTTTAAAAGTTACTAATTGTAAGAACAATCTGCATTATTAAAATCTAACTGATTAAACATGGCCATGGCCAAAATCGCCATTAATAGGTTGAGGTGAAAGCCATTAGATAAAAAATGAATAAAATTAATTTTTAAAAAAGTTTATGCATTAAAAATTAACATTCTTTGACAACCCTAAATTTCAAGGGATTGATAATTCGTGACAAAAATACTTATATTTTCGGGATTCCTTAGAATTATAACCGAAGAGGTAAGCCAATACATAAGAACAGTAAATTAGAATTCTCGGAATAGTCTGGGATCAAACAAGACGACCCGAACCTTTTTAGTTATTTTACAAAGAAGTTTTCTTTTCTCCGTTGGTGTATTTTCCTTGACTTTGAACTCGAATAAAATAATTTCAAAAATTTTTGTGGTAAAAGTTTTGTGGAAATATATTTAAAGCAGTAGATATGACTTCACTAACCCACCTTTGAAAGGTAATCAGTTTATCGATATGTAACGATATAAACAGAGAGGGTCTAACTTTAATAATTGAATCAGACCCACAATACCCCAAAATTGAAAGCGTACATTCTCTTTTCTGTTTCAAATTTCATTAAGATTTGTTAATATAATGGTTAAATATTACAATGAGGTTTATAAGCTCCAATGAGTTATTCCAATTAAAAAAAAAAAATCCTAGAATTTTAAAAGTAAAAATGTAAAGCGATATAAAATTTAAATAAAAATAGGATAGGTATATCCGAGACATTATCTATATTGCAGATAAATTCGGGTAGAATCTTACAGTCAAAAAGAAAGAAAGCAGACAAGAAAATTAGGAATTAACTGAAGATGATATTTAATAGTTCATAAATTAATTGATTTATTTTTTACAGTAGGTCCTGAGGGAAATAATTTCTCTTAAGACCTATATCATCTTTGGGAATGCAGGTCTTTTAGGGGATAGGGAGGAGTGAACCTGTGTCTTGAAGAGACCCATGTTGTAGGAGGGGGGAAACACAGAAGCACAGAGGATATCGATAAAAACGACGGAGAGTAATAAGGTGGCATTAGCTTAACTGGTACGGACCCGATAGGCCATGGGTTCGAGTCTCAGATGCGACCGTTACCCTTTTTTAAGATTCATATTTCATTTTTGATTTGTTAATATTATCTTCAAATGATTAAAATATTACAATGATATATCGTATTTTTTTTTAAATGTTTAATAATATAGAACAGGGTCATTTTAAAATAGGAGATATTGACAAGAAATTTAAGATAGAAAAAGGTGTATGAGCGCGGTTGTCGGTCCGCCAGTTAGTGCTAGAAAACAGCGCACATTGCCGGATATAATAAAGTGGTAGGTTCTACGGAAATCTATCACGGAATTATTTTAATGAAATTATAACGCCAGGTACATTTTTTCTCTATTCTAAGGCATGTGTTTAGGATATGTGCAAAATGCTCATATTGCCAGTGATTTCGTGTTACGTAACATAAAAGCTGCCCGAGACATGATTTCTATTGCAATCCCTTGGTGGTATATTTATTTACTAAGTATTTTATACTCCCATGAGGCTTTTACATTATACAAGGTGGTTACATTTTTCAAACAAGTGTTAGCAATAAAAACTGGTTGCAAACAAACATTTACTTGCATCAAGTGTGAGCACTAAAACAATGATTGCATTCAATCGATATATTTTTTAATTTATTTATAACTAGCTAATGTGTACCCGGCCTTGCTAGGGATTATTTCATTTTTTTGTAATAAAGTTACGAAGTTGTGAATTAGTGCTTGTAGTTTGGGTGCCATGATTGATTAGACAGCGAAAGTAGTGCCTTGTGATGACTATTACTATCTCTAAACAAATTAAAATTTTTAAAATTTTATGTCATTCCAACATTTTTTTTTTAATTACTAAATAATAAAGTTCTTATATAGGTATCTACTTGTGTTTTCCATTTTGAAAATATTCTACCCAAACAAACCTTTTTCTTTTATCTATGGCTAACCAGAGTGGTATATCTATGGGCTAACCTCAATACAACACGGCGGGTTCAATTTTTTTCATACTAATTTTAAAACGTAATAGCAATAGTTTTACATATTGAATTTCTTTCAAACTAAACCTTCCCCACTGATACACTAATAAGAACAAATCGTTCTATTTTTCAGCGAAATCGGTCGAGTAATTTTCAAGAAAATCGAGGACAGACAGACAAAAAATCATTTTTTATATATAGAGATGTAAACAACAGATAGAGTCAACTAAAAAAAATAATACCAATCGTCCAATAACGGTTTACAACAAGATGTAAAAAAAACTAATAATTTGGAATTAATAATCAAAAAGTAACAAGATACAACAATGTATGGGTCAAGTGAAGTTAGGTGAAATTAAGAGATTCGAGAAATGTATGTTAATTAGTCGCAACGGTTATTATTCAAATGGTTTACAAATTAGATTTAACAACAACAAAAAACAGTCTAAACTTATCCGAAACAACATTTTGCTTCGTAATTGGTTTATGAAAGGTGAAATTGAAAAAGGTCCTTATTCCTGTTGTACCGCGTAGGTAGTAGGTACGCTTATGTTCACAAGACTAAGGGGTTCGCAATAGTCGATATTAAGAAGCTAATATAAAACGAGAGGGAAGGAGGAGAGAAAGGGAAAAGGGGATATCGGGAAAATGGTAGATAGGAAATACAGGCATATCTAGTGACTTATCCTTGGTATTATAAAACCAGGGCCCTTGATTCCGGTTCATTTGATAGGAAAGGCGGCATTGTCATTGTCCTTAGGGTAAAATACATTTTGCCTGCGATTCCGATTACACGTCAATATGCTAATACATTTTTAAAGAAGTTTGTGGTTTAATTACCACAATATTATTAAACATTATATGTGCATCACACATACTTAACATGCGTAGTTTATTATTACTTACTTTACACGTATATTTTATTACAATTTGTAGAAATTAAATCACTTTTATCTGACATTTCGGGCCTTTGGCATAGGTACTTTACAAATATCGCTATTTCGTTAATCCGGTTCACTTAATAGCTTAATTATGCGACAAATTACTAACTAAAAATATTTAAAGTAATTACTTACTATGATATTAAGTTTTTCTTTTCTTAAAACAAAGCAAATATGGATATTTTGGAAGAATGTCATTCGCTTAATTATAGCTGTCATCCGAGAAAACCGGAATCGCGGTTAAGCAAAAGGTATTTAAGCCTAAGAATAAGGACAATGACTTATCTTTAAAAAGAACCGGAATCAGGCCCCAGATATTTGTTTAATGTGTTTTCTCTTTACTTGGCAACCAGGCTTTGTTAACTTCAAACAACTGTTTCAAACAATCATGATTTTACGCCAAGGTGATATTGATATAATCGTTAACACCGCCTCTTTACTTCATAAATCTCCCCACTTGAGAGAAATTGCTACAAAAAATTCCGATTCAATCATTTTTAATGAACTGTTCCGTATACAGAAAAATTCAAAATAAATTCTATATAATCTAATCCTGCAAATTGAACACAACCGTAGAGAAATTCAAATCACCGGAGGATTTGCAGGATGGCGGAAACGCGCGTCTATTTGTCGGTTATTATTATTTCCACGTGTCAACAGCCACCCAACTACCCCCCTCCCTCCACCTACACTCCACCCCATCGCCTACCCACACCTCCCACCATCAACCCTTAAGCAAGGGTGGGGGGAATAAACCAGTTGCGTGAATAAATTTCGGTGGTTTGGCTAAAGAAGAAAGAATTCGTGTAAACTTATTCGTGAATTATGATAAGTGAAATGAAAGTCGTCTATTCCATGAGGATTTATTTTAAGGAGAGCGAATGAAAATATACATTTGTTTAGTAAAGTAAAATAAATAAAAATGGTAAAAACTAATCAAAATAATTTTACATAAAATCACTTTCAAGGCAAAACTGAAAAGGTTATAATTTATATAATATTATTTTACCGACCTTAATTTATTTCCTTTCCCGATTAAAGAAAATAAATTATTATTATTCGAGGTTAAATGAAACGCAAACAAATTTTGTGGCCACGTATATTTTTAAAAATCATTTGAGGTTGCCTACAATGAAATCACTGTAATCAGAGCGTGCTTTTTGGAAAATACCGAATAGTACCGAAGATAAGCCGTCAAAGTGATGATAGTTAGGCGACTATATCAAAGTGATGATATAATAGCATGACTGGAGCGGCAGTATGCGGTACTGCCATTCGAATTATTATTTTTTTTATTAACTTGAAATGAATTTAAGAAATTTTACAAAATATTTAGACAAAAAGTCCCGATAAACTACTTTTTAGTAGATTGACTAACGGGCGGTTGTCATTGAAAATCTTATAATAAATGTACTGTTAAGGTACTTACGTATATGCATATACAAAATTAAATAAAAAATACGTGTGACAAATTTAAATGTTTAAAACATAAATATTTCACAGTAATGCTACTCAATAATATACAAACATATAAAACAACAATTAAATCGTACATAAAAAAATATTACCTAATTATCTTATACAAATAGTTTCCTTTAGCTAGCAAACCTTTAATATAAATGAATTAAATATAACTTTGTATTCAACACTTTATTAATGTATCAACGTGTTTTGACTATACTTGACATCATTATTTTTTAGTATTCTATATTTCTGATGAGGAAAGCATCGATTTCGAAACATGTTTATATGTATATATTAATAAAGTCATGAATACAGAGTAATTTTTAATTCATATATTAATAAAGACGCAACAAAGTGAATACAAATGTAATTAGATTATGTATATATATATATATATAAAATCAATGTAAGTTTATTTGTTTTTTTTGTCCTCGATTTTCTCGAAAATTACTGGACCGGTTTCGCTGAAAATAGCACAGTTTGTTCTTATTAGTGGCGGGAAGGTTTAGAAAGTAATGATATCCAATATGTAAAATTGTTGCTATAACGTTTTAAAATTAGTATGAAAAACATTGAACCCGCCACATTTTATTTAGGTTAGCCCATAGATATAACACTCTGGTTAGCAACAGATTGCATATTCAAAAGAAGGTTCTTTGGGTAGAATATTTTCAAAATGTAAAACACGAGTAGGTACTTATATAAGAACCCTATTATTTAGATATGTTTTGAAAAAATAAACGTTTGGAATGAAATAAAATTTTCAAATAGTTTCTTTGTTTAGAGATAGTTACTCTCACAGTCAAATCAATTATGGCACCCTAATGACAAGCAAGAATTCAAAATATTCATAACTTTAAATAAACCCGAGCAAGGCCGGGTACACATCAGCTAGTTAATAATAAATTAAAATCTTCAACATATTTATTAAGTGTTTTATTTGAACACAATTTTTAATTTCAGCAGGTGACATACTCGTATTTAAACAGCTAGGAATCGTTTAATCAAAGGTTAAATTGTGGAATGTGTCTCGAGACGTCGCGTCGCAGATATTTATTCGACCGAAGTTCATTTTGAAAGCTCACAACTTTTCATTTTTGGAGTTATTCAAAAACTAATGCTATTGTCGGTATTAAATAAAAAGAAATAGGAGAGAATCAATGCATCCTTACGTTTTATTTTTTAAATATTTGTACGAGTATGCTCTGATACGGCACTTTGAAAACAATTTTCGTAGCAATTTTAATGAATAAGGTGCATAAAACAGCGAGAAACTTTACGTCTAATTAATTACGTTGACATTTAAAATGACTATGTCTCGTTGAACAGAGGGTATGGTTATATATGGTAACAATCGAAACATTTTGTAATTTATCTCGGACACTGAGAAAAATCATGAAAAATCGACACAGACGCCTTGGTACAAAAAAAGACAAATTCGATAACTAACTGTATCTCCCAACTGAATCGATTATCTATTTACGGAATATCTCTCTCATACCGTATCAGATCGATTAACTCGAAACATTATTCGAGCATTCCGAATGCTAATTGAGCTAATTTATTCGAACCAATAATTTTGAACTTTCGCACTCACACCCCCTGATTTATGCGTTAGGTATCCACTTACTTCCCACTGCGTTCTTGCTATATTCATCGACTTCTCATTCCAATATTCTCATCTAATATTACCACTCCCTCTTGCTTCTCCCAACCTTCCCTTCCCCGTCTCACCTGGTGACGTCACGGTCCATTTATCACAAGACGTGTGAAATATCATAAAGCGTTTTGATTAATTTCTACGCGTCTCGTTATTTGAATTGATTTACGGTCGAGAAGAAAGAGAGGATCCTGTATCAGTTCTTCCGAGATAGAAATGTGTGACACTGGATATTATATGTCAGGATCTGCGGAGACATGACTGTATTTTTATAACAATGAAAAGATACCGCAACAGGAAAATGGAAAATAAAAATGACAAAGTGATATAGCTTTACAAAAGGCTCTAAAAAGTTGACGTCTAAAACTCGACGAAAATGCATGAAATAAAATGAAATTTTTCACATACAGTGGTAATATGTTTTAACCCTTCCTCGCCGGTGCTGTCAACTGATTGACATGTCTCTAATTATTTCAATAACTCTGTAAATATACAAAACCCAGAGTTCATATTTTAAATGTTCCTTGGCAATACATTTATATATTGGATAAAATAAGTAAAATGTGCAAGTATTTATTGAACGTTTCTGAATATTTCTTACATCGATTGAACAAATATGATGTTCTCCTTTATTGTATATCTCTTTGATAGCTGCGGGTATCTTTAAAATTATTTAAATGCTGCTATAATATTAAGTCTATCCTCGCTGTAACAAAACTGTACTACTGTTTTTTTTTCAATTTGTTTAATACTATTTTTTATAATATTAATTAAATAGATATTATGTGATTAGTGTCTAGTATTTCTATAAAAAAACTGTTCCGCTGTTTTAATTTTTTTTCCAACGTGTGTACATTGATCACAACATGCATGCACCTATAATATTCTACTAGTGCGCTACATTTGTATGATGATTGTTATTTATTGTTGTATTATATAATATTGTTAAACTAAACTCCTGCTGACAAGCTACTTGTAATACTCTATCTCATCACTCACTATTTATAGAAAATCTACTATCAGAGGAATAAGCCCGCGACGCCTGGTGACACGACGCTTTGGGCTACTAAGCGTCTTATCTACGCATCGTTTTAATCTGGTATCTCAGAATTATGAAATTGCAGTTTTCATTCTTAATCAACGATTACAACATTCAAAATATATAACTTGGGTCTGTAGAGACTCAAATTGTTACAGGGGGAAACACAAAAACAGGCAGATAATTCCAGAGCCAAGTCCTTCCCGATTAGCATAATTTAGTATCTGGAATCAGGACATTATCCTGGCTTCGTCCACGATCATAAATCGTCTGGTGCCCACTCGTTGATTTGCACGACCACTGGAGAAGTATGCGGTTCACTCGACGTGCCAAGAGTTGAATCCCGGGCTATACACTATACAGTATACACGACTTCCCACAGTTGTTAAAAGTAATAAGTAATGATTGCGCTAACGGATAGTTCAATTTCTCCGCAATATAAAAAGTAGTATTTCTAGTACTCCAAAATGTCATGAGCCGCCTCTGTCATCAAGGGTTTTGAAAGGGGAATGAGGTGGTTTTTCGAAATCTCATGTAGACAGCGACCTTCCTCTTGTTTTGAAAGTCAAGTGTGCAATGTTTCATCAAGCCCGGAATAAAAGCGTACATTTGTATACAAAACTAACAACAACACCGCCCGACCAGGACATTCTTTCTTATATAATAGAAAGACGAAGATATTAATATAATCGTATTACTTAAAAAAATATGTTTTTAACAAAGTGCCCTTTAACTTGGTTAATTTTATTTAGTGTATTACATACATGAATAAGACTATATAATTCAGTGATATGCCTACATTTACTACCTACTGTTAATCTATTTGCTTCGAATTCTTACGAATCGGCCCGTAAATTTTTTGAAAACCCTTGAGATTCTTGAAAATTTTTGAGTGGCTGAGTTGGTATTGATTTCAGTTCCTCGGATAATAATAATAATTGGATGATTTGTATAGCGCCGTTTGTGAAAAATCACCTCAAGGGCGCTGTACAAATATTTCTTAACTAATTATGTAGAAACAGATACAGAAAAACACACTTACCTGGCAGGTCGCTTCAGATGAACACAGTTTTATTATATTAATTGTTTTTGTGTTTAATTCGCAAAACTCCATTAAAAAAATTTTAAATTTAATTTAAATCAAATTTAATAATTTTATTAAGTTCTGCAAGTATTTTTAGTTGTTAGTATTTTACAGTTTTATTAGAAAATTTAAGTATAGAGATGATAGTTTTACAGTTGCTATTTGTTGCTCCCTTTCTATTGATGTTACATTTATTAGAAGATTGGTGGCACAAGGAGAGTTAGTATTTATTGAAATACTTATAATTTTTAGGACTGGAAAATATTTATAAAATGAATTTTAAAACTGGAAAATATCTATAAAATGACCTTAAAAAGCGTAAGAAGCTTTTAGTAGATGGCCCCGGATGGCTCCGGAAGTCCCCCATCACGACATAACCAATTTTCCGTAACCCGGGAATGTTTGTCTTTCTTTAAATAACTAATTACCGAACCCTGTTTTCTTAATAGTTATATTTTATATTATATTAATAAGGTATGGTGGGGTGGTGGTAGTGCAATGCAATGCATTCCATAAATGACTCTTAATAATAAAAAGGTTTACCCAATAAGTATAGTTTGTCTTCAAGTAGGAAATGTATGGGGAAAGGAATGGAAAATAAATGATCAGTCCTTTCTAAAAAAAAACCCCGCACAGCATCCTCCAAGATATAGACAAATTATCGTCCTTAAGTTTTCCCCGAGGAAGTAAACGCACATAAAAAAGCTACAAAGTATCATGATGGATTAAGTTATGAAATTCTAGCACTTAACTTGTGTTTTGAATCATTCAGTTCAAATTTATGTCGGCCTGTCGTGCGTCAGACACTTCAGCGATTTGCAGCAGTCAGACCAGGGCTTCTCAACAATCCGTCTTTTGTACACATGTCAAACCTTTTTTACTTAAATTGGCGGCACGCCCCTGGCCCCCCTTTATTTCGGTTTATTCCCCTTGCGTGTTTGGGCGTCTCTATGTATTATTTTCTCTGTGGAAGCATTCCTTTTCCATCATTAATTTTCGTCCGTAGCGTAGTTATTTGAACAGGCATGATCAAATAATCCTGCGGGGACATTTTGCGCCCCGTCACTGTGTTGAGAACCCCTGATTAAGGGGATTGGCTTTTAACATTAATTTATCATAGTAATCTCACATTTCCCATTAAATGCGTGAATAACATCGGCCGTCAGAGTGTGTTTACATTTTACTGTACGTTTCCGTTTTATCACATGGAATTATGAATATGAGATTTAGCCGTTAATGTCCGACTAGGCTCGGGAATGGCCGTCATTTCCTTTAAAAATGGTTTAATTTTATAACATTTTTTTTGTTTTTGAATTATGCCTAATGTTTCCCTTAAATTACCCTTTAGGGGGAGTAATAGTATTTTGAATTTTTCATTTTATTTTAATAACTTATTGAAGCTCATAAATCTCATTGTCATATTTTAGAGTTTTGTGTTTTTTTATGTTGGAATAGTATATGTGAACATAAGTCAATGTGTATAGTGCTGAAAACAAGGAAAAAATATCGGCCATGCATCATACGTCCATTACAGCCGGCAGACTGCCGGCTACTATACACGACCGCGCATCGCGGAACTGTGAGCGAAACCCCGTACTCTCGCTGACCATTGCAAAACTCGACAAGTTATCAACGCACGCATACATACGTATAATTATAATAATAATTGGATGATTTGTATAGCGCCATTTTTGTAAAAATGACAGTGTACAAATGTTACTAGTTAGCTATTTTAGTATGAACGAGTACAAACAGATACAGTAACTTACTTACCTGCACCTCGCAGGGCACTCCAGATTAATACGTTAAATTATTAAGTTTTAGCTTGAGAAGATATGATTTTGAACGCACATGCAGTACAGACGATTAGAGAAAACATAACAACGAACCATTCAGACCCTTTCTTTAGTCTAGGCGCATATTTCCTTTTATTATGTTTACCAAAATAACGTTTTTTTTTTCCACATATATGAAATTATAATACCTATAAATAGATAAACAGTGCAATCATTGTCACAACGATAAAAATAAATGACATTTTCCCCGAAGTGACAGGATGACAAACTTTCAACCTACATTAAAATTCATAATAGAATATTTCCCGTGTATTTACCGCGTTCCCGAATCCCCTTCCGCGCCTGGCTGGGGTACAAATGACTTTATAAACACTGCTAACCGACCAACAGAACATATGTTCACGTCAAATTTCGGAGAGATCTCGCACTTTTTCAAATCCCTCCACTGGATATGTCAAGCTTTTTTCGGGAGGAAGAATATACACACGTACAACATTGAAAGCGAAATACGCACAAAGCTGTTTTTCTTCATAAAATGATATGATATCCTAGTGCGTTGCTCTATAAACATTTTAATGCGACAAAGTTTCATAAAAAAAGACATCACAGATGGACGCAAAAATATAGAATATATTAGTAAAATCAAACAGACGTATCAAACCAGAAGCCGTAACAGAAATGATTAGACAATCCCAGTGAGTGCTGCCACAATGTACCAAAAAACAAACACCTATCTCGGACCAAAAATCTACATTAAATTCTCCCCGAGGTTAAAAACTGCAAATCGTCATCCTTCGGCAAAAATATTACCAAATGGCTTATTGACCTGGGAAGAACGGAGTCCGAGAAACTGTTAAAAAATATTGCTTAACTTTTATGTATTTTTTTTAATAGTACATAATTTTCGTTTGTTTGATCGTTTTTTTTCTTTCTTTCTTCTAAATCTTCATTTCCTTTTTTCTGGTACAATTTTGGAACCCACCGAAAAGAGCTTTAACAATAAAAATAAAAATTATAAAACACCTTACAACTCGATATTTTGATACCCACCACATATTTAATTCCTTAAAACAGGCAATGTCTAGCTAGGAATTAATATCCCCAGGCACACATAATGCAACTTCAACTAACATGTACCTCAATTGATGATAAATTACTATGTTTTGCAAATACAAATGTTCCCAATGTTAATGTAAATGTAAAAAAATAAATCTAGAGTATCGATATATTTATTTTTATATTAACAGACCATTGTCCAATTACACATACAAATACAACACGAAGTGAGAGAAACAAGAATTAATAAAGCAATGACAAAACTATACATTTGAGAGAACATCCAAGTCAAAGCCTGAACAATATTTTGGTAGAGTCCATGACGTTAGAGATATTAAATGATATTCTTCGAAGTTTATAATCGTAAAGATTGACAAAAATCGTTTAGACCGGTACCAAGAAGTTCAAGGCCCTGGCTTGAGTTAACAAATTTCGATGCGATAAGATAAAGTAACGATATACCAAAATGACTGCATCGAGAAATTTTGGCTCAGAGACTGATGTGGAAGGCAATCCAATAATAATTTGGCAGAACATATTGCCCTGATGGGAGCTAACTCTAACTTCTGATAAAGCACAGGAAGAAGAAAAATAATCGAACAAATCAGGATGTATTCAAACTTATCTAACGGCTGTCTTTGTAAACATAATATATTATGAAAATAGTATAAGGAATGCAGTGGAAATGAGATCCCCGAGGCGTATGTGTGGTAAAACTATGTATGACAGTATGAAAAATGTTGAGATTAGCTAATGATGTAAGAGTAAAATTAAGAAAGGGACGCTTAGACGGTTTGGACATGTAGAGCGGATGAACTAAGAAAAGAGTGTAAACAGAATTTATGACGCGAATGTGAATCGAAGAAGAAGGTGGGGACGCACGATCAAGTGAACCAAATACTTGAGTCATGCCAAGTCAAGAGAAGAGTAACAGTAGAGTATATATGAGACGATGAATGAAGCAAGGAGTGTATGCCAAGGTCGAGTTGTTTGGCGGTTCGTCGTGTCTGCCTACTCCTGAGGTGAAGCAGCGTGATGGTTAGTTAGTTAGTTCTTGTTGGAGGTTCAAGAATGATCTTTATTTTTAACCCTTCTGGGTTTTAGAAAAATGTTTCATATAAAGTATACAGTATAAAAATATTATGGATTAAGACAGACAACAAAAAAGGTTTTATGACGGTCCATCATCTCTGTCTATTCCCGCAGATCAGCGTGATGGGCAAGTTAGTGAGTTATTCCAATAGTTGGATTCCACGAATATTGTCTTTGAAAGATAAGAATGCGTTGTGGAGGGCGACAAAACTAATATAAACAGAAACGTGTGGGCAACTCCGTATTCTAGTCCATGCGGTGAGGATGAAGTTTGTTTTGTAATTTGAAACCCCTGCGGTTGGGGTTGTTTTCAATGAAATAAATATAAACAAAATATACTTTCGATCCCGATTTTTCTGATATTGTTGACCTTTACCATTTACAAAAAAATCATCCGTCAAAATGAACTTGGGTACCAAAAATCATGATTTTCTAGTATTACCTGTAGAATCAGTCATTTACCAATGCCCCCTTGGGGTGATTTTCGGGTAAGCCAGGTAGGTAAGTATGGTCCTGTATAATATTATGTGCCTGTACATAAAATTAATACCATGTACATTTTAGCGCGGCATCACGGTCATTGATCAAATGCATTATTCACATAGTTTAGTATTACAAATGAACTGGCTAATGCAATTTGCTAGCCATAAGTTGTAATAATAGATAGTCTATAGTTAGTGATAAGATGGAGCATTGAGAAAAAAAAATTGTACTCCGCCCTTGAGGTGATTTTTCACAAAAAACGGCGCTATACAAATCATCCAAGTATTATTATTATTATCACATCAGAAGTGTTTAGATTTCTTGGTTTTTAAATCATATTTCAGAGTCGATTTAACCATAGAAAACAGAACTAATATTATTCAAGATCCACGTTCGCTGTTCTACGTAAAAATAACTATAAATACATGTTTTAAATGAATTTATTTTTCATTGTAAATTTCCCATTCACCAAATAAAACGGTCAACGTAAATGCGTTTTCAATTATAACGTTTTTGTAAACAGATCGACCATTGTTTATTTAATCACGAGGAAAAATAAAACCGAATATTTAGCGCACAATTTTAAAAACGCAATAGGGAAGTACGTAAAATAAAACCACAAATAACACAGACGACCTCTGTGGTAGAGCGGTAACCTCCGTGACTTTCGACCCAGAGGTAATGTTTTGAAATCTGTCGTGGGCAAATAAAAACTGATTTATGGGTTATTTCAAAGACAGTATTTAAATAAATAATATATTTATATTATGTAGTGCAAACATGAGCACATACCTAGAGCAATAGGAACCAAAGACGTGCTGTCCATATAGGCTCATAAGCACTGCCTACCCTACCTTACTCGCATGAAAATATAACTAATAATATTTAAATGTGTAAAGTTATTGCAAGAAATCTATCTTCACCCTCAAAATTACGCGCAGCAGGTACAAACGAAACGCAGCGCCACGCACGTCTCACCGGCCGCACCACTATTTGTAACGTGTCAAAGGCAGGAACTAAGTGTTCAAAATGACACATCAAATTCAAATGTTGATTCTATACTATACATGAAAACGTACACGTGTGTGCAATGCTCGTTAAGCGATGACTCATTTGTTTTAGTGTCTAAAAATCAGTGCTTTTTTGGCAATGCCGGCAAATATAAGCCATCAGTGCCATCTGTTGGTACACATCCATTAATTAGAACCATTTTACTTTACGAACAAAATAATGATAATAGCATTTTGAATTTTTTTCACTAGATTGTCTGTGTTTATTTAGCGGAAAAAATAAGGAAATACGGTATGTCCAGTTACGAGTATATGCATAAATAAAGCGGTTAGTTGGATATTTGATGTCGCTAAGCCATACTTAGCGACAACATGAACGAGGGGTGTCGCCTGGGGTAATAATAGTAATTGGATGATTTGAATAGCGGAGTTTTTATGAAAAATCACCTCAAGGACACTGTACAAATATGACTTGCTAGCAGCTTGCCTTGATTGCAAACGCTGTGCGCACGCCACTGACGGGAACCCCAAACGCTGAATCACCAAGAAACATACGCTTAAAATGGATTTAGCTTGTTTGAGTGACCAGATCTAAATAACTACGTAGGAACATTCCCAATGTTCATCTTCTTATTCTCCTTCCCCTCCCCCACTCGCATCAACCTCACAATACACGATTGACTACGCGGAGTTGAAACTCTTGCGCAGAATCAAATAAAACTGAGAATATTACGTGAAAACAAATTTTCTTCAAACGCATAAAATCCTGTTAGCGCGAAAATAAGTATAAATCTCACAGCTCCGCTGTCACATTAATTGCCGAACGCAACTTTTAAGGTGCGTAATAAATCGCGGTTCCGATGCGTGTACCCGACGCACATACAAACGCCGTTAACGAACAAATAAATAAACAAACTTTACGCCCCCTACCAAATTTCGCGGGAGCATTGCACCGTGTTGGGCGCCAAAGTTATAAGGAAAAATTTATGCGCGGAACATTACAATTTAATTCAAATGCAGTTTTTACCCGCAAGGTTGTAAATCTCGTAGCGTACACCATTCCGGTGTATTTCTCGGAGAGTCCCGGAGATTCTCGAAGAATCTTTGAGATTCCAAGAGGCTGTTCTGAGCGAATACGCCGGTGTAAGATGATGTACTCAGATGCAACCGATAAAGCTCGCAGCAAAGTGTATGATGCGAAATGGAATGGTGTCACATAAATTCTAAAAGAAGTGTAGTGAAACGATGGGTATATTTTCAGTAACGGTAAAACGGAAGAACCAAACGATTAAAACAAGGGTCTCATTTTCATTTCATTGCCGGCAATCCGGGCTTTTATTGACATTAAATAAATTGATACAAATACTACCTAACCCGCCTCACTAAACGATGTCTGTTCTGTTAAAATTAAACAACGATTCCTACAAAAGTGCAACATTACAGGAGATTCAACACTTTACACTTGTGTTGTCTCGATAAAGCAGACATTTATTTAAAACAGTACTCTAGGGTGTCGGTAAGGGATCGGATTGAGTTGACATTTGCTTGTTGGAGGGACGGGAGACATTTAATTATAATACGAACTTACCCTTCATTTTCAGAATGAGGTTTATTATAAAGAATTGATGTGACAGTAATTATTCATAATGGATAGAACTAATAAGTAATAATTCACACTGGAGCGAAGCGGAGAGGGAAGACTGATCCAAGTGAAGAACAAGAATGCAATAGTGACAATGAAGGTTATCTAATAGTTGCAGATGTCGCTAGTGGCTGAAATGCTAGGCTGTTGAGTGTGAGAATCTGGGGTCAGGTGGATTTGGCCACAATACATTTTATTTATTATTATATCACTAAATAATACAAAATTTTAGAATTGAACTAAATACTTCGTATATTGATGTATCTTACTGGCTAAAATTGTACTTCCTTTTCATCTGTACTGTTACACCCATAAGGGAGTGGAATAGCCCCTTGTCCGTGCCTGACACAGGTGGTGCCTTTATTGTTTATCCTTTGCAAGAACTTAGCTTCCTGCACTGTTCACTGTGCCACCCCCAACGTAGCAGTAACAGTGAGAGGGAGAGATTTCCTTAGACCCTGATCTCCTATTCTCTTGTGCTCCTGTAGGCTGGAGTGAGTTATCTAGTCCATAGGGTTCATCAGAAGTCTCTTCTCCACAATCGCACTATCTTCACATGGGTCACATCTGGACACTGTGCCGCTGGGGATGGTGTGAAGTGTTTGAGGGACCACCCTACCATCCCACTGCTCACTGTCTCTCACTGGGACTGTCTGTGGCTTGCCAGAAGCTGTGTATTATGTTATTGTTTGTACTGTCATGAGAAAGTGAAAGATTTTTATTTAATTCTATTGTCCTCTTCTAATGTATGTTACTGTTTATAAATGTTGTATCTCCACTAGCTTCGAGGACAGGAACTAACTGCTTTGGATGAGAACACATAAATTTTTTGTGTATGTATAAATCTATGCTGTGCCGTATAGGGACAGTCGGGGGCTTTCAGAATCATTTAATAGTAGGTTCGTTTTATATATATATAGGGACTCATCTGGTCCTTAAAACGGTTCGGGAAAGTGGTGGGTGCCTTTAACTGCCCTATTGATAGACATTGCAAAGTCGTTCAAAACGTTTGCTCAAGAAGGAGGAGGTATAGCTTAACATAGTCAAAATGCCCCCAACAACGAACTGACAATACTATTGACAGGATCGGTAAACATTTGAGAGAGGCCTATCTTCAGAGCTGGATGCCAGAGAGGTTTAGGAAGAAAGGAAGACTATCTGGCAGTGTGACAGTGAAAATCTTTGTAAAATTTGTAGTTATTCAAAAGAGCGTCAGAAGTTGAGAGTATCAAAATCGATCCATCCCATTGGTAGTCTCAATATACGAGTACTCTTCATAAAACCGACAGCTTCATGGGAGAAACAAAAGCGTGAATCCATTTCCATAATCACCCGAACACTGCAACACGCCACCGAGAGTATCGCATTTAGTTTGCTTTCAAAGGCAAGACAATAAACCAAGCATATTAGTAGGATATAATGCCATGTTTGTCAGTTTTTCGGTAGACCCTGGTTCAAGCTGTCGTCAAATTGGCGGACGCGCATATGTGTCAATGAATTACGGCGTGCAAAATACTCTTCGCTTATCTCTCGAAGAATGTAAAAGCTCTGTGACTCAGATAAAAAATAAAACACAAGAAGCGTGGGCGGTGTTTCTCTCGGAATTAGTCTATTTCTCACAATAAACTCGGGAAAAAACGACGAAACTCGGAACTCACATAAAGAGAGTCCATAAAAGAAAGTTAAATTTTGTTTTATTTGATTTTATGTTTAGTTGATGATGACGAAGGAAAGGAGACCATTGAAATATAAATGTTTACGACAGCTGTGAGACCTTTTATGGGTTTGGGTTTGAGGTTTATTAACGAGCAGCAAGATCCTATAACAATGCGTTAGGTGAGAGTGAAAAGGTTCCAACTGATGTTTGTGAGAAAATTGAGATTTGGTCACTGGGGAGTTTATTTTCAATTAAACTATAACGAGAAAAAACATTCAGCGCTATACTGTGTCTCTAAACCGACTTTTCAAAATAATAAGGTTCTAATTGCACCTAAATTTAGATTAGGTTTGGTTTGATAAGAATTCAATAACATTTGGAACATAATAAAAAACCAAACGTTCAGTTCGATAACGTTCCAAGTAATTGTGAAAGACTTAATATACAAAAGAAATATTGAATTTTAGGCCAAATACCCAACCAAAATGAACGATCTTTTTTTAAAATCAAAAAGTATAGCAAATATCTATTACGCCTGGACGCTATTTTGTTTTAAAATATTAAATACAGGCATTGGAAAATTCGAGGTTTTCGTAGTTTTAAAGGCAATTTGGGCGATTATTGCGGGTTTTTACATACATTTTTTTGGCTGCTATCCTTCTACATGACAGCAAGATTCTACCTGAATTTATTTACAATCTAGAAAATGTCTCGGATGTACCTATCTGTTTTTTTTATTAATATGGGATATCCATTTACTTTTTCCACATGTCTAACTAACTAACTAACTAACCATCACGCCGTTTCCCCGCAGGGGTAGCAGAGAGGACGGACCGCCAAACAACTCGATCTTGGCATACACTTCTTGCTTCATTCACATTCATACAAGGCCTCATACATTCTCTTCTGTTCTTCCGACTTCTGACATGGCCCGACTCGAGTATTTGATCCACATGTCTAGGATTAATATAAAAAAAAACTAAGAAACAAACTAGGTTATTGCGACAAGAGTGATTAAAATAGTATGAACCGAACTATATTCATTCATTATTAATAAGTTTGTGTAGTTTTGAATGGGTAGTTTTATAAAATCTACTTTCATCCAACATACAAACATACGGTGCGGCTTCTTCGTATCGTAGAAAGAAAAGAAAAAACAGTTATTTATTTTTTATAGGTCCCTGTCAAAACTAGCTGACTACAATACCAACTAAAATCAGTCATCGAGAACAACGGGTCATTTATTACACATTTACCGAAAAACTGGGCGAAAAACCGAAAAATCAAAAGTTTCACCGGCGCTACAAAAAGGAAGCAAATCTGATAAAGGAAGGCAAACGCATAACGACATATTTCTTTCATTCCTGGCCATAAAGACGGAAGAAAACACGTGTAATGGTGCAAATATGTAGCAATCTCTCACGGTTTCCTCCGCATGCATTCAGCCGAACGCAAAACGTAATATATAATTGATTACGGAACTACAGAGGGTGTAAAAAGCTTTATTATTTTGTGTTTCAAGTCTGCTAAATCGGGGTTTATTAGAAATATTTGGTGCGGTTTGTGACAAAAGGCAAAAGAAAAATAAGTACAGTGTAGTAAACAAAAATGTATAATACAGCCAGCCGTGTGCAGATTATTAGACTCGAACACATGTTCGCATGTTTTTATTTTTTTATTGTAGGAGGTAATTTTTACACCTGTTTTATAATTTATCATCCTAATTATAGCTATATGTTTAGTACATATTTGTAAAAAGCATTAACTTTGTGGCTCGCCATGATTTACAATAAAAAACACATACATTTGTTGTAGACCACTTTTATTTTATTGACACTACCGGTTTCGGAAGCACCCCTTCTTCTTCAGGAGAATATTATAACTAACTTATGATATAGAATATTGACAAGTCAAAAAATATATATGTCTTGTCAACGAAGGAAGGGTGCTTCCGAAACCCGTAGTGTTAATAAAATAAAAGTTAAAACAATTAAAACTATTTCTTGCCACCAACGACTAGCCACGGATGTTTTAATGAATCGCCGAATTGTTTCTTGTTGCTAGGTCGATAATTTCTGGTGCAGTGATATGGAGAAAATTATTATTATATACTCGTACGGTAGGAATTTTAAACACACTTTTTAATCTCCGATTTCACTCCCAAAGAGATAGGTCACGAACCGCCGCTGATTATAACGCTATTCTGAACCTTAAGAGTTCTGAACAGCTACATAATAATGACCATGTCATAGAAAAAAAAAATCATCAACTTTCTGAGATTTCACCAAATTGTCTAGAAATTTCGGACGCCATAAAAACATGTCCAAAAAAAGCATAAGTGTTCATAATTTAGCCAAACATCGGAGCGGCAGTAAATCGCCATACTAACGATGATCTATGCATCCTACAATTTTATCCCCCTTTTCGTCTGAAAGGCCGTAAACACGGGCGGAGAGGATCTGTGGACCGAGATGGTCCCGTTATGGATGCTGCTGGAGGACACGTGTTCTGTGTTCGCACCCGAGTCGCCCACTCTGAGCTGATTGGCCACTTTGTTAAATGACGTCAGTGATTTATAATGATTTCGCCGGGTTTTTCAAAGTAGGAAATAAGGAATTTTTTCAGTACCGTTTTTTTTTATCAACTCCACACTATAGGCCGTCTTGGAAATCTATGACCCTCAGAACCTGTCATCTTTGGGGATGCTGTGTGAAGGGAGAAAAAAATTAAGACGGTGACAAACAGCATTGAATTAAGGCTGTATTAATAATGTTGAGTTATTTTATAACTAGGGACGGTTATCTCGTATAAATAAAATATTCCAGGTAGGAATTTTAAACACACTTTTTAATCTCCGATTTCACTCCCAAAGAGATAGGTCACGAACCGCCGCTGATTATAACGCTATTCTGAACCTTAAGAGTTCTGAACAGCTACATAATAATGACCATGTCATAGAAAAAAAAAATCATCAACTTTCTGAGATTTCACCAAATTGTCTAGAAATTTCGGACGCCATAAAAACATGTCCAAAAAAAGCATAAGTGTTGATATGCTTGGTATAATTTGAAGTGACCAGCTCAGGCATGGGAGCTCCATTGAAGCCAGAGTCAAGTTAGGCTCTCAAAAGCTGGGCGGACTGTACAGGGCCAGCAGACACTTTAATAGTATACAACTGCTGACCCTGTACAAACCGCAAGTGGACTTACAATACAATGGAGGGGTGGATTAGTTCATTTCCATTAGCTCCGAGCTATTACGACTCTTATGGGTAGGTTAGAGGCAGCTAGTAAGTAACAAGGACAGTAATAAGTGCCAACTACTTAAATCGTTTTATTTCAAGTCACTTTTCGCGTCTGGAGTCTAGACAGTGCTTTAAGTGGTAAGTTACCGTTAAGTAACAATTTAGTCGACTCGATTAGAAATTTTTTTCGGCAAGTAGACCCTACCACGATGCGCGCGCACCCTTGTAGTTAGGTGGGGGCTATTGCTGGGCTGTTTAGATAAGCGCAGAACCAAGTTATAATACTACACATACAAGATTATTTGTACGTGCGAACGGCACTTATCACTTTTCCCAGGACAGTGATTTAGACAGTGTTTACCACCTATCACTATCATCGCTACTGGCTACGTATAACCTACCATCATAAGGAGAACCTAAATAAAATTTTAAAAAATAAACTTAATATAAATTTGTGCAAACCTTAGTCGAAAAACCGGTCCCGTAACGTTTCTCCCGCCTGCCGTAAGCCATTACCGTAAAACCCGACCGAAAAAAATGTGTAAACGATATGTTTTCATTAAATAAATACTAAATAGTGTTCGGTCGGCCGCCGAGAGATCCGGCGCGTTCTAATAGCCCCGAAGACGAGAAGCTTCAGTCACTCAAAACATCGATAAAAACAAATGTTTACATTATTATTATTTGAGAGAAAGCAGATCGGAAATATATAATTACCTACGCCAAGTCGGCGGGGAACGGGAGAAGAGATGGGATTGACGAAAGAAGCTAAAATATGATTTACGATTTATAAATATTTACTAATTTATTTACAAAAGTGACAAACAATATATAAATACTTGTCTTTTTTATCGACGAGTATTTATAGTTCATTTAAAAACTCCACGGATCGTGACGGAAATGACGTTGCGAGCATAAAATAGTCGCGTTGACCTATAAATTACATTCGTAAAAACTGTGCAAAATGCCAAGGTGTGTTCTACTTGCAGTATTTAATTAAATCATTTATGATGTTTCTATCAAATTTTCAAACCAAAAACACATGATTTTGCATTAATTCGCATTGCATCGCCTTAAATGAAATCAGTTTCAAATTGAATAAAAACTGCAGCTTTTAATGGTGCGAGTAGGTACTTAATAATGATAATATTTTGATGATTTACATAGCGCCGATTTTGTGAAAAATCACCTCAGAGGGGCCGTACATTAAATATATATATATATATATATATATATATATTTAATTAATAAATTAATTTATTAATAATTGATACCAATCTTTTGAAGAATATATATATATTCTTCAAAAGATTGGTATTCACTCTGTGGCGTCATTATTAATAAATTAATTAAAAATTACTTTGTAATCACCACTTTATTAATATATACAAGTACATATCAACATGTTTCGAAAGCGACGCTTTCCCCATCAGGAATATACGAGAATACAATACATTACTATTTGCATTCTCTATATTCCTTATATGTATATATTAATAAAGTGGTGATTACAAAATCATTTTTAATTCATTTATAAATATATATACATACTCTATTTGTTTTTTAATCACAAACTATAGACAATCTATTATTTCAACATATGGTTAACAAATTCCATTCACAACTCACCAGTTTAATTAATGAACGTAAAGCCGTGTTAAAAAAAACATGTTATCAATTTTATGTACAGGCAGATAAAATTATACAGGACCGTACATATCTGGCAGGTCACTTGAGATAAACAGTATTTATAAGTGAAATTTATATACGTACGGTTTTGCACGCAGATGGCGTAATATTTGAAAACATATGTTATTGGAGATACTATTTAATCCTGGGGCGCTATTCCCGTTCTTTTTAGGAAGATTCCTTAACTTTTTCCTTAGGATTAAAGGGTTCCGGTTCTCTCGGATGACAGCTGTCAGCTGAATTCAGCGAGCGACATTCATCAAAAATGTCAATATTTGCGATGTTTTAACAAGAGAAAAACTCAATATTAGGTATGTTACCAATTACGTTATTATTTACCTTTAACATAATTAGCTAGTAAACATTATATCTATGTTGATATTTTCGACAATTCACATCAAGCGCGGCATTGAAGAGAGTCGGTACGAGTTCGCAAATCTGGATTCACTCGTTCCGAACTCACACTCAAGGAATGGCAAAGGTTTTGGATTGGAGTCGAAACGAAAGACGTCGCTATTCATTAGTGTAATATAAACGATTTTTGATTCCGGAACGGCGGACCTATGCGGACCGAAGGGAATGAAGACCGAGTCCGAGGAATCGAATCCATGTGGCTCATCTCGGAATTGGAACCAGTTTATAAATAAGTGAAATGCCCACCTCTTCGGTCGGCACAAATTCAAATGTCACTTTTAGAACTAGAGACAAAAAAAGGTCATTACTATCTAATGAGGTAGGTACCTTTTTATAAAACATGTTCTTCGTTAGAAGGCTTAATTATGGTATTTAAAAATAAAATAAAATTATATTAAAATGAATTATAATATAATGTAATTGCCTTTAAAAGTTTTAGTTCTAAATCTTAATACAACGTCACTTGAAGATATTTCATCAATTTGTGATTTCAAATAATCTCTTGACAATCTATTTAGGGTCACTATGTCTCACCAGAATTCCACAGTTAATCAAGAAGTTCGTAACCCTAAGGAAAAACGTAAGGAATCTTCCTTAAAAAGAACGGGAATAGCGCCCCGGGTATTTATTTATTTTACTTAGTGGGGAGAAGTGTAATATTGTCAGGTAATTCGTAATCCAGGAATGTATGTCATTCTTTAAAAAATAAATAGTGCATTCATGTGCAAAAGATTAAACGAAGATGCAATTGCATTGGTTTTGGACGGTGAGTCAGTGAAACAGGGAAAATAAAAATAAATTTGAAAAAAAAAACGAACATACCGCAATTTCATTGTTTGGTAAACAAGCTTTTTGGCTGAAACATCTTTAAGAAAATAGAAAACGAAAAGATCAACAAATCTGATGAAACTTAGTATATACCTACATGTATTCTTGTTAGATTACAAATAAAAAGTCAACATTCAGTTTGTTTTTCGCACGAAATCTGAAACGAAATAACCTTTTCATATTATTATTATTATCCTTGCGATTTTATTCTGTTCGAGGAAAATGTTTTCATATTTGAATTGGCAGTTGCCTTTGCCGAGGAAATTGTTTGCCATAAAAACCCATGTGGAGAACCATTTGGAAGCTTTTTGAATCCAAATACGTTTGACTTTGAGCGTGTTTTTATAGCACGTAGGTGGGTGGTTCTCGTACTTCTGACATCCTGGTGAAGGTTTTAAACTTCGCAGAGAGAATGATAAATCCTCTATAACTTGACATAGATAATTAATTAATTTACCTAATAATAAAACCTTATTTTATAGAGGAAAATCGAACTAAAAATTTCATGTTTTCCTAGAAAACAATTACTTTGTGGTTTGATATATAATTTAAAAAATCTTATTAATCCGTACCTCTCTTAACGTTGTCTCTTTAATTTTTCTCCTTGTCTCCGTGTTTCATTCTGTCGTGTTTCCTTCGTATTCTATTTTGTGTTATGTCTCATCTATATATTATGCTCACTCTATTAGAAATAAAGAAAGCCATTAAAATTGATAATAACATTCTTAATAATCAACATAATTTGTCTTAGAGTTCCATATTTCCTCAAAATTTTCTCTTTTTTTTTATGTGTTAACCCATTCTATTACATGTAAGCATATCTGTCTCACTGTTCCATTGTTTCGTTTTAAGACTTTCGAAGAGATTTGACGCTTAGTAGACGACTGGTACGTGTTCAGTTCCGATAAATTGTCCCGGGCTACAGTGTGCAGGGGGAAGCTTGCCCTGATAATAGCAAACCTTCAGTATGAGAAGATAAAATAATGATAAAAAGAATATCACAAATGTAAACTTGAAAAAGCAAATATTTTTTACGAATAATGGTTACATATCCTTGATATTCTTAAATATTCTGATGACCCATATTGACGGCTTAGCAGCGCCTTTGAAGCGGAATTGCAATTTTTTTTATTTATTTTTTATTTGGAAAACCAACAGTTTACAATATTTATGAAATACTAGCTGATGTTTACCCGGCCTTGCTCGGGTAGAATAATTGATTTGACAGCAAAATGAACGATCTCCAAATAAAAAAAAAAATCATTTGAATATTTTATTACATTCCGAACGTTTATTTTTTAAAAATGTATCTAAATAATAAAGTTCTTAAGTAGGAACCTACTCGTGTTTTCTATTTTGAAATTATTCTACCCAAGAAAACCTTCTTTCGAATATGCAATCATGATTTCTATATATATATATATAGAGAGAGTGAAAATGTTGAGATTCGTAAAGAATGCAAGGCTGATGTAAGCGTAGTGAGCAAGATTAAGAAAGGGACGCTTAGATGGTTTGGGCATGTAGAGCGAATGAACGAAGAAAGGAGTGTAAGGAGAATATATGACGCGAATGTGAATGGAAGAAGAGCCCGGGGACGCCCGAGGAAGACATGGCACGATCAAGTGAATCAAATGCTCGAGTCGGGCCATGTCAGAAGTCGGAATAACAGAAGAGAATGTATGAGGCGTTGTATGAATGTGAATGAAGCAAGAAGTGTATGCAAAGATCGAGTTGTTTGGCGGTCCGTCCTCTCTGCCTACCCCTGCGGGGAAACGGCGTGATGGTTAGTTAGTTAGTTAGTTAGTTGGTAAATTAATATTAAATCTGAACCAATAATAGGTTTTCACTCAAGTGTCTTAATTAGTAAATACAATTTAGGTGGGATTGTGGAAGGGAGGGGAAGGGATTGGACCTAGTCTTTTTAGAGTAATGTGTGCTGTGTGAATGTTATTTATTGATTTTAGGTTTTAAATAGTAGTAAGATGATGTGACTGCTGGGTGAAACTCACTGTACGAAGTGTTAAAAATGTATGAAGCACGATGAATTTTTTTTTTTTTTTTTAATTTTGGGTTAGTGTTGCATTGAGGGGAGTTTAGTGTGTGGTTTTAAGTCTGGTTTGTCTGATGGGCACTCTTAACTGAATTCGTTCAAGTAGTTCAGGGCAAATACGAGTATATCAGAGGTGGATATTTTTTTTGTAAAAATAGTAGGTATCGGAATTTTAAAACGTGCTACTAAATTGCTGTCGCGAGATTGATGGGAACCGGAATCATGGCTAGTTGCATTATGGATTCGGACCATGAAGCACAGCTTCTCACCTTGCTAATTTATTTAGATTTACTCAAAAGTCCTGTAACTCACACTAGTTTTGGGGAACGGAATTTTAGGTACTTTGCGACAAGAATTTTCAATATTCTTCCAGATAGCATCAACAAATCTGATACACAAAAAAAAAAAAACAACATGTAGGAAATTGTATTACCCCCTTTACCGGTGCACCCATCGAAAATCGAAATAATTGTTTTAACCATTCACTAAACATATTTTATTATAAGTATACATTCATAAGTATTATAAAATGATATGCAAAATTACTGCCTCAACACAGGCTAGCCTAGTGAGGCGGGTTATGTGAAACCTCAACTTATAACTATGCATTTCCATTCTTTACCTACTGTTATATGTTATTTGTCACTTCCCTTTAAGTATCTAGTTTATAAACCACTGTACACTTTATTATACATGTATTTTAGTTATAATATGTAGTTGCAAATTTAATTACAATAAAGATATATAGTATTATTATATGTCAATTAGAGAAAAATATAGACGCCGACTACGTCAACGGAAATACCGCTAATTTTCATTACTTGACAATATCGTGTGAAAATTATGGCTATTTTATTACAATTTATAAGGAATTACTAGTAAATCTAAGTACCTACTTCAGGATGTCGGCTATATCTTTTAATGATTTACATGCTTTATCAAAAAATTACCTAACGCGAGAAAACACACAACTATAAATATACAACGCAGCAGATCAGCTCCTCAGCAGCGCACTGCCGTGCAGCCCATAAAGGCTGAAAAGTTGTGCATACCCTTCATTTTCAAGATTCTGAAAAAATGTCATTTTTTGAGAAATTTCACGATTGTTCTACCGTAAGATGTTGTTTCTGCTTGGCAAAATTCTAATTCACAGTTCCAATTTGTCATGAGCGCTTTATCGAGTGTGATGAATGATAACAATCAACACCTGAAAAGCTACTGCCTACCTTCAGTCGAGGAGCAATGCACGCCATTGGTACTACTAATGTGTGAGCCGTTTAGCGACTAAATAGCGGCTAGTCGCGGGAGGGGCAGCTGCTCACACGATCGTGTAGCCAAGTCGCTAATGTGTATAGCCCTGCGATTTACATACAAAACGCGATAGACGCGACTCAATCGCGCTACTTAGTCTCCAATGTGTAGGCGGACATAATCGACGCACTTATTTTTGTTTAAAAAGTTTGATTTAGATGTCTGTTGTTGAAATTCGTCGAAATACTGAAAGGGACCGAATTATGCTGAAAGAATAAATAATAGACGTTGGAAGCTAGAAAAAATTTCATAGCTGTCATGATGAACCATCCACAAGAAATCTTTTTTTTTTTACTACGGGATCAAAACGTTTGCGACTTTTATAAAAAGGCATTTAAAAAATCACATCCATTTTTTATTAATCCGGCGAGTCCCCTTTGATGACTCCAATCCAGAGGGGAATTCGGGAAGAAAGCTTGTAGCGCGGGAAGAGAGAAATCAAGATGTCAAGAGAAATCGAGAAGTTGGGAGAAATCAAGAAAGAGGTTGGGAGAAAACGCTGGGGAACGTTTCTGCCGACAGGTGTCTCCGGAGAGTACGAGAAAATGAATTAAAAATGTTAACCCTCACTCTGGACTAAATACAATCAAATAATAAGTTGTTGGGTGTTGTGCGGTTCCTGCTTGTGACGGTTGTCGCGAGCTGTTGTGATTTCGCAACCGCGTGACATAAACTGATTGTTATTGCAGCCATCTTAGGAAAGTTTATGTATAAATACATAAACATATATATTAAATATAGCCGACACTATATTCCTGCATAAAATCTTAAATAATTAAATAGACTGCCCTGAACTCCAGTCTCAAATTAACTTTAACATACCATCGAAACGTACCCGCCCCACCAAACGACACATATAACAACAAAACAAACACTGCAGCAAAATCAACAATTCCCCGTGTTCTCCAAACATTAAATAATCTTTATCCTGACTCCCTACCGTCATTTAAGAAAAACATTACTAGTAACTTAATCAACGCGCAATCACAACTCTCCACTACGCAGCACAGTTCATATCGACGGTCCCAACGAACAATGTCGGATGTGCAAAAACTTCTTATCAGAGTTCAAAGTTTCGTTTCTACGTGTTTAGAGTTTCATGCATACATTTTTATTGTTTTTAAAATATAGAAATATAGTGTTGTTTTTGATATTTTGCAAGAACCCCTATTTATTTCGCTGGAAAAACACATTATTGCAACTACTACAGCTCTTATGCAGAGTTAGCAATTTACACATCCGGCATTTTTAGTTGTATTTGTTTTGTATACAAATCTACAGTTTTATTCCTAGCTTGACACACTTGACAAAACAAGAAGGTCACTGTCTACATAAGATTTCTAAAAACCACCCCCATCCCCCTTTCCGACCCTTAAATCCAAATTTTGGTACTTCTTGATGAAATTGTGCACTTAACGTTCAAAATAAGAAAATTACTGATTAGGGGTAGGGGTAACAAATCACAACCAGAAAACATTACCCCAAAGCATTCAAAACCCCGGGCTACACCGGGTACTTCAGCTAGTTTCTGATACAAACAAAACGTGCTTACTGATGCATGTTCTAAGACTAAGGTCGAACCCAAACTGAGTACACCTTATACGTACGTCAACATTTCGCTTCTAGCCATTATCAGCGTTTTGTCACCACTACGTGACACCGTCGGTCCTTCAGACCGTCCGTCAGTCGCTGTCAAACGTCAAACATCTCCTGTCAAACTGAATACGTCGGAAACCAGCCGGCGAGCGACGGAACGGTTGACCGATATACTGAAAGCGCTGACTTGTTTGTATTCCGGGGCACCGTGGTGTCTCTGTCAGAATGAGTGAGCCGCCATCCAGCGCAATACATTTTATGAGTTTAATTATAAGTACCTACACAGAAACAATATAAAAAGATCGTCTGTAAGTGGCATCTCCACAGTATGCTAATGTAATAAATAAACCGTTTTTTCAACTACGGATAACCAGGTACATCCGTAGTTCATGTAACTATTATTAAATTTGAAAAACTTTAAAAAAAACGGAGGTCTACAAATAAAACTCGAACACAAAAAAAATATAGACTAGTGCACCTGGGTGCTAGCACTGCTAGCTAATATCGTTTCACTGGTACTTACATTAATAATTAATGTTGTTTGTTGTGTAGTGTTCAGTTAATAATCACATCCAAATAACCGCTTTCACGTGCGTTCACGAATGGTTGAAATAAAAAATTGCATTTCACAATGGCTATGATCAAACAAAAGAAGAAAGCGCACTCGGCAGCCGTACATAATTGTGTAATTAGGCACCTGCCGTTTTACACATTAAAGGCGACTACAAAAAGGGAAAAGGTGCGGGGAAGGAGCAGATTATAGGAAGAACGAAGTGATGTAAATATCAAAGAAAAAGGCTCGAAATAGGAGATCAAAGAAGTTTTCACAGGGCGAGATATTTAAATAGTATGAATATCTTTTCTTCGAGAAATGGATTATTGTTTTGCAGCGCCATTATTAACCAAATTAATATGAAATATTTTGTTTACACCACTGTTTAATATACATAAATATCAACATGTTTCGAAAGCGAAGCTTCCCTCATCTGGATACGAAGAATACTAAACAATAATAATATGATAATAGACAAATTACAAACATAAACCAAAATTAGCAATATAGGATGAAAGTACGTAAGTATTTAATTAAAAATGCAAAAATAATTGAAAAAAATTAAATTATTATAAAATATTAAATAATAAATTTAAGCATATTTAGAAATTTAAAAACGAAATTATTTTCACTATTAATATAAATAAAATAACAAGGCATAAAAAAATAAACAGTTTTTATCATTAAAATGTATATTAATAATATTCTAAATATAGAAATTAAAGTGAAAATAAATTTAATTGAGCTATTTATTTTATTATTTTTATTATTAATAATATTTAATTGACTATTAACACATTTTTTAATTTCTAAAACTTCAAATTTATCTAATTATAAACCAGTTTTATTGGAACGTAAAAATGTTAAGTTTTATTTATGTCAAAAGAATGATTTACTTCGAAAACATAGATGGCAAAATCAGAATAATTACTATTACTTAAACACCTTAGGTGCTCCCCCTTAACTCTAGTATTAAAATATCTTAAAGTCATTCCTACATAAAAAAAGTTACAATCGTTACAAATCAATTAACAGACCTCCAATTTATTTCAATATCACCTTTATCCTTTTTATTTAAAATGAATTTTTAAAAAATTTATAATTAGTATAAAAATTTGGTTGGATAGTACTTGGAATATTTTGTATTAAAAAAATTTAAGTATTATTTTTTTGAAAAAAAAATTTTCTCCACTGTTTACCGGCGTCAATTATTTGTGGTTAAACAAAAGATTTAATAAACTTTTTGTTTAACGTAATATTTATTAATATAGTATTATAACCGCTGTTAATTGTAATCTGTTTAATTATATATAATCATTTGTTAAAAATATTTTTGGATGTCTAATTAACTAAACTACTAAGCCACGGAATGATGAAAAGCTGATAATTTTTGAGCAAAAGGATTATTAGAAATATTGTGTATAACTATGTCAGTATAAGTATCAATTAATTATAAATACCAATTATTATCGCTACTTTCATGAAGCATCATTAAATCTGGGTAAAATGATTTTAAAGGTAATTTTAACAACAGTTATTTTCCAGAAGAGGTTGTCTCCTACAACGAAATTTCATGTTATTTACAAAATGTTTCAAAATATTTTTAATGGAGCATGCTGAGGTCAGAACTTTATGAATTTTGAAAAATACCGAACAGTCCCGAAGTCAAAATGTTGATAATCTCGCCGGCCAGCCGATAAAATAGCGTGTGACGTCACGTTACATAAAATGACTGACGCGGCAGAATGCGGTACTGCCATCCAAATTGTAAATTGTAAGGAATTGTGTCTCGAGACGACACGGGTATTTGTTTTACACAAGTTCATAACTTTTTTGGAGACGTCGAAAAACTAAATTTACTTTAATTATCAGCTCTTTATATAATACATTTTGATCGAATTAAAAAAAATAACGTAATTTAAAAAACAGAAAGGCACAATTTTTTTTTTTGTGGAGGACATTAAGTAACCATGTTGTTATGAATTATTTATCAAGGCGGTAGATATTCTCACTAACGCCCTGGTGAAAGACCACAATTCAGATCGAAACGTTTCTTTTAATTACATTAGCCATGTTCAGTGACTGAATACCATATCCTTACCTACTCTACCTTCAGCGTCATAACACGACCCAAATTTGGGATCACAACCTACTTAATTATCTGATTGAATCCTACCAGATCCCGAATATGAGATGCTTTTGCAGTAATAACATAATAAAATAGCATTACGGTGAACATTACATTTTAATTTAATTTATTTGAAGTATGTAATTTGAATAGGACGCTTAGATTGTTTGGGCATGTAGAAATGAACGAAGCAGAATATATGACGCCAATTTGAATGGAATAAGAAGCAGGGGACGCCCTAGGAAGACATGGCACGATCAAGTGAATCAAATACTAGAGTCGGAATAATAGAAGAGAATGTATGAATGTGAATGAAGCAACAAGTGTATGCCAAGATAGAGTTGTTTGGTGGTCAGTCCTCTCCGCCTACCCCTACGGGAAAACGGGGTGATAATTAGTGAGTTAGTTAGTTAGTTAGTAATGTTTTCCCAAAAAGCAAAAACCCAAAAGTTAATCGATTATAATTTGATTACTAGAATCATCCCTGAACCCCCACCTTGATTCCCTCTCCCCTGAAATAAGAAGAGACAACATAATCGCCAATTAATATGATCCGACAATTAAATGATCCGACGAGAAAATTATCCCGCGGAAATTACAACAGCGTTTCAACACTTTTGGTAATTGCAAATCCTTTAAATTATGAATAAAACCTAGGAATCCGTCTGATCAAATATTTACGTTGGAACAATTATTATTCCTACGCTTTTAGTTGGGAGAGTATAAACGCGAGAGAGGGGTATCGATACAGTTTAATTAATTTTATATTTATGTGTACATTTAATAACAACGCTGCAGACGCATTCGTCCATTTTTGTAAAACAAGCATGTTTCATAAATTTCCTGTTTGTGTCTCAAAGAAATAAATAAATATATACTCAATTAGAGTGTTGCCAAATTGAAAATTAAAAAAAAAAACAACATCCAAACCTTACCTAACGTGACGTAAGGTAACCTAACGTAACCAACATAACGTACCATAAAATATAAATACTTTAAAAATGCGGTTTGACGATAACCTCCTGTCATTAAACACTGACAAAACATATGTCATCCCATTTGAAATTAACACTAACAATATACCTCCAAATTTCCAAATAATCTTACACGATCACACACATAATATGGCAGCGACCTGCCAGGTAAGTATGTTTTTCTGTATTTGTTTGTACATAATTAGTTAAGAAATATTTGTACAGCGCCCTTGAGATGATTTTTCACAAAAACGGCGCTGTACAAATCATCCAATTATTATTATTATTATTATTAAATGAATGATTAAATTAACTAATTATTACAACATCTTCTGTTTTATCGCTGTTGTCTTTTAAGAGCTTACCATTCTGTTTAAGGTGCTCAGGCTGATGGTTTTTATAACTACAATTTATTTAAAACATTTTTGAAATAATTCAAAGATTTAAAAAAAAACACAATACAGAATAAAATCAAACTGAGACATTTTCTCATATTTTACAGATAAATTGACATTTTAAAACGTCCATAGCTGACAAAACTGGACACTTAAAATCTGAAAAAAAAAATTTTTACCTGCGCTAAAATCCGAGAGATTTTTGAAACCAAGAACAAATAATGAATTTTCTTCTAATAATTTCTCTAAAAGATTGGGGGTATTCACTTTGTAGCGACATTATTAATAAACGAATTTTAAATTATTTTGTATTCACCACTTTGTGTATCTATATATTCCTGATGAAGAAAGCATCGCTTTCTAAACATGCAGATATATATATATATTAATAAAGTGGTGAATACAAAATAATTTTAAATTCATTTATTAATTTTTTTCTTTATCGTTAAGATGAAACGTTAAACAATTATCACAAAAGGAGATTAAATTAATCATTGACATGGATAATCTCACGCTATTAATAGTTTATTCAAATGGATATGGGTACTTCCGTTAAAAGAATTAATGACAAAGGCTTTACGTAAGCAAGCCTCACGCAAACGCACGACTCTTTAAATTAATGCTAACGGAAATGAAATACAAAATTAACATTATTTCGTAAACCAAACATTATGCCCGAAAACCCGTTCTTACACGAGACCATAAAGCGAATTTTATTCGAACGAGTTGGTTTTAAATTTATGAATACTTTATGGTTAAATACAGTGGCGGTTTTCTCTAATGAACACTTGAGCACTGAACTGCCAAATAAAAGCTACGGCGAACAAGACTCGCTCGCGTTATTATGTTGCTACAGTTCCAACAGCGCGCCACTACTTCATAGTAAAAATATCCACTAACATGAACACAGCGCGGCAGCTGTATGTGCGAATCTCGGAACGCACATATGAAGCAAAAAAATATATGAGATATTTCATACAACATAAATAGGTTAGAACCGTGCCGGAAAGTGCGTCAGAGCCAAAATTCGCTATGTTGGTGCGCAGCGATAAGGCAATTTTTTTTTTGAATGCTATTAAAGTACTTAAACATTTAAAAGATTTTGTCATTTCTAATTTTGATTTGATTCATGGTGGAATTTCTCTTGAACGCTCAACGCCCGCGATCTAATACTTCCGTAGTGTGCCGAAAGTTAATTGAGTTACCTGAGTCCACTTTCGTAAAAACTTGCTTATTTTTTTGCAAAATGATGTTTTAGTAAATTGTGCCGTCTTACCAGATAATGTGTTTATATACTTAGTTTCACCAGAATAGCGACTTACATTAAGAGATACAATTTTTTGACATGCCGATCGGATATGCCGGCGTTCAACGGATACAAATTTTCCGTATCCAATTCCGGCACACAAGATGTTAACAAAAAAAAAACCGTGTTACCTGTCTTTTTAGTTGGTTTGTGGAAAAATAAATCCTGTCACTGATAATGAACTTATCCTTTTTCTCGTATTAACCAATAATTGGGCTGTCTTAAAAAATATTATATCATATTTTAATAAGAAGCAAGCACTTTGTGTTTTGACATCATATTAAATAAAACATAAACTTTGTTATAAACCACGAATACATTGTATTTATTACCAAACGGTTTCGCTTAGCTCAAGCTTCGTCTGTGCAAATTTCAGAACTAAAGAATAATACAGAGTTATCGGTTATATATAGTTACAGAATACAATAGAGTGTAATAGAGGGAATACAAAAGAGAGAGAAAAGAGAACAAAATATTGGAGGCAGACAACAATACAAAAGTATTATGTGAAAGAGGGAGACAACTTTAACATATATTAATAATAATAGATAGTAAATACAACAGTGTAGTGAAGGAAACATAATGAAGTCATTAAAGAGAGATAATCAGACAATATGTATATAATAAAGAGCCATTATTAATGGAAAATAGACTATTTGATTACATAATAATAATTAAACGGATGACTAAGGCAACATAACAGCGGTATCCATAACGACATACGAGGTGGAAGTTAATAATTGATAAGTTGGGGAAGATTCACAGGAAACATGTTTGAAATCGGGTTATAGTGTAAATTTGTTTGATTATTAAGTAGGTTATCTGCCAATTTTAAATTTAGAGATCGTTTAATTTCTAGTGTTTCTAAGCAAATACCTTACCACGAAAAATAAATTATATTCGTGGTTTATAACAAAGTGTGTATTTTATTTAACATTATATCTAAAACCTATCTCTCCACAACAACTTTAGCAATGACGTGATTCCCTATATTTGATGAAGAAGAAAAGCGGTTCACAAAAAGCCGAAATTCTTCCTTTTTTAAATCTCTTAAAGCTGAGCTCTCGATGATTTAAATCACGAACCGCCCCTGGTTAAATAATAAGAATAACTCTGAGAGTTGTGCGCAAGGGATCGAGGTGTAAATGCATAATACATCCGAGGCAGGATTAACATAAAGTTATTACGGGCCGGTGATTGTTTTCAGGGCTTCATCAGGACTCCGTTAATTTATCATGAAGGGAGATTGTGGTTAAGTGAAGTTGGCCGCAAAAGAGTGGCGGAAGGAATTTATTTAAGCGATAGATGAACGCATGTAGGAACTCCGTCCACGTAGGTATGTATATTTTAGATCGAAAGCGTTGTTAAGTGTGAAGGTATAAAAATGTTTAGTTAAATTACTATCGTTAAACTTACCGAATCGGAAGGTGAACTTAGAGAACCTTAGTCAAAGATGTAGGGGAAACTCACCTGTAACAAAAACAAAAATTGTCAATTAAATAACTATTTACGTATGGAAGTAGAACAGAAAAATTTAAAAAAAATCAGTATATTCACGCTAAACGAAACGTAATACGTGCTAACAGATGGCGCTAATTGAAATATTTTATAAAAAGCACATACTGCTTCTAAAAATTTAAATGAATTGTTTGTTGGCGTGTGTACACACGGAATATCAAATGGGATAAATTTTTATTGTATGTTTAACGCTCAAGTCCTTCAAGAAACTTACAAAAATAGCTAATATTATTGTAAAACAAACATGTCCAGTATTTTCATAAGTTTCTTGAAGGACTAGGACTTAAGCTTTAAACTTAAAAAAACAATTTATTCTATAATTTCTTCAAACGATTGGTATTCACTTTGTGGCGTCATTATTAATAATATACTTTGTATTCACCACTTATACATAGATATCTAAGTGTTTCTATATACTATTGATGAAGAAAGCATCGCTTTCGAAACATGTAGATATCTGTGTATTAATAAAGTGGTGAATACAATGTATATTATTTAATTCATTTACAATTTATTCTATTTCATATTATGTACACCGGCTAACAAAAACTCATCGCAATATTTAAAAGAATTAGTGCTAAAAGTGTTTTTTTTGTAAATATTTGAATTAGCGCCATCTGTGAGCCCGTATCACGTGTCGTTTAATCTTAAATAAAACATCATATTTATACAGCAACCACTATTACAGCACATATTTATAGTTAAAAAAACATATCGTGGAGTTAGAACCAAAAGTTGGTAATTAACAAAAACTAGTTTTTAAGTAAATGCAATTTTAAAGTTTGACCTTCATTCTAAAATCAGGGTTACATGCAATATGTTCATATTTAATTATCTTTTAAATCCCACATATGCGACATTGTCTCCCGCGCCAACAAAATGGTTGGCTTTGTTCTCCGTAATGCGAGATTACTAATGACATCGCAATACGAAGAACGCATGAAGCACTTGTTCACAGCATCTTGGAATACAGTTCCAATATCTGGACCCCTTCAGAGCAGCCAAATTCGCGAAATAGATAGAGTTCAAAAGAGGTTTATCCATCCTTGTTCTTAACAGGAATCCTTGATTTCAACACCTTAGAAGCCCGCCGAAAAATATTGTTAGGTAAACATTTTTTTAAGGTAATCTCTGAAATCATATGTAATACGCCTATGTTGAAAGAGGTAAACTTATACTTTTCTAACAAATTTACTTGTGGGAGATCCCATGAACAATTTTATGCTCCGAAAGAGAGAACTTTTAGTTACCAGAACACGCCAATCAGCAGAGCGACTCAACTGCTCAATGATGCTGCATTGACCGTTGACATTTTCGATATCACTTACAGACAATTTTGCGACTATCTTCAGCGTGGTTAAAATTCATTAATAAACAAATATTCATTTACTTGCACTATTTGTTTTTTTATTTTTTATTTAGTTTCAATTTTCATTTAGTTATTAAAATTTTACAAAGCTAATAAGACAATATATGATGTTTTTCTTAGTCCTCCTCACTAGGGGTTCCTGTGCTGATGCGGACTAGATGCTGGATAACTCCTCTACTTTGATTTATTTGACCAGGATTTGATTTGATTTTTGAAATTATTTGCCTTTTGAGATTTTTTTTTTTAAATTTTTTTTTTTATGGCAGTGAAAGTGAATTATAAAACCTAGTGTAGAGATATTTATAATTCCTTCGTCCAAAAGCAGTTTAAAATTAAGGAATATTCATAATGTCATTTTGGTTCGTGGTGAAAGTGGTTCTCATGTGGTGAAAAATAAGTTTCATCGGATTTTTCGAACTTTTGAAATGTTTGATTAAAACATTATCATAGATATTTTGGATGTTGGGTACTGCAAAAGATTTGAAAATTTCTTTTGTTGTTATTCCTAATTATTATGTATATTTTTTTACCATTTCTAATTAACTGTAATATTAGTGTACAACTCGTACAACTGTTTTATAGAGACCATGAAAAATAAATAATTTGTAAAATATCATTACAATACCGTTTCTTACACTAATATTGCAACGCGAACCAATATTTTTTTTTCAACATTCAGATATGTCAAGTAATACGATAATTCAAAACTCACTGTCCTATCATACATGAAATAATATTAAATTAACACCAGTGTCACAAATTCGTGACTGATTTTTTTTTGATTTCTTAGTTTCTTATTAGTCAAGAAATGACGAAACATTTAAAGAAACTGTCTCTAAATTTTCAGGTTCTTTATACAAATAGAACGGCGTCTTTGCGCCTCACACTTTTCACCGCATGATGGTAGTTTTAAATAATACCTGACCGTTAATGTCAATTGCGTCTTGTGATTTCTGTAGGGAAAAATTTGTTCATAAAAACCCTACAAAATTGCATGTTTGCGTCATCATCGTCAGTCCGAGCAGCATCAACATCAGCACTTTGGCATAAATACATATGTGTCTGTTTGTGTTGTGTGAGGAGGGGGGAGGGTGTCGGCTATGGCCTATTTGTTGTTCCTCCGCATTCACCTTTGGAAATAAGGAAAACCATAGAAAACCTTATTCAGGAGGAAACGCCCGATGTTCACAAGAACGAGTTCGGACTTCAGTGATCTTGGTCTTAAGATCCTGCATTTGGTAGTGTGTGTGTGTATGTCTGTTTTTGTGTAGATATATACATGTATGGGAGATTATAAATAAACAGACATATAAATACAAATTCGGGACTAAAAACTTAACATTCATTATACACATTAGCGATATAAATAACAAGGCTAATAAGATGCTTGGCTTCCTTTGCAGCAGAAGTTTAATTGATATCAAGTCTTTAGATTGAATGAGAACGATCTACACTTCATTAGTTAGACGTAAAGTGGAGTATAATTCACCTATTTGGTCCCCTTTGTATAAAGTACACTCTAACAACATAGAACGGGTTCAGCATAAATTTTAAAGGTATGTAAATTGTAAGCTCAAAATTACAAATTAAAAATATTACTTATTAATAGTTTTGTGTTTAATTCGTAGAACTCCATTTTTTTATTTAATGTAAATCATATTAAATAATGTAAATCAAATTTAATAATGTTATTTTTACGTTCTGCAGTATTTTTAGTTTTTATTATTGTGACAGCTGTTTCGGCGTTTAAGGCCATTTACAGTTTGAAAATGGCCTTAAACGCCGAAACCGCTGTCACAATAATAAAAAACTAAAAATACTGCAGAACTTAAAAATAACATTATTAAATTTGATTTACATTAAATTAATATATATATATATTACTTGTTGTTTGATGAAACGATTGCATCTGATTATGCCGTCTGACAGTAGAATTATTTCAGACCGAAGTACGAGTAGTACCTAATTGAGAGCCCTGCTATCGTCGCCACTATTAAATTCCATGTACCAACAAAATGTAACATTTTTCTGCAACACGTACACTACCAACTGTCAGTGACTCACGCTAACCAATTTTGGGGTATTGTTGCTATATTTGCTGAATCCATTTAAATAAAAAAAGCGTCATCTTTACCAACACTTAACACTAAATTGTAGCGTAGGTAATGCAGTGTTGATATTTTATATTAATGTAAAACTTTTACATTATGGTTTAAAAACTCTATTTACTTATAATGGTCGATATAGCTTATTATATTATGTTTAAAAAATCTATGTAAAAGCCCAGCTGGGCGTATAAGCAAATAAAATAAATAAATTTATCTTAAGAAGCACACACAAAAATGGATCTTAAGTCAATAGTCACGTACTTAAAAGCTTTTGGCTGTCAACGATTCAACAAAAAAACTCACATTGTAATGGTAAGTGACTTTACCATGTTTGTTCATTGAACCATATTGAGTTTGGAAGTACACTTACAATCCTTTTACTGTACAAGTTTTAACATGTCATTGTAGCAATTTAAAACAAGAGAATATGGTAAGTGATATTACAAGGTTTTGACTGTAAAAAACGTTGAATTTGACTTGTGCGTTGAATATCTTACTTTCGTGAGTGATCATACAATATCTTTCTCGTCTAATAATGATGAAAAACGGAATTACGAAATTTTTCCACAAAAATGAATAGCTAAAAACCCAGTTTAACAGAATAGGGGGGACACAAACTTATTCCAGACATGTATTTGTATATTATACAACCACTAGAATCATCACTAGTTCCAAATACCTAAACTTTGGAGTTACCAGCTGTTGGCAGCAACTGACAATATTTAGGAAGAAATTTACAAACGACAAAAACAAAACAAAATTGTGAAGGTACATCATGTTGGAGGAAGAAAGCATTACTAGCGGTATAACATTTAAAAACATTTAATTGTTATCTTTCAACAACTATAACAGTGTGTAACTACTACTACCAGTGGCGTGCTTTCCTCTATACCAAAGGAAGGCTGTGTGAGTTCGGGTATGAGTTGCGCATTGAATATTTGAAAATAACCATTTTATTATCATCTTCCGTTGATTGTTATGGCCAACTGAATGCATGAGCGTACGAGTTCCTTAACGAAAATCATGGAAAATAGGTTGTGATCAAAATTTTATTGCCTATTACAATTTGTCTATAATTTTTGTTTTAAGGTTCGTTTTACTTAGGATAGGCACAGCTTTTCAGCCTTTATATTCGTCTAGAACTACATAGATCCGCCTTAGCATCCTTGTTTTAACGAGAAGCTAGCAGCTACAAGCACATTGAGATCAAGATGCACGGCCGGGCACGTGCCAAGTAGGGGCGAATTGAATTTTGACGGGGAACGGAAGTAGGATCAAACTGGAGTAGCAGATACTTTCAGTCTACATACATACACACATACATGCAAACAGGAAGGTGGGAAAACGTGATAGTTATATATAAACATTATGTGCAGGTATTGCACGTGTTGTGCACTCGAATAGATTGCATTTGTGGTGCAATCTCCGTTCGGTATTGCATTTGTGGTGCAATACCATCTCTCGGCTCCGTATTGCATGTGTTGTGCAATAATTTATATTTGGTTATAAAGAAATAAGTTTATCGACTTGAATTAATCGACTCTGTAGACACGTCCGATACAATGGGGATATATCATATACAATAGGCTACACCCCTAACTGAAAACACTCTGTACAAGAAATTTATTCAATACCAGACTAAAAAAAAAACACCTTTCGATGGGTGATCTCTCGGCACCTGAAATTATCGTGCATATCATCGCGTAGATTTTATTTAATCTATTCGTAAATATATTTTAAATGATTTATTTCGAGGTTGTTTAAGTTTTTGTGTTTTGTTTTTTATTTTTTATATTGGACTGTAATGGAACTGTAATGGGTATGTTTATTTTTAATTTTACTATGTAAATCATTTTTTTTTTAGGAAGCCATATTTAAATTATTTTATTTTTTTTAATATTAAATAATGTAAAGTGTACTACATATATGTTATAATGTTCACAAAATAGATTGTTTTATTTTATATTACCACGAAACGAAATGGACTAGTTGCTATAATACAGCTAGCAAGTAGGGAACAACTGTATCAATTAATTCCATTAACATAACATTATTTGTGAAACTTACACATGTCAAAAACATAATGTACACAATTTTAAAATGTTATAGAATGGTAAATAAACTTTATATCTATCTCTCTATTTTACATTAACTTTAACAACACTACATTTTCCACACTTTGAAGCAATGGTCAAGAATACCCTTTTTTATAAAATTCTAAATAAAACAAATATTTATTTAAGTGCATATCAATGGGAAGGAAGGGGGAGAAAATGACATAGAATATTCTTGGTGTGTAAAATACACAAAAGGGAATATCAAATACACGCTCCCTCCTTGTGGTGTGACATTATGAATAAAATAAATAGGTACCTAAATAAACCTTTGGTTTAAAACCACCTTTTATGAGAGTTAAAAATATAAAGGTCCGACCAAGCCAATATTATAAAATATAGTACGTTTTATAATATTAAATTATCCCTTTTTGTGTATTTCACACGACAAGAATATTCTAATAATAATATATTATAATCCTCATTAGGGTTGGGTAGGGAACAGTGGGGTAATGGCGAAGTGCGGGTAACTCCGATAGAGTTCTAGAAGGTTCCTATACCTCCACATACATACCAACCGGGTTACGCAAAAGTCGCCTCAGTCGTTAACACCGGGATGCATTTCATAGAGGGAAGTTGCGCACGTTGTTGGAGGCACGAAGGACTATTCACATCTACCGTCACCGAGCGTGCCAGACACGTAACGTGGCAGAAACGATAAAATTAAATGCTTACATTATGAACGCAACACTGTTAGTGAATTGACGCAGACATTACAAAAACCAAGAGGATGGATGGCAAAAAATTGATTGATTAGTTGGGGAATATAAGTTTATGAATGATTTAAGTAACAGTAGGTATACCTAAAACCAAGGAAAATGTTCGACATGAACGACTTGACAAAGGCGGACGCTAACGCTCAGTCGACAGTCCTGTGCCGTGTCTGCCACGTTACGTTTTTGCCACGAATGGTGTAATGTAAATACTCCGGTCTGTGCCGTGTCTGCCACGTAGATGTAAATAGACCTTAAACCGTTACATATTTTCATTGAAAATTACCTAACATTCGCAACGTTCTTAAATGATGGTATTTCTGTTCTTATTGCTGTTACATTTTACAAATATAACTATATATATAACTATAACCTACATATTTATTCAGTGTGAAACGAAATCAAAGTGTATGGTGTGGATTTATTATCGGTTTGGTTGTGCTTTTTGGGTGCTTCGGATAATTTCGAACGGCAAAGAATTCAAATTTATATATTACTAGATGTGTACTCGGCCTTGCTCGTATTTATATAAAGTTATGATGTTGTGAATTCTTGCTTTTCATTGGGGTACTATAATTGATTTGACAGCGAAAGTAACTATTTCTAAACAAAGAAACTCTTTGAAAATTTTATTTCATTCCAAACGTTTATTTTTTCAAAACATATCTAAATAATAGAGTTCTTATGTAGGTACCTACTTGTGTTTTACATTTTGAAAATACTCTACCCAAAAAACCTACTTCTTTTGAATATGTAATCTGTGGCTAACCAGAGCGTTATATCTATGGGCTAACCAAAATAAAATATGGAGGGTTCAATGTTTTTGATACTAATTTTAAAACGTTATAGCAACGGTTTTACATATTGGATTTCATTCAAACTACTTTCTAAACCTTCCCGGCACTAATAAGAACAAACTGTTATATTTTCAGCGAAACCGGTCCAGTGATTTTCGAGAACATCGAGGACAAAGAAACAAACAAACTTACATTGATTTATATTTATAAAATATTTGATTTATTTAATTAAAATCTGATGTTTTATCTGGGAAGGAAAGATACCAAAATTTGGTGGTCGCCATTACCCCCTTTTCCCCCACAAGCAGTAAAGAAAAAAACTGATAGAAATGCGTTGAGGGCGTTTCAGTGTACCCTAAGTAAGGCCACTTTTTTCTTACTTCTGATGTTTACATTTTTAAATATCTAAATTCTTTCTTGAACAGGTAACCAATTTCATTGGCATGTCTGGGGCCTAGGAGTTGAAAGGTCTTATGTAGGTTAATTGGGGACACCAATCTTGTTTCAAATTGGTTTAGATTACACTTCCAAGAAATATCCGTTCAGTGGATACAAGCCAAACTTGGTCGGAGTCGACATATTATAAAAAAATAGTGGTATTAAAAAAAGCTATTGAATTTTAATTAGGAATAATTAAAAATCAGATAAAAAGAAGCGAAGTAATTCTAAATTCAATAGAATTTGCAGCATGAATGAAGAGAAATCGGTCAACGAAGCGTATTTTAAATTATTCAAATGTTCTCACAAAAAAAAAATACCCATCATATTAAATTTCATTCCGTAATATCCGCGCCGTAGACTCAACTCAAGGGATGCCAGAATGTATACTTTTTTTTTAACACGGCATTTATATTATGCAAATTGAAACGTTTACCGCAATTGGGATTCGTGGCAGCCCCATTAGAGTGGCCGGCCTGCAATTTGTACTTTATTATGTTGTATTCAGTCATCCCCTGCGGGGGGCATTACTCAGGTTTACAACCCCCGAGGATTTCGGGGAAGTGGGGAAGTGCGGGTGGATTATAATATATGTATACGGTGTAATGATCGTACTGAACTGTCTTGGATGATAATGTTAACAGTATGAAATAGAGTGAAACGTAGGTTACATTCTGTACGCATGTATATTACACAAGACTTAGAATATGCGGAATATTTAATTGCATAAATACATAGAATTCATATTTTAGTTCGGTCATGGAAAACCTTTTTCGATTGCGCGTGTCAGAATTAGTAATTGAGAACTATGGCGGACCGAACGAATATCAGCAGGATTCTTGTTTAAAATCGTGTTTATCCAACTGAGCATCATGGCGTTTCTCCGTATGGGTACGCAGAGAGGAGAGACCGACACACAACTCACATAAATTTATGTAGTTAAGGTAGTGAGGAGGGGAAAGAGATAGAGAAGAGGAAGATGGGGAAGTGGCTGACTATTCAGATGTAGTCACCAAAAACGGCTAAAAAGAATATTCTCCAGAATGAAGGGTCGAGTTTTATCTAAAGTTTTAGCATATTTTTGTGAAAACACATGTAGAGACTTATTCTAACTGTTCAAAATGTGAACTAATAACTGTGAAACTATTTTTTTTACGTTTTTACGGTGTTTTTACTTACCAATGGTGCTTTTTTAATATGTAATTGTGGTAAGTAAAAAAGCAGTATAATGATTTACTGTTTGCATAAGTTCAAAAAGATATTAACCACTTATTGTATGTATAAAACATGTTTTATAATAAATAGAAACACGAAAAATGCAACGAACAAACTCAACTCAAACGTCAAAAATCTAGGTTATAATAACGACGCCATAGAGCGAAAGACAATGCGGCGGGAGAATGTATTTCAAGATGGTAGATAAAAACACAGCATATTCGTAAAAGTTAGCATAAACGCAGTAAATTCGAAGTAGAAATCGCGTACTTACATAGACAGAAATACTGCGTTTTAACTTACCAACAGATGAACTTGCGATAACATCAAAAACAATGTCATCCTTTTTTAATACGAAAAACGAATAATATTATAATATGTCTTATGTAAAACATAGAAATTCGATACTTAATAACATCCCATATTCAACTCATTTTTGCTAGCTTTGGTAATGACTGTTTTTTTTTACCACGGCAGATTACGTCAGCACGAATAACAAATGTTTATATACAAAAAAAAATGAAAGCATCATTCAATATTATCACTAAAATTATTATAAAAAATACTATATAAAGTTGTTTGAGAAATAAAACAGTTGTGTTGGAAAGGCCATAATTTGGTCACGAGCAGATAATAAGGAAAGCTAAAGAAGAAGGCGGAAAGCGGGATAAGTTTTTGGCGCATCTCGCGAGTATAAATTGCCGTTTCATGGGCTCGCCATTCTCCGCCGTAATGATCTGCCTTTCACGCCGAAAGCTACTCGCACTGTACCGAAAGAAAGGAAAATATAATATCGTAGCAACAGTGTTAAACTGGGTGGGCATTTGAACCTAATAATAATGTGAAAACAATGCTCTCTGTTTATTAAAAATCACAAGAAAATAACGTAAACAACATTCAACATTGTTTTTTTCGGAAGAACATGCACAAAATACTGCAACATTTTCTTCCACACTAATATTTTGTCAATACAGGGAGTGAGTGGGGTGCAGTCCATAAAATTTGAAAAGCTGTGCCTAACTTAAGAAACGACACAAAAAATAAAATAAAAAATAGTAAAAAAATACAACGTTCTGATCAAAATGTATTTTTTCAAAGAATTTGGTAAGGAACGTACAATCATTTATTCTGTGGCCACACTGATATCAGAATGAATAGACTTGCCTTAACGTACCATCTCGATGGCTAGAGGCAAAGGTCACGTGACACCCAATTTGGCATCAGCATATTTCACTGTCGTCAACGTATGCTTCGCCAGATTTTGACTGCGGTAAGTAAATTATAAAACATTTATAAAAAAAGTCAAACTAAATACCTTCAATATTAACAAATCTCAAATGAAATAGATATAAACAATAAGGTGTGATGTAAGCGCTGGTCCCGGATAGACCGAGAGGTCCGGGGTTCGAGTTCCATATGCGACCGTTACCTTATTATTTTCTGTGTCTTTTCTGTTTCATATTTCATTTGAGAATTATTAACGTTATCTTCAATCCTAATATAATTCCAATCCAATAATTAACCAACTAACCAACCATCATGCCGTTTCCCCGCAGGGGTACGCAGAAAGAACGGACCACCAAACAACTCGAACTTGGCATATATTTCTTGCTTCATTCACATTCATACATCGTCTCAAACATTCTCTTCTGTTATTCCGACTTCTGAGATGGACTTCTGACATGACCGACTCAAGTATTTGATTAACTTGATCGTACCATGTCTTCCTCGGACGTCCCCGGCTTCTTCCATTCAAATTAGCGTCATATATTCTCCTTACACTCCTTTCTTCGTTCATTCGCTCTACATGCCCAAACCATCTAGGCGTCTCATTCTTAATCCTGCTCATTACGCACACATCAGCCTTGCATTCTTTAAGAATCTAAACATATTTCAGAGGATCATACATGGTTTTACACACATTCGTCTCAGAGATCTCATTTCTACAGCATTCAGTCTACTTTCATCCTTCCTCTGCCAGTTCCATTCCTCATTGCCATACATTAGGGCTGGTATAAGCACTCCATTGTAGACTGCTAGTTTCGCTTCTTTGGACAACTTTTTGCTTGCGCCAACCGCGTTCAGCCCTCCGTTAATGAAGTTTCATGCATTCACCCCTCTTTCAATATCCCCATCAGTCTTTCCATCTCTCGTAAACATATTTCTCAAATATACAAACTCATCGACATGCTCCAAGTATTCATCATTCACAACTATATTGCATACTGTTTTCGTATTCTCTTTCAAAAACCATGACTTTAGACATACTTACATTCATCATTAGCTCATTCTTCATACATACTTCATCTATCCTAGAGATACGAGCGACTATAGATCTTCCATAGTGTTAGCAATCAACACTGCACCAGCAGCATACAACAGGCAACATACTTGCAGATTACTCATTTTCACGCCCAAGCCCACCTCTTTCAATTCTTGCATACAATTATCCATGTATAGATTAAATAACCACGGTGACATTACGCAGCCTTGCTTAACACCTTTTGTGATAAACCACCCCGTAAAGTTCCCGTTTGCTCTAACACATGCAACGCTACCCTCGTACAGATGGTACAGATGGTACAGATGCGATTGCCTGTATAAAATTAGTATTCACTCCATACCAATCCAACAATACTTCCACAAAAGCATTTAAAGGCCAGAGAAAAAAAACTCAACTTGTTAAAGTAATGGTTCTATCTCCACTCAGTTAATTCAATTCACTGAGATATTCTTTCTTGTAGCAAGAAAAAACTCTAAGTGACGAACGCCGGAAAACTAGTGTAAATTTCACTCCAGTTAAAAGTTTTTCGAGTCTGTTCTACACACTGAACAGTAAATCCCTAGAAACTTAATCTTTCATGTCCACACCGTACAGGAGTTTGTCCTGAGTCAGCGAACTATGGCATCCACAATGAGGTTGTCTTCTAATATTTTTTTAATGAAAACGCATTATATTTGAAGAGTTTAAAACGATAGTAAAATTAGTTTGTCGATGTCTCCAAAAACTACGAGCTTTCAAAGTTAACATGGGTAAAACCAATTAATACCCGTGACGTCTCGAGACACAATTCTAATGACTGTGAGGCATACTGCCGCGCCTATGATATATATGGCAGCGCCAGTAATTTTATGTAGGTACCACGGTCACACGCTTAACGGCCGGTGGCCCGATGAAATTATTATCATTTGGACGCCTTACTCATATAGCTTATTGAAGTTTATAAAAAAATATTACAAAGAGGTTTATAGATTTCAATAAGTTATTAAAAAAAAAATTATTCTAGAATTAAAGAAAAAAGTCAACAGATGTCCCATATAAATAAAAATCGGATAGGTATATCCGAGACACTATCTAAAGGTTACAAATAAATTCGAGCAGAATCTTGTGGTTAAAAAAAGTTGCAGCCAAAAAATATATGGGGATTAAGTGATGATGATATTAACAGTTGTTAGAAGTCGAAGTGATACAAATGACGGGAGGGATGCGCATGATATCCTTATGGAGCCGTAGCTCAGCTGGCGTAGAGCGCAGGTCCCGATCAGATAAAAATATATATATTTTTAATTTTTTTAAATTATTTCTTAAAATTTACATTTGAAGTATTTTATTCTAATTAAAAATTTAAAATAACAAGAAATTTTGCTGTAGGAGACAACCTCATTGAGGAATGTTGTGAAGCTGCAGGGAGTTGGGAATAGAAGAAGAAAGTTGGAAAATACACGAATATTCAGATCTAGTAACCAAACACGGCTAAGGCCATTGCAAACATCGTTTCGATTCTGAATGGTGGCCTTTCACCAAGACGATACCGACAGATTCTACGATCAGATTTATAATGATTTTGTAGTTAGCTGCTTCTACCTGTCGTTAAACAGTCTACAGTCGTTAATATAGTCGACGGTTATTATAGAATCACTCTCTTCCTGGAGTTAGGTGAGATTATATTAACTCTCTTAGTTCCATATTTAATTCGTATTATTAGTTATTTAGTGTTGTAATTTACATTATTTAATTTAATTACAAGCTCTTATAACCGTTATACAAATAAATCAACTGCTGTATCATTTGAGAGTTGCTTCATTAATCACAGAACACAATAACACAAGCTGATTTGATTAATCAGTGATCTTAATCTTTATATATAAAAATGTATGGTTGAAATTGTATGGTTATAAAAATAATTTTAAAAAAATTTAATGAAGTAAGGAAAAATTGAGCTTATTTTGAGCAAACGGACACATCCACAACACAATCCTATCGGTTTATCTGTTCAGTGGTCCAACAGATCCCGTAGTTAACATCTCCGAGGCGGAACAAGCGCCTAGTACTTACTCTGCGGGAAAATTTAATAAAGAAAATAATATAAAACAAGAACAAAGGAATTTCACTTTTATATTTTGCCTTTATGGAGTTTTTTCGAGTGATGAATCGTCAAGATTAAAGGGTGTTTCAAACACGCCTCAAGATGGTTCCACGTCTCCTCTTGAAGCGGTTCATTCCCCGAAAAAGGTACAATGGAAAATATAAAACGTTACAAGAGGGATGATAAGGTGAAGGGCACTGTCCCATAATAGAGCTTCTTAATAATGAGAAAAATATATTGTCGTTTGAAAGGTTTTATGTATGGCTTTATCCCGAATTTACTAGCTAAAGTACCCGGCGTTATTGCGTTGTGATTTGTAACCCCTACCCCTGCATCTGCCTATGCCCCTACCGCTACCCCACCTGAAGTGCATACATAATGCACCAATAAGTATAAACGAGATTTAAAAAAAAAATATATATATATATATATATATATATACGGTTTCCCTACACGACTGTTTCGAACAGCAATTATATCGGGAATGCTGGAATCAGTGCTAAGAGGGACAGCGTGGCTCATTAACTCTTAAACTCTTAAATTAATTAATACCTGACATGCTGGCTGAAATAGGATAAGTGTCCTGATAATTTCACGCGAGGCCACCGACGCACGCTTCTGTTTCTTCCCAGGTGCAGAACTATCTTACAAATGATGATGCCTCTGGGAAGACTTACTAGCTTAATTAACTGCCTCGCGGGGAATGTGGATATTTTCCACATGACCTACAAGTTTAAGCACGAACTAGCTATTGGGTTATAACTATATTATGCACCAACTTGTAATCTTTTTTAAACTATTTTTTATAGCACTAATTAATAATATCTTATACATTTATGTTAAATATATTTTTTGTGATTTTATATGGCTTTTGAAATGTATTGGTGTAAATGAATGCATACATTACTAAGTACGTATTTGGGTCAACTTTAATTATGCAACCAATAAGAATATCAATCTTTGACAATAAAATCAAAATGATAAGCAAAAAGTCTAACATAACAAAAGTTATAAATCCACTGCTTCGACATTTACATTACGTGGATGTAATAATCAAAGACTGAACTATTCGTCCAACGTATAAAAAAGGTGCCAATGAGAATTCCTCAATTAGCTTTGAAAATCAAATCTACAGGCTCAAATCTGATATCCCGGGAGGATATATACTCGTATATAGCAAGGAATAGAAGTTATTCATTGCATACAACTGAAAGGATCGTTGATAATTCAATCATTTTTATATGTCTGCCTTCCATATAATTTATAACGTAATAATAATCAATGTGGGGCGAACAACGTAGATGAAGAGAGTGACGAGAAGAGGACGCTGAATAGAGATGCTATTGAATGAGAGACAGGTAGAGATTGAACGGAAGGAGACAAAAGTAGAGATTGGGGGGAGAGAAGGACATCTAGATAGAGGAGCAGAGGCCGAAAACCCGAAGACTACAATGGAAAAGAACAAACTCAGAAAAAAATTAAGCTCTACGCAAAAAAAACGGTAGCTGATGCAAGCTCGAAATAACTCCTATCAACAAAGGATGGATAATATTGAATCATATGATCATAATTTGAAAAAAATACTTCTAATCCGTACTAGATATTTGCTGTATGATAAAAAAAAAGAAAAGATCATTCGGTTTGGGGGAGAATTTTGGCCTCAAATCCAAAATTCTGTTCTGTATGAAACAGGCCCCGCAGCAGTTCCTCTTAACTCACTCGATTGTGCCATCTCCATCAACAGATGCAAAATAGTAAAATCTTCAAAAGCGAAGCGAGGAATTGAAATCAGTAAAAAAAGATATCCTTGACGAGTATGAGCGATAAAACCCTGTACAACCATATTACCAACGAGGAGATGTTTGGTTAGATTGGGGAGTCACTTTTAGGCTGCTCTCTGACAGTCCGGTGAGGAATGAACATTTCACTCGCTACTGGAGACACTGCACAGAAAAGTCCCACAATGGACTGCATTGCAAACCGTTACCTTACTTTAGCAAACTTGACTTTTCTGTGCAGTGTCTGCAGTAACGAGTGAAATGTTCATTCCTCACCGGACCGTCAGAGAGCAGCATTAAACGCTTTCGGGAAAACATTGATAGAAGAAAGAGTCGAGGAGCGATATTATTAAATGCATAAAACATCCAAATAGTGGATACAAATATTTGTTAAATTGTTAATATATGCTTGAATTCCATTGTAATTATTAATTAAACCAAACTTTTTTCCACATCCTAGGTCTGAAGATGGTCGTCACAGGCTAACACCGCACAGGTCAGAAATATATTAAAAATGATTTAGTTTAAATAACCTTCTTCATTTATAGTAGGCAACAAGACATAAATGCATTTTTGTAGGGAATGGTTGTCGACGACTACTGCCTGAGAGCGCAGAGAAAACCGTGAATAGAGAGCCTGCAAGAGTAATTAGTGATAATTCCAATGTGAAGGATGAATGCGCCTAAGGAATTTTAATTAAGCGCACGAGTAGGTTATTAAAACACGGCAGGAGGCAGAGGCAGCGCCATGCCTGCCCACCACGGAAGAGGTAAACCAATAGAAGTGTGTTCGCGTGCCTAAAGTAAGGTCAACTTTTTCTTACTTCTGGCGAAAAAGATAAAATTCTTGCTTAGAGATATACAAATGGAGTAAACATCAGGGTTAAAAATATGGGCAACCAAAATGAGGCCCATTGGCATCTTAATAATTTAGGGAAATAATTTCCCGAGTCGGCCGTATTTTTTAATATGTTTAATCTCATCCGATGTACTTTTTCTCCAGAAAATTGCTAGATCCAGCGCAGATTATACGGAACTCCTATCACGGATCCAACTACGAGTTCCCAATAGGCTAACCAAATCGGACCAAATTCTTAGCCTTCCTCGATGCAACACTAATTCTAAGCAAAACTTCATTTATCGGGCAACACATATTTTCAACACGCACAACTAACAATTTGACATCTCTAACTCTACACCGCCCTCCATAAAGTCACACCGGCGATCTATCGAGCCTTTATAACTTCAGATACCTGCTCACTTCATACTACCACTAGTCTATTAACTTTCTTTTTATACAGATATACACTATTTTTTCTCGTTGTTCTATTAATATAAAATCACACACACATTTCAACTAGATCGACCACCCCCCCTACCCTCTTCCTTTTCAGACCCCATAACAAATTATATGTAACTTTTTTATATTTCTTCTTTATTTTGTATAATTATCTTTTTAATTTTACTATGATTTCTTCAAAAATCACCATATTCAATTATAAACAATACCCACGTGGAAACCTGTAAATGCTGATAATAACCTGTAAACCTGGGATGCAGTCGATAACAAATGCTCGCCGGGTACGGATCTCTAATGACAACTGCAAAATGCCTACAAGACTGGTGACATTCTTGAAAAGATAGAAAAGGCATAGACAATATTGGTGTAAATTGGCTTTTATTAATTTTCTAAAACTCAAGGAACATTAACTTGAAGTTAGTAGCGTCAAGGAAAATGTCCCGGGACATGGCACCGCGATCAGCCGTGCTTCGACTCCATTCATTGAGTTCGTTTGCGGTCGGAATGATTCGGGCGACATCGACAACCACTTCACCCCCTTTCGTACTTCCTGCGTAAGAACAATATGCAATCAACGTATACTCTATTTGTATACATCAAAGCAACCTTTTGGAACGCCAAAGCGCCATGTGACGCATCCACATTAATCAGTTGAACGGCAACGCGCACAATGGCGCCGATTCGGAATGGTCACGGTCCCAATGGATTTTAGGCTATAAAGAATTTTTTATTTATTTTTTTATTCATAAATTAGCCACTCATCCCAATAGGACAGTTCTTTGTTGAAATGGGCGGCTTTAAAAATTATTGAAACGATATATAAAAAATAAAAACATAACACCAAAGTTATTTCAACTATAAAATCTACAGTAAGTTGGGCAGTACATTTATAGATGACAAAAATAACAATTCCACTGTAACCCAAATAACTATCATAAAGTATCTGTGATGGCTCCAATTTCCCACAATCACAGGGTGACCATATTTTTGTTAACGCGAAATAGTAATAAGTAAATAATGATCAGTAAACAATAATAAAAAATAATCATAGTTAAATAATAATAGGTAAATAATAAGAGATAAATAAATAAGTAAAAACTGTGTTGAAACTGTCAATAAATAAGTAAACAGTTATAAGTAAATAATAATAATAAAATAGGTAACCAAAATATAAGTAATGTAATAAGTGTGTTTGTGCAATACACAATAAATATTAGTCGATTGGCAAAGAATGTGATCTTTGGGGATGCTACGTGGAGGGTGTTTTAAACAAAAGGAAGTAGAGGAATTTCTGAAAAGGAAAAAGGTATGAGGGGTGAGTAGGAATTTGGGGATCACTGTGTCCCTCAGGGCTTATGTCATCTTTGGGGATGCTGTGTGGAAGGTCTTTTTGAGAACAGGAATGATTGAAGCTAGGTCTTGAAGAGACCCATGTTGTAGTAGGGAGGAAACGCAGTGGTCGATAAATCATTCATAAGTCGATCTATCGAATGCTAGAACGAGTCATAGAAACCGTGTTCAAATATTGAGCGCGCGTTTAGCGTGTTTCCCGACAGCACCAGTGCCGAAAGATTCAATGACGCTAGTTCCTCGAAGCATCTACCTTTGAAATACAGGTCGACCAAAAACAGCATTCCCACCGGACGTCAAAAGACTGAAATCCGTTATTTCGATAGAAAAATCAAAACGGACCGCCAGTTTTGTGCATAATACTTTTTCTTTGAAATTTTTATAGATCGCACTTCTAGGGGATACCTGTTCAGTGCTGCCAATGTGGTAGGTAGTGGCGTTAGGTGGGGGTTGGTTACTTTAATATGGAGCGCAGCCTTCGAAAGCAGACGCGATTAAAATATGATATATATTTAGAAGGGATGGATTTAGACTGTCACTTTGAATCGTTATTAGAAGGGTGGAATTTATTAAATACTTTGTCGGAATTGGTTACCGTGCAGCTTTATTTAATCATTTCAATGTGGAGGTTGTCTTCCACAGGCACCTTATATTTTAGTACTGCACCAAATTATTATTAGTAGGTATTTTAAATAAATGTGCAGATTTTTGTTACAGAATGTTTTTTTTAATATTTACTGCACGAGATTCCTTACTTACCGTTCGGAGTCAGTGGCCAAATAATTTTCTGTATTAAAAATTTAGGGCTCGAATGAACAGACTTTTGGAACACGAAACACGACACGCCCCCATTGCATTTATTATGTTATTTATTTATTATTAAATTTAAAAAACATTAGCCACCCATCTCTCTAGGACAGTCCCGCGTTGAGACGAGCGGCAACACAATTTTAGAGAAACGATTTATTATTATTATTATATGTTTTTAAATAACACCAAAGTTATCCAGACTATAAACAACTAGAATATCTACAGAAAATTTAAGTTGAGCCGTACATTTATAGATTACGACAATAATAATTTCATTGTAACCCAAAAAACTATAATAAAGAATCTGTGCTCCAATTAGCCACAATCACAGGGTGACCCGTCTTCTTGTTACAAGAAGTAGTGAGTAAATAATAATAAATAAGTAATAATCAGTAAATAGTATTAAGTGAATAATAACACGTGAATAAAAATAAGTAATCATTAATAAGTAAAAATGAAATAATAATAAATAAATAATAATTAGTAAATAGTAATAAGTATATAATAATAAAAGTAGGTAAATAATATTATTCTATATATGTATTGGATATATTATACCCGTCTCAGAACATCATCGTCTAGTGAAGCGGAAAACGTACCAGCACATGTAATATAATAAAAAATCAATAAACCCCCGGATAGCCGGCAACGAAATGAAAAAAATGAATGGCAAACATGTTGTCTTTGTCGTATTTTATCGTAAATTCTCCACCCAGCGCTCCCCTATTTCCAATAGCCCCCAAACATTTCCCAAAATTTGATAACACTGCATTATTAAGTTTTAACTAGATCGTAAACCATTCTAGAAACCGATATCAACACTACACAGATACACAAACACCAACACAATACGCGAACATCTATTTACTAGAAACGTACATTTTAATCGGAAAATGAGTTATTTGATATCCCCAATCTGAGTACCTTCTTCATCCCAACTATCTTACCTGCGCCGGTCGGGTAATTAATTTACGAAGCTCGTCGGGTCGGGCTATACCGAAAACGTGGTAATTTAACGTAGGTATTTATATAATACTCGCTGACGTGTACCCCCGGCATTGCACGGGGTTGTTAATGGTTTGGAGTAAAGTTTTGGGAAGTGAATTCTAGTAAACTGAGTGTAATTTGAAGGTGGACATAATATAAATGTTAAGAATTAATATTGTTATAACTACCCCTGCCGCTGCCGCTGGTTCCATTATAATTCAACACATATATGAATCGGCACACTTTTTGAGTTATATAATGTCATTAAAAGGACGAAGAAAAACTAGCACGAAAACCTTACCTAACCCAACATTTATGTTGGGTTAGGTAAGGACTTCGTGCTAGTTTTTATTCGTAATTGATTACTTAACATCATTTTTAAAAAGTGTTCCGATTCATAAGTGTGTTGAATTATCCGGTTACCCCTACCCTGATAGCTATCCCTACTCCTACCCCTTTCAATATATCATTCATTCAATATCCTTATCAGCCCTTACATCTCTCGTGAACCTACTTCTCACAAACTTCACTTGCTTCAAGTATTCATAAGTGTTAGCCACATATGTTCCATAAAAATAAAACTAAACTACGAACATATTGTTTGCAACTTGTATCTTAAAACAAAATAAAATAGCACAGAGGTGTTCAAACTTGTAACACCGACCTTGAAATTTAAACAATTTGTAACTGAAGTCGAACGTTTCATTTTTTAACGTAAATTTAACCTTTGCTTACCTCGGAAGTCATGTTGAAGTATACCACATTGTTACTGTTAAAAAAAATAATTTTATGTCTTTAATTCGACCCCGCAACCCATTCCAGCGCACGCACAATAATCAAACAAACAAACATACTCGAAATTTATATATTGGATGTACATATGTATATCACGTATCGATATAACGTAGATACATTTTAAGGTTTCTACCACCCTGATACGGCGATGCGGGGACAATACGGCACGTTTACGGTAAAGTTACCTAAAGTATTTAGTGAAAATAGGTATTTTATGAAGCAAGGTACACACTACTCTGGTTTTAGGTACTATACCTACTAAACAATTACATTATTGAAGGATTGTTTTGATTTTCTCGGTGAAAGTGACAATCTGACAAAGATTCCCACCCACCACTATCGCGGCGTTTCCCCGCAGGACAGAGCAACTCCGTCTCATACAAATCCTTCTGTTATTCTGATTCTTGACATGACCCGAGTCTAATATTTAATTGGCTCAATCCTGCCGTGTCTTGCTCCAAATCTCCACACTTTTAACATGGTCTTGCTCCAAATCTCCACATTTTTAACATGGTCACGCAAAGCTTTACCGCACATGCGCTTCTGAGATCTCATTTCTGCAGTATTCAATCTACTTTCATCCTTCCTCTGTCAGTTCCTTACTGCCATATAGAAGATTTGATATCAGCATTTCAGCGTGGACTGCTAGCTTCGCTTCTTTAGAAAATATTTCATTGGTGCCAACAGCGTTCAGTCATCTATTAACACGTAATACCCGGAGGTTCAAAATAAAACACATTCGGCGATGGTGGGTCCAGATTGACCCGGCTGAAATGATGAAATTTAAAGACTTTTTTATGCATTTTTCGTTCATATCCTTACTTTTATATGATATTATATAATTCCTCATAAACTCATAACATATCCCTTGTGTTTCTTGTATAAAGATAAATGTTTTAGAAATTAGTATTCCGTAAATGTTGCTGTTCTTCGATATGCAGCAGCGCGGGCATAGCGCGCGAGAGCAAAAGCACGACTAAAATGGTCGCGTCTTGAGACAACCGCCGCCGATGGTCAGTGGAATGAAGAGGGTAGTGCGGGAGGGGGGGGTAAGGACTCGACCCAGGAAGTCAGTGGAAGCGAACATTTTGTTTCTATATTTATTAACATTTTCGGGAAATCGATGGTGTGCATTTACAAGTATATCTTGTTTTATTTAAAATACCAGAAATAAAATCACTTATTTAATTCTTCCTTGTTGCTGTACCTCTAATAGAAAGATGTGTAAAAAGAAAATAAATTAAATTTATAGCCATATTATATGATGATTGCTTATGCAAATATTAGAAAATATTATATAATGGCGTTCTTATTTGAGTATTTAATTTTCTCACACATTTATTTGTCACAATTAAAACCATTGAATGACATACATTTTAGTTAAAAAATACTAAAACTTTTATTTTTCAACAAAACAAATTTAAATTAACAATTTTCATTAAAAAATTAAAGGAATCCGGAATTTGACAAGTCGATCTGCAACGGATTCACTCAGATTTCCTACACTAACTGCATTATCACTTCCATTTTCACTTTCAGATATTTCCTCTAGTAATATGTCTTCCGGATCACTTTCAAATTCTGGATCCAATGCTTCGAATTCCAAGTCGGCATCATCACTGATCTCACTGTTAAGTAGCTTTTCAATCTCATTATCAGCTAAATAATGTTGCCTTGCCATTGCGTTAGTACGGTACGAAATAAAAAAATTAAACACAATACTAGAAATGTGCCCGAATGGTTGACAACATCTGCGTGTTAAGGACTGCGAGAGACAAAGACGGAAGGATAGAGCGAGAGATATACTGTTTCGTCGGCTGCTCAAATTCAACTGAGAAGAGATCGAGTTTTTGCGTGTTTTTATACATAATTATTCTTATAACTTATTTAAAACGTGTCCAATTTTAATCATTTTTGAGTCGAGATGTGGGTAAATATTTAATAAAAGAATAGACAAGAGGAAATTAGCCTAAACGTAATATTTGCGGCAAAATCTTTTATTTAAAAAACACTGGGTCAAATCAGACCCATCACCGGAGTCGAGGTGTTAATGGCGTCACCTGTTTCTCTTTTTCCTGTTTTACCAACTTAAAACACGAATGCAACACCTACGAGTACACCGTATATTATTAATGTTATTGTGTTTAATTTAATTTTAAATAGAATTTAAAGTGAATAAAATTTAACGATGTTATTATTATGCCTTGGAAGTATTTTAGTTTTTTTGTTGTTATTATTGTGAAAGTTATTAAATTACTAGATATACATTTTTAAGTAGGCACCTACTTAAAAAGTTTAACGAAAAATGAAAAATTGAAAAAAAACTCTAATACCAGCCTAAGCAATTGTCTACTTACAAAATTAATTCAGAGTTCACAATATTTACTTTACAAAATGTAATTTCTTCTTAGAACATGCATTTTTTGTTATTGACGCCTTGAAGGCTTTTACTTATATGTAAATAAAGTATATAAAATAATAATTAGATTATAAAAAAAGGAAGTAGGTACAATATAAGCATGTAGTTACAGCGTAATGAGTAACAGTTTAACCTGTAGTTAAATTATCGTAGCAGGTTGAACAAAGAGGAGCATAATAAGTAAAGTACATAAATAACATGAGTGTAAAAGAAGTAAGTAGGTAGGTACTAGTTACAGTTACGCAGTTACAACGCAATGGGTGGGTAATAAGTTTTTAAAGTGATTATCGCACAAAAGTTCCAACTTCGGGAGCCAGTGGGATAATGGCATCCCAAAAGAATGTGAGACTGGATGAAATGAAGAAGGGGAGAAGAAGATAAAAATGAAGGTTGAAAATAACCTGGATATTCCATTCTGATCAAAAACATAGTTCTAAAAACGGTTTTTATTATATTTATTTATTTATTAATTTAAGAAAAATTTACAAAAAAAAAAAATAATACGAAAAGATCCGATAAAGTACTTTTTTGTAGTTTGTCTAACGGGAGCTTGTTATTCAAAACTTTATCCTAAATTTACAGTTAAGATTACAAAATACATATATATATAAAATAAAAAAAACTGTGTCACGAAACTTGTTCAAAAATATTTGTACAAAAAAAAATATAAACACAAATGACAACAATAAATCGTACATAAAATATTATTTCCTCATTATCGAATACAAATAGTTTCTTTCAGCTAGCCAAGTTTTCAATATATTTATTAATTGTTTAGTTTTAATACTTTTTTATTTTATTTATTTCATCGGGTAACAAATTTATACAACTAGGAATCATGTTATCTAAAGGTCTTTCTCCATATTTGTTTGTATGCCTAGGAACCATTAATCCTTCATTAAAATTGAGACGAGTATTGTAAGTGTGCTCTAGTCTATTTGTATTATATATTGGCTATTTGTATTATTAATGTGCTGAAATATAATTTTGTACCACAGAATTGATCTAACTGAAATAATTTTGAGACTCTGATAAAAGTATGGAATATTAAGCCTTTGTTCGTATAAACTTTTCTGCGCCAATAATTTAACCAATGAATGTTGCATTGATTGAACATGATTATAAACCATTTCAAGCCACATTTAAAATGTGAATTGCGATCTCCCACCGGAACGATACTGAAAGTATCGCCCTGTTATCCTGAAAGACCACCACAATAATAAATGGTAATCACTTGAAATAAATTTTACAATTTATTATTCATACATTTTACAATCGGATTATGGTCGCAGAACGTAGGTACAGCAATAAACGATTCTATAGGTGCATAAAATATGTAAATAAAACATTTAACCCTTTCAATATCAGACTTTTTCTATACAATGAAGAAATGTTTGTCTGCATTTTCGATTTATATGAGATGTTTTTTTAAACAATAAAGTATATAAAATAATTTTAAAATTACTTTATATTCACCACTTTATTAATATACATAGATATTTACATGTTTCGAAAGCGATGCTTTCTTCATCAGGAATATATAGAAATATAATAATATATAGAAACTTGTAGATATCTGTGTACGAGTATATTAATAAAGTGGCAAAAATACAAAGTAAAATTTTTAATTCATTTATTAATAATGACACCACAAAGTGAATACAAATCTTTTTGTTATATGGAAACCATATTTATCTATCAAATTAAACATTGTATTATATCGTCATTGTTCTGGCTCAACTAAGTATCTACGAAAATGTTTTTCTCGGGAAATAAAAGAAACTGTCTATTTTCGTCATTTATAATTATTTTAAAGCATTTTCTTTTTAAATTAATACTTAAATATGTAATTTATCAATTAAATAAAAAAAAAAGAAATTCTTAAAAAGAATTTAAAATGTAGAAAAACGACAGTTTCCTTCATCTCCTGTGAAAACACGATTTTGTAGATAGGACGTTGAGTAAGAACAGGGACGATTTACAATAATTATTTTCAACAGAAACATGTGATTACCTTTAAAATAATATTCAAATTGATGTCGAATTGCCGAACACACACATACTGAATTCGAAATGACAGCAATATTATGTGTTGCCAGTACAAGATATGCCCTATTCGTTACAAGGAATATCTTTCTCAAGCATTACGTAAAATACGAGACTATTTTTTTTTTCATAAAATTCAACGAAAGAGACTTGTTAACTCAAGTCAGGGGCTTGAAATTTTTAGTACCAGACTAAATGATTTTTATCAGTCTTAAACATCGAAGAATATCAATTAATATGTCTCGTTCAGGCTTTATTTTTTTTTTATTCTTAAATCTAAATAAAAATAAATATTAGTCACTCCTCTATCTCACTAGGACAATCCTGTGTTGAATGTTCACTCAAATGAATATTTTTGTCATTGTTTCATTCAAGTGTTTAATTGTACAATGGTCCGTTAATATAAAAATAAATAAATAAAATCAGAAGAACATTATTTTTTTTATTTCTGTCCCTGGTGAAGAACACTGGTATTGAAAGGGTTAAGAAAAGAGTAAATGTATGATATTGATTTAACGTGAGCCGAAACGCGTAAGGGGAGAAATATTATTCCGAATGGAAACAATTTTATGAAATATATTGCTATTTTCGCTGGAAAACTCTCATTATTTCAGAAATATACGAGTAGTGGGTAGTGAGAGGGATTTGCACGAGCCTAATGAAATCTGGTAATTTGCAGCGAAAACAGATTAATCATTTGTAACTGCGGACGCTCGGGCCTGTAACTTAAAGAACTGGAGGAATGAACTGTGAGAGTGTACGGTCAGTCAGAAGTCCGGTGGCTAACCAACAGTTACTTAAAATAGCAACTATAGTTACATCTTGGCTTCTAGGTATTGTAGCACTTCGGAAATATTAACGAAGGGGCAAGTTAGCCTATTCTTTCAAGACAATTCTCCGCCATCGCACGGCAAGTCTTATAGAGCGGCCTACATAAAAAAAATAGAACAGTATCACTGAAGCAGCAATAACTTCAGAACAGAGAGTTCCGGCGTAATGAATTAAACGAGGCCTAGATTTTTTCTAGATTTGCAGGCCAGCGCAACTATTTTTAGCTGCATTCACAAGCCATATGGTTAGTAAATATGTAGGTATTCACAGACATTGAGGTATATACGAGTACATGGAGTAAACATCTGTGTTCGAAATATGGGCAACATAAATGAAGCCAATTGGCTACATTGAGATAACACGGGCTTCAGTCGATTACAAGCGCTCGCCGGGTATGAATGATTACTGCAAAATGCCTACAGGACTGCACCAGTCGTTCTGGAAAAAATATAAAAAACAATGGTGAATGTAACCTTTCATCGGTTTTACCATAATCAATATGCTGTAAATTGCCATTTTTATTGCTAAAAACATTAGAAGTCCGCACGCGCCGCCGGCAAGAAATGCTTAAGGGTGCGGCGCGGCCGGCGATGCGTTCCGTTCGTTCGCGGTCGGAAGGATTCAGTCAACATCGACAACCGCTTCGCCCCCCCCTTCGTATTTCACACGCGGGAACAACTTTATAGCGTGATTTTGCACGGAACGTTGACTATTAATATACTCGTACATCAATGGTCTACGACGGATCGTAAAAACCTCAATATTAAATCCTGTACCATTACCTACATAATTTACCTCTCCTCAGAAATGTAACCAGAAGATGCAGTTCTATAATACCTTCCAAACACTAGTAGAAATAAATATCTCGCCATAAATAACTATTACTTCTTTAGATTCAATTCAATTTGGGTCTATCTATCTAATGTTCCACAAGTCCAAGATTCATTTATTGAGGAATAATATATATCAAGTTTGGTGGATACCTAATTTGTTCCGAATACTACCGACATAATTTTGGAAATTATTGCAAGGATTTTTATTTTATACCAGACAAAACCCGCACACGCACACGGCCATTCAGTCACGGCCGTGCAGTCACAACGTCACGAAACCAAACTGGTAACGTAATTTTCCTCGTAAAGTGAGAAGACGAACTACCAAAAAAAAACATAAGACGTCATATTTTACAAGATAAAAAAAAATCTGTAAAAGAGTATCGAAAGTTGAAGGAAGCGGAAGTTTCTACTTCCTTACAGTTTTCTTCCCTTTTTCATCAACCTCACATTAATCCTCAAATAGGGGGTGTCATAGTCCGGTTAGCTATGCGCAGCAAAGTAAAGAAAATAAATTATTCGAAAGCGAATGGTACAAGGTGTCGGGGACGCCCGAGGAAGACATGGAGCAATCAATTGATTAGGAAAATTATTTACTCCCCACTTCTCAGTATGTTCACAAGACCAAAAGAATATAACACATATAAATAATTCAATTATTTTTTCTTTTTTTTTTACATGAATACCGCACAAGAGTCCCAACTGCTCCCAACCGTCTGGAGCCAGTGAGACTATGGCATCCCCAATTGGGAAATGTTGTGAGGCTGAAGGCATTAGGGAGGGGAAGGAGAAAGGAAAGGAAGGTGGGGAAATACCTGGCTATTCAGATCTGGTCACCAAACACGGCTAAAAAGCCATTTCAAGCAACGTTTCAATTCTGAATGGTGGACTTTCACCAGGGCGATACTGAGAGTATCTTCCACTCTGGAACGTGCGCAAATATACTATATATTATTTTAAATTAATTAATTGTGAAACAACACAAATTAATTAAATAAAATTTACTTGCGCACGCCGGGATTTGAATCCGCGACCTTCGGATTCGTAGTCGAGAGCCTTACCCCTCGACCATGGAGGCCGTCAATTATGAAAACATTGTCGTTGAAATGCGGGGAAAACACATTATATATAAGTAATAACATATAATAAGTGATAACACATTATATATAACCTGACAGAATAGAGAAGTTTAATTATTTTCTAACTAAATCAGCTTTACCGGTAATAAATAATTTAAAAAACCGTCCAAATTTAAATCGGGTATAAGTAAATAAAATAATATAAGTAAATCGTCGCAATGTGGATTAACCACAATTCGAAAAATAACAAAAACTAAAATACTCGCAGAACTTAATAATAACATTATTAAATATGATTTACATTAAATAAAAAAAATAACAAAAGAGAATTTATGAAGGGATGGTTAGCTAGATAGAATACAAGAAATTAATGTGACCAACTCATCCAGATTTAGGCGGCTACAGCGAACCAATTCGTTTATCTCTCCGTGGTAACCAGGGCTTCACAAACTACTCACTACATACTCCGTGCATTTGAAAATGGCAGTAAAATGTTGTCAGGTGTTATCGCGACGATCCGATTTGGCCGGGGAAACTAGCTGGGGCCGTATCTGTGTTGTTTGGCACCCACCCCCGGATAGCACGAGAGATATACTAAATAATGGTATCTGGGGTGGGATGTAGGCAATATGTAAATTCGCAAATTTAAAAAAAAAGTTTATACCTTTAGGACAGACTTTCGACGAACTCCATAGTTGAGTGGAATTCTCCTTTGCTCTGAACCTGATAGTCACGAGTTCAAAATCCAGTGTGGGGAAACAAAAAAGTTATCAATTTTTAAAACGAGGATAAGGGATAAACAAGCAAAAACAGCAATCCCATCTAGGCTTACTTGTTACTGAAAATGACGTTTCTTTTATGACCGTACTGGACGTTCACGCCAGTGATATCGACTATAAAATCGCCGGTTTCCTCTTTTGGGACCTTGAGTAAGAGTTTTTGAAGTAAAACAATAACTACGAAAGTCTTCGAACGACTGGCTGATTGGATCAGTTGCTTTCCTATTTATTGGGCTGAGATTGAACAGTTTCTACACGTAATAATGTGCAGAAATTATTCTCATCTCTACAGGAATTAATGAGATACAAAAGGAACAAGAATATACCTGAACATGCTTCATAGGGCCGACAATTAAATACCAAGGTCCCTCGGTTACGTTGTGCAAATAATTCAACCCTGTAAAAGCTACATGCGAACAGATAAACAGATAAATTCCTTAATTTTTCGATTATGACATTTTAGGTAAAAAGTCTCTGCTATCCGATACAATGGACTACACTGGAACACCTTTATTTTTTTACTCAAACAAATCCCGTTAAATCTCTTTCATTTCGACATACTAGTCTAAAGATCATTTTAAAAATATTTCAAAAATAAGAAATACTAAAAAAGACAGTCACTCAGAACATAAACATTGCTAAAAATGGTGTTGGCTGTAGAATGGCACCCATTACATTTTCCAACCTTCCTCTTATCTTTCCCCAACGACCAGTCAAACAAAGATGTGACATTTGTTACTCCTTTATCTTTCTCTGTAGCATGGCATTATATTATGCATTATTCACTTTCGTAATTTTTTTTTAAAATTATGTATTTACACCCATAGGGCTTTTACATTAACAATTACATAATCGTGTTATTAAATTAGAAAAAAAGAAAAGAGTATAGGTACAATGAAAAGCAAAAATAGCAAAAGAAAAACTAAAATAAGGAATAAAAACCAACACCAAGAGTGTTCCAGAGAATTACTCATTATTTGTGTATTACCTACATTTTAATGTCATCCGAAATATAAAAATACGTTTTTTTCTACTATGTCAAGCACTTATATACTCGTAATATATATTATGCACAGATATATAGATATATTATCAGATTGTTAGTATATTAAATTGAATTTTTTTACACCTTTTGCTTTTTTATTTTCTCTATGTCATACACTTGTGTATTATTATACACACCATGTTACACTTATATGCCTACTATGTATCATGTTCTTTTTCTGTTACGTTAAAATCTTTTTTTAGTTCTGTATTTTGCACAATATCATGTAAAATGTTAAAAATATGTAAAAGCCCCTTAGGCCGTTAATAATTATTAAATAAAGAAAAAAAAAAAACAAATATAGTCTCTATAGGTCTATATAGGTGGGACTCGCATCAAAAAGTTAAAACTGAAAACCGTAAAATCTTGAAGTCTACATTTTCCTTCAAGTCCATCTATTTTTTTTTTTCAGTCAAACATTTTCGGGTTACGAATAACCTGAAAACATTTGAAAATGTCCTACTCACTCCATCACAGTAAGCGGAGAAGTTGCTTGTGTCATGATGGAGGACTTAGCCAGCCGAGGAATTGAACTCACGACGGCTGGGTGAGACTCAGCCACTGACCGGTCGAAACATTATGTATACCTGTGGTAAACAATGATAAATATGGGTGAGCATAATATTACATGATAATATGTACATTCCATTATCAACTGAAGTTTCAGGCACAATGATATAGAGTAAGTATATAGCATTAGTTTCACGTGTACTGAGTTCAATACACAAAAGCTAACAAAATTCAGAAGCCTCCTCGGAGTTAATTAGGGATGCCGAGCATGTTTACCAACATAGAACTTACACAGGTAACACTATCATACGGACCAGTGTGAGAAAGTCTAAGAGGAAAGGGTTTGTTCTATTCCTAGAGGTCTAGAGGAAATAATAGGTAAGTGTGATGCTATGCTGGGCACGTAACATGGCTTACAGATGACCGCTAGAATTACAATATATATTAATATTGGCTGAGAAAGTGCAGAGATCGCCCTCGGACGATGTGGCTGACAACCTGGTGAGAGAAAACCATTTAGTTCCTTGAAATGGCTTTTGCCGTGTTTGAAGAGCAGATTTGATATTTCATAGCCGGGTATGTTATTCTCCGTATGCGGCATGTTAGTCGCGATTGATTGCCGAGCGCATACTGATTGGCCGATGTATAAAAGGCCGGTTCGTGCGAGTAAGGCCACTCTCTGACGGTCCGGTAGGGAATCGACATAAATCTCATGCGTGATACCGAAAGAGCACTGCGTCTAACATTTCAATGGGCGCTAGCTAACGACTCGGGAGGGAAGCGGGAGCGGCGCGGCCTACTTCTGTTATACCACAAGCGGGAGAACAATTCAGTAGCTTCTCGGTAAACACGTATCCAGTAAATTTATGCACTGCGTTTCGATTCGTTTCGTTTTATGCACCATTCATCCTTTGAGTTCAAACATGGAACGACATATGCATTTTCGGCTAATAATGGAGGTAGAGAAATATGCACGGCTTTATAAATATAAATTACCGGCATATGAAGTAAAGGGACAACGGAGAAAGCTTGATGTGCAATAGGAGGACTTCTTATACGTGCTGGACCAGTTCTAGAAATGTTTCTTTTTAATATTCGGTACATTTGCCGGAATTGGACATTATCTCCGGACAGTTCCCTGGCAGCAATTAATAACACACGATGAATGTTACGTTAGATGTAGGGGTGGACTTAAAACATCCTTTTTTCGTCCTGATTGAAGAAATAAATAGCATACCAGAGCCTCGTATTTACTTAATTCACTCAAAATTTTTAAATTTGATAGATCCGATAAAATTCAGAGGTAAATGTGATAGCATTTTTGTTGCACCCGATTTATGTCGATTCCCTACCGGGCCATCAGAGAGCGGCCTAATGCGAACTAGTTTGAAGGTTGGGGCAACTATTTCGCAACCGGAGCGATCACGGGCCAACTACCCCTGTACACGATCGTCCGAACGTTCGGAGTTGGAAGGTTGGGCGACCGTATAGTAGTAGCACAAGGCTGTCAGAAACGTCGGCTAAAGGAGAAGGAAGCGCAAAACGGCATAATACGTCAAAAATCAATCACGGTAAGACGTAAGTTTTTTTACTGTCCAATTACACAAAATGCGTAAACGAAATGTGATAAACAAGAGTTACGGAAAAATAACAGCACATATAATAAATACAATAATGAAACAATGCCAAAAATACACATTTGAGAGAACATTCAAGTCAAAGCCTGAATAAGGTTTGGTGTCCATGATTTTAAGACATTTTAAATGATAATTTTCGAATTTTATTTTCGTAAAGCTTGACAAAAATCATTTAGACTGGTATCAAAAATTTCAAGGCCCTGGCTTGAGTTAATAAGTTACGACATTCTGGAGAGCGGAGAATGGTACCCATGATTAGTAGAGTGTTGATTGAGGAAAAGCAATTGTTCCTACGACAAGGAATGTTCGACTAGATGAGTTGCAATAAAGAAGGTGAGACCGGTTTCACCCTATCACGGGCATCTGCAGACTGGTACAATCAAAACTAAATCTATAGTATATATATCATCTATGTGACATATGTAACAGTGAGTCCCATTGCTCTTTCTAATATTGTACATTTATGTCTGAGAAATTGGTTTAATTGTTGACGGAACGGCTTTATAATTATATTTAAAACTACTTTCGGGTTGGTTTATTACCTTCTGGAAGACGAATTACATTGTGATGAAACCGATCCAGTCGAAAATAATCAAGTGGAAGATAGTTAAAAGGGTTTTTTAATCAAAAAATTCATATTAAAAGGGATTCCACCATGAATTGACAGTTTCAAAATTAGAAATAAATAATTATTTTAAAAACGCAAATGAGATCTCCCTATTCTCGTACGTCTCTAATGTTAGATTAAGATCTGTTAACATTTTAGCTGTGTGTTCTTTCAAAAGTAAATAGTATACTCATTCTCATAATATCAAACATACTAAACACCCAATTCATTTGATCCTGATTTTTAATCGGAACACAAAGGCATAATAGATATAATAGTAAATTAATTAATAGTGGCATTTTATTTGAACATGCGAAACGAAGTTCCCACTCAGGGTTGAAAACAAACGTTTGAAATATGTTTACAACGCGATACGTATCGAAAACACGGGAAAGCGGCAGACGGGAAGCCGATAAGCGGAAAAGGCGATATACAAAAATAAAACAAAAAGCCAGCAACATATCGCCGTGAGGCAAATATAGAAAAACGTAAAAGGGGAAAATGTGGGAGAAAATATCCATAGAAAACCCCGCATAAATATTAAAAAAACGCGACAGGCAACGTTAATCTCTTATCAACGGAGGGGAAATTCCCAGATTATATCCGTTCAGGAAAATCGCCGTTGACAATAGAAACTTTTTCCCCATATTTGGGGAAATTTTATGAATGTTTTCCAGGGACACATAAGATGCATATCGCGAATTTATGGAGGGATGGTTGCGATTTTTATTATCAGATAAGGGACTTAAATAAGTCAGGCTTGAACAAAGATAAATGGGATGTCAGATTTCAATATTAAAAGGAGACCCTTTCAAACCGTAAAAATATATCTCAATTGAATCGGCAGAGAATAAAAGGCTATCTAGGAAAAAAAAAACCTTTGTAACAGTCTTCCACTTGCTTATTTTCGACCCTAAGCCGGACCGGTTTCACCCAATCACGGGCATCTTCAGATTGGTATAATTAAAAACTAAATCTATGTGATATATGTAACAGTGAGTCCCATTGCTCTATCTAATATTGTACATTTAAGACTGAGAAATTTGTTTTATTGCTGACGGAACGGCTTTACAATTATGTTTAAAACTACTTTCTGCTATCCACGAATAATTTTATTTTTAAAACGGTGCGCCCTGGTGTTCTGATAGCAACCCTGCTGTATGATAGCGAGTCATTGAACTTGCAGAGGAAGGACTAAAATGAGATCTCAGTGTCGTAAAATACTTAAAACCACGCTACACCATATTACGAATGAGGAGATTCGAAAATAATGCAAGGCCAATATAGGCATAATAAGCATTATGAATGAGATTTGCACAATAGCTTTGTGGTCAATCAACTGGCCACAAATTCCTGCACCTGACAGCCAAGAAGATCAGCCACTAGCGCCACCTACAACTGTCAGACAACCTCTATTGTCGCCAAAAGCGTTTCGAATAAGAAGTTTTTAGTGGTTATTTGTTTTTGTTTTTTACTTAAAATTGTATTAATTAAATCGGACTCATATCCATTATTTATCGCTATTTTTTTTAATTAATGCTAGTTCGTTGGAGAAATTAGTATTTGATAACGGTATCGTGACCAAATGATGGACCATTGAATGAAACGCGGAGTGTTTATGAGGAAAAGGATGATTGGATGTATTATGTATAACAATGTCGGTGTAGCTGGGTTTACGAAATATATTTAAATTTATTTTATTATCTATCATAAATACAAAAATAGCGATAAATAATGGATATGAGTCCGATTTAATTTATACAATTTTAAGTAAAAAAACAAAAACAAATAGCCACTAAAAACTTCTTATTCGCTAATCCACGTAAAATCAACAGTATTAACAATCTTAGTTACCAATGGCGGCGTATTTTATTCATTAATCATTTTTCTTCCTGCAGTGTAAAAAATCTTCCTTCTGAATTAAGACCTGCATTTTATACAAATAATAATTTAGGTAAATTTTTAATCAACTCAAAAGATAAAGACGACAGGCTTAGTCACTCGGGAATCTATAAATTAGATTGTAATGATTGTTCAGCATTCTATATTGGCAAAACAACACGCAATGTCAATATTAGAATTAAAGAACATCTTAGATGCCTAAATAATAACGGTTTTTCAGAATTCGCCAATCGTCTTATTGATAAAGATCATACCTTCATTCAAAGCACCGGTGCTAATATTCTTCATAAAAATGGCCATGGAAACAGATTAAATAATTTAGAATCACTAGAAATAAAGAAAGCAGTAAAAACTAAAAATAAAATTCTTAATAATCAACTAAATGTGTCCAATAGCCCTATATTAGGTATATTCCATATAATCTCGTAAAATTTCCCATCCCATAATCACCTGTTCAGGTATTCCTTGGTATTCCATTATGTACACTTCTGTCTCTTTCGCTCGGTTATTATGTCAGATTTCTATTTCATGCTATCTCATTTTTTCTTTGTTCTATGTTATGTTCCGTCTTATTCTATTTTGTATATATAAACACACACTATGTATTTTTATCAGTTTAATTTTTGTACCCTGAAGATGCTTATGTTAAGCGAAACCGGTAGGTCGTAATAAAATTAAATAAAATTCTCGTGGTTATAAACAAAGTTATTGTTTTATTTTCATTAAAAAGTATTCAGTAATTAAATTATTTTAATAACGACTTAAAATATGATAATCACAGAAAAAATCTGTCGATTCTTGCAACATAATATTGCGTTTAAATTTGTTGTTAAGAAGTCTTCATATAGCTGCGCTGTTAAGTTGCGGAATCAAATGATCCGGTTCGTAATTAAATTTATGTGGACGCAAAGGTAGAATTAAAGTTGATTGAATTTTTTAAATTTATGTAGTAGCAAAAGCAAATAATAAATTCGAACGATAAGAGGTACGATACCCATCTGCAGACTTCTGGTGAGGATAATAACAACCGTTCTCGACGAGCCCCAACACTAAAAATAACCTTTATTCGCTCGCCCGAGCCGACCCGGAGAACGGGATTATCAATTTAGCCCCTACCGAGCGCAACAACAACTAATAATTCTTGCTTTTAAGTAATACTGGGGTAACTTGTTAAACTTTCTTGTTATGGGCCTGCTTCATAACAGCGCACACGACCGCCTTGTAGAATCCAAGAGATTGGAAGCTCGGCACGGTTTCCCGCCAAAGCGCTACGAGAATGACGGTGCATGAACTATTTCCTTTGACAGAAAGCCCCATAGACGTTAAATTCATAACGGACATAAGGAATTCATTTCGGACTCGCTCTCGGGGAGTATAACCTATACGGACGGATGGATTTTTTAACACCGAATTCAAATGACGCCCTATATTATTATTAAGATTTTTTTTTTGTACATGTTCTTTAAATCTAGTTGAGAAATCTCTTCCCGTCTGCCCGACGTACGTAGCGTTACACTTGGCGTGGTCACATTTTAATTCATATATGCCACTATTATTAAGTTTAGGATTTTTACTTTTTGAGAAAACACATTACAAATAAAATAGAAAATTTTAATTATCTTCTAACAAAATCAGTTTTACCGGTAATAAATAATTCTAAACACCGTCCAAATTAGAATTGGGTGGGAATAAATAAAATCATATAAGTCGTCGCAATGTGGATTAACCACAATTTGAAAATGGCCTTGAACGCTGAAACAGCTGTTACAATAATAAAAACTAAAATACTTGCAGAACTCAATAACATTATTAAATTTCATATACGAGTACATTAAATATCTAAAAAAATTAAATGGAGTTCTACGAATTAAACAAAAAAACAATTAATAGACATTACAAATAATTGTGAAATCACTTATTCATAATAAGTCTCCAACATTATTTTTGTAGCACACCAATGACCTCTTGACATGTGCACCAATCCATTGTTACACGGATGACGGTACAGTCCATGATAGTTTTTTGTTTGACAAGCCCCCAAAGGGCACACAAACTCAAACGTCTCGGAGGGCTTTGAAGCAGAGAATGGACGGTTAAATCGAGAGGGTCTCCTCTTGGGGTAAGAATAACCTCTTCGATTTAATGTTTCAAAGACCCAATCATGTCTCATTACGTCTAAAAGGGATCAAAATGACAATCTAGTCTCCTTTAATGGAAGCGATCTTCCCAACAAACCCTCCATTGATATGATTGGTGTAACCCTAAGTGACCAGCTCAGGTATGGGAGCTACATCGAAGCCAGAGTAAAGTTAGCCTCTCAGAAGCTGGGCGTATTGTACGCAAATACTATAATAGTACACAACTGCTGATTTGGCAGCCACCTCTGGTCGGGAGCCGAAAATATCTGAAAAAGCCTTGGACTCTATGCAGAAACGGGCGGTCCGTTTGATAGATTCGCCTATCTTAACAAATGGACTGCAATCTTTGGAGGACAGACATGAGGTGGGAATGCTGCTCTTATTCTACCGGTATTTTAATGGAAGATGCATTAATCCCTTCGGCACCCGTGCATAGTCGGAAAACACGCCAAACGCGCGCCCAAAATTTGGGTACGGTTGAAATTTGTCGCATGAGAACGGGTAGCTTCTACAAATCGTTATTGTGTTCAACAACTCAGCTGTGGAATGATCGGCGAATTTCCTCCATCCTACAACATGTTCACTCCTTCCTATCCTCTAAAAGACCCTCCACACAGCATCCCCAAAGATGATATAGGCCTTAAGCGAAATTATTTACCTCAGGGTCTCCTGAGTGGAATTAATGTAAAAAAAATTCGAAGTATTATTCGGTTCGGTTCAAGGTTCGGAGCATTATTAATAATACACACCTCCTGTTTCCGACAATAAGCAAATATCAATTCAGTAACAATCCGATCCTAATCAACACCCTAAACCTCCCTTGTCTTAACAATGGGACCAGGGATTAATTAACCAGGGACCCGATTCCGGTTCCTTTTAAGGATAAGACATTGTCATTGTTTTCAAAATATCGATATTCGACATTCGACAAACTTTAAAAATATCGATATTCGCGTAGTTTTAACAAAGGAAAAACTCAATATTATCGTAAGTATTGATTGACTTTAAACATTATTGGAGAGTCCAATGTCTCATAATAACGCTATTTGATTACCTGAATTAACGAAATTGGGATGTTTGTAAAGTGCATATGCCATAAACCCGAAAACTGCAAGTGTAAGTAATAATAAACTACACGAGTTAAGTACGTGTGATGCACCCATAATTTTGAATAAAACTGTGATAATTTTACAACAAACTCCTTAAAAAATGTATCATCATTGACATGGAGTCGGAACCGCAGTTAAGGGGAACGGCTGCGGTGCCTGTTTCATACAAAACTGAATTTTGCATTGGAGGCCAAAATACCCATCCAAACGGAATGATCTATTTTTTTTTAATTAAAGGTTTAGTAAATATCTAGTACATATGAGAAGTATTTTATTTATTTTTGTTTTACCTTATGAAATATCGGCCATTAAAAGAATTGATTTTTCGCAATTTTAGAGGCATCTATAACAATTATTTAGGGGCTAACAGAGATTTAAAAAAAAAATTTAACCCATCTGCTTTGAAACAAAAAAATAATTTTATTTTTAAAATATTAAAATAAGCATTATGGTGGACTTTTAATTAAATTAAAAATGAACAATTTACAGTGGAACACAAATTTGACATACAGAATTTAAAATATCGACCCGAAAAAAACTTTTTTTTTTTAAATGTTTTATTTTTATATTTTTATTTATGTCATCATACTTACATACCAAATGTGATATATCTTTTAAAAAGTACGATAAACCCGCAAATAATTTTCTGAGCTGCCTCTAAAATTATGAAAATTGATTTTTTTTTCATGGCACATACAAAAATTAAAACAAAAATAAATAAAAATACTTCTCATCCGTACTAGATATTTACTAAACCTTTAATTTAAAAAAAATAGATCACTCCGTTTGGATGGGTATTTTAGCCTCCAATACAAAATTCAGTTTTGTATGAAACAGGCAGCGCAGCCGTTCCCCTTAAGCAAAATGTAACAATAAATAAATTGTAAATTGTAATTGTAAGACTGGCTTTAGCTTATTCCGCATTGCATGATGTTTTACATTACACGCTCATGCTGCTCACATCAATCGTGTTTCATTCTTGTATTTAGTTCCTTTGAGCGGGCTCCATTAGAATACCAGTAAAACAGACATATCATTCATGCATTTCGTCTGTGTCATGGTGGTGTTCAAAAATCAAGTGAGTAATAATAAACGTAATTATGAAAAGCCTGCATGATTTAGTGAACACCATTAAATCGTCACATTACGCACTCCTTAATGAACCAGAGCTTTTCAAAGCTCGAAGCGAGATCCTTTACACTTTCAATACGTGCTACGAAGAAGAAGAGGACTACTATACTATAAGTGCGTAATTACTTCAACAGAGTGGCTACAATTATTCACCCTGACAAGCCGAGAGATGAACAAGAGCAAATGTTGACGAGAAATAAGAGCAAAATTAGGGGTGGACTAGGATATGATATTTTCTGGATTTAGAGATCAAAAGAATTCATTTCAGGGAATGAGTGAACTTTAGTATTGTAAATACAAATACTGAACGAGGGAGGAAACTCAAAAGTTGGCAGTTTGTTTTCCAGAGACGAGAAAATTTTAATGATAACTATTCCATTTTTACCTATGTATTATAGATGCACACTCCTGTTATTAAATTAGTATATTTAAAGTCCTGAAGATGATTCAGTCGAATCGAAACTAGTCGACGTATTGATACAATAATAGAAATGGATTCAAACAAAGTGCCTATTTATTTAATCCATCGTGTCAATGTTTGCTTATTGTGAAAATATGTCATTATGTAGTTTAAAAAACGATATATTTATAAAAAAGTTCTGCTATGTGATTATTATTACGCGTGATAGCTGTTTCACTTTCCGAAGGCATTACAAACTGTGGTGAAGCAACTTACAGACGATCTATTTATATTATTTCTACATGGGTACTTATACTGGAACTCTTCAAATGTTTTCTTTTTTGTTATCAATACGCTTATTAATTTCTGAGTAAATTGTCGGCTATTTTTAATGATTATTACCCTGTAAAGTTTCCCTACCCTGTAGGGTTATAATATTACAATGTTTATTTGACTCGAAGGTCACCGATGCGTTATAGTGACCAAATTTCGCAAGCGTCCGGAATGTCGGTGTCCTTGGCTCTCCACGAAGCGCAGAATCGCGAGGAGTGGAGGAGCCTTGTACACGGGGGAGATTGGAGTGAGGGTTACGATCGTCAGCAATGCTAAAGCGACTCAAGAAGAAGATTTGACCCAAGGTCATTAGGGTAGACCCATTAGCATTTCCAAATTAATTTGGAATGCAGGGTTTTTTGTATTGTTTTTTCCCCGCATACTCGCGTAATAATAATTACGTAGAAAATTTTGCTTTGATAAATAAATCGCCTTTTAAATTAAATAATAAAAATTACTATAAAAAATTTAAAAGCTTTAAATTAAAACGAAGTTCTACAAACTGGAATGCAATAAATAAGGATGACTCATAATAACGATCCGTGTTCATGTACCTAGCAAATGTCAACCTTGTACAAATGTTGTGCACGCGTTGTACGTGTCTCACGTGTGTGCACTGGTACCGACGGGGCCGATGAATATGAACACTGTATTCCCATGAACATTTTAAATAAATGCCACGAATTTATTTTTCGCTACATGGGTACAATGTAAACTCAGTTTACATCCATACAAATATTCTGCATAGTTGGTTCACTTCGAAATCATACCTTCCGCAGTCGATCAGAAAATCGTTCGGAAAATATTTTATCTGCTTTCTCCATTGTATTTATTAATTGTTATTGTGTTTAATTCGTGGAACTCTATTTTTTTAAAATTTGTATCTAAAGGCAATCTATTTTATTTAGAAATTTAATGTAAATCAAATTTAATAATGTTATTACCGAGTTCTGCAAGCAGTTTTTATTATTGTGAAATCTGTTACGGCGTTCAAGGCCATTTTCAAACTGTAGTTAGGCCACATTGCGACGAATTACTTATATGATTTTATTTACTCAAACCCAATTCTAATTAGGACGGTGTTAAGATTATTCATTACCGGTAAGATAGATTTACTTAGAAAATAAATAAAATTCTCCATTCTGTGAGGTAATTACAGTTATAATGTGTTTTCCCGCATTTAAATGATGTTGTTTTCTTAATTGATTTATTAAAATGTGTTATATTGTATTGGTCGTGTGAACACACTAAGAAGTGGGGAATAAATAATTTTCCTTACTTTATTAAATTAATGTTATATATATATATATATACAATAGACCATTTCTTTCTACATGTAAGTGTTTAGACAAGTTGTTGTCAAGCGGGAAGTGATTATTCACTAAGAGATGTTCTGCCAATTATGAAACGGTGTTTTCATTATCATAGTATGATAAACGTTATTTGAATCTAGTTGAGAAAGCCCTTCCCGTCTATCCGAAGTTGATTAATTCTATTTAATTCTTAAGAATAGGAAATATACTTAATAGCAGGATAGGAACTAATGCCGATCTGATATAACATGGCAGCAATTGTATTTATTTTCGTCAGGACACATAAACGAAACAATAATGATGCTATTATGTTTTCAACTGACATAATATGAAATAAAAGAAAGGGTAAACGTGGGCATTGCCAGTCTCAGGTGTGTCTGGTGGGACTTCATAATACGAACTTACAATTGAAGTAACATGTACATTGTATTGGTTGAAGTGGGCGGAAAATTAAAAATGTTTAATATTACAGCCCTATCGCACCGCCATCCAAATTCTCAGTCGTCCGCTGGGCCAATCCGCCTCTGTCAAAAACCGTACCGGGTACACATCCTAGTAGTTGGAGAAGAAACGGGAGGGAAACACGAATTAGCGGGTATTAATTATGACGAGGCGAGGATCACAATCTGTCACTCATATGACAGCCTCTGAAAACATTGGAGTAATAATTCACCGGAGAAAAGCACCGCGCCCGTGGTTTGAGTATCACTGATGAAAAGTGGTCCTTGAAAAGCCATTCGATTGAATTGTACTTAAGACGAGTTATGAAAGCTTTGGAATAGAAATAATATGTAAGATAGATTGATACAACGTAATTTAATTAACAGTACAACTATTATCGTGTGATGAGACGAATTTAACTGTTCATTCCGGGAAGATCTTACTTCTTAAAAGCCATTGAATTGAATTGAACTTGAGGAATATTTTGAAAGCTTTAGAATATGAATAATATGCAAGATTTAAGGGGGAGGGGGATGATTAATTAATTTAAAATAATGATAATATTATTTCTAATTTGTAAAATGTTAATTTATGGTGGAGTTCCGTTTTAAAATGATTTATTTTAATTAAAAAAACCTTTGTAACTTATTGTAACTATATATTTGTAACTAAATTATATTTGTAACTATAAATAAGTGGAACAAAGTTACAAAGGTTTTACAATAAAAAAATAAAAATAAAACATTTTAAAATGATAATATTATTACGCAATACAATAAACATGTTTAAAAAATTTACATAGGATTGGCATTTATCAAAATCAATTCAATGCATGTTTTGCAGAATATTAACAAGAAAGATTTCGGCATGTAGAGCGGATTAACGGCAAAGGGAGTGCCAGGAGAATATACGATAGTGTCAGTGGTTGAGTTGGCATCGCATTTGTATCCCACCCAGGCGTCTCGAGTTCAATTCCTCGGCTGGCTAACTTCTCCATTACGACACAAGCAACATCTTCCGCTTACTGTGATGGTAGTAAGAGATTTGCGCAGGTTATTCGTAATAGAAATTTAAATATTGACAGGTTATTATTGGAAACCCAGGAATGTTTGTCTATCTTTAAAAAAAATACATATATATATACGACACGAAACTGAATTCGAATGTCGGGGAATACATGACATGTTCAAGTGAAACAAATGCTTTGTTGAGTTAGTTCTATAGTCGAAATAACTGAAGAATGTGTGCCAAGACAGAGTTGTGCGGCGATACATCCTATCTGCATACCTCTGAGTTGAAACAATATATGAAATTAACAAAAACGGAAAGGATACAATTGAAAAAAAAATTATAACACGTCTGAATTGGGGTAGATAAAGGAATGTACATTTGCCGAGATAAGGGTCATCCCTAGCTACCATTTAGCCATGGACAGTTTGCTGACTATTCCGTTACCTATTCAAACCCGTCCTTCTATTTTTAGATGACGATACTTTAGCTATTTAGGATTCCCAGTACGCCAAGGTTTAAGTGTACAAACTAGAGATTCAGTGTGGAGACAAACCGAGAATATATTACCGGGAATCGAAGGTTTTTATTATCTCGAATAGGTTACTTATATCTTCAACAAAATTATCCCGACACACCATTACCTTCTAATTTTAATTAATGTTTTATTATATTCTGGGGCTTACTGTTAGAAGTTCCTTGTCAGATTTTGGTCATTTTAGTTGGGTATTAGAAATATTATGAAATTAGCGTGTATAATATAATAAATTTTACAATACGTACACAATTCTAACATCAAAACCTTTCAACAACATAAATACTCCGTACTACCTTTACACCGCCTATATCCGCCCCACTTAGAGCACTGCACCCATTGAAAGAATCGAAATAAATCAAAGAAAAAAATTTAAGCACATAAATTATATAATTTCTTCAAAAAATTTGTATTCACTTTGTGGCGTCATTATTAATAAATTAATAAAAAATGATTTTATTAATATACCACTTTATTAATATACACATATCAACATATTTCGAAAGCGATATTATATAAGTATACATATATTTTTTTTAAGAAAGACAAATATTCCTTGGTTACGAATAACCTGACAATATTTGAAAATCTCCTACTACCATATCACAGTAAGCGGAATGAATGAAAAATGTTGCTTGTGTCGTAATGGAGGACTTAGTCTGCGTAGGAATTGAATTCACGACGCCTGGGTGAGACCCAAACGCGATGCCAACTCAGCCACTGTGACCGGTCAAATACTGTATATACTATATATTCGGTATATACTATATATTCCTGACGAAGAGAGCATCGCTTTCGAAACATGTTGATATGTGTATATTAATAAAGTGGTGAATACAAAGCAAATTTTAATTCATTTAATTACATAAATGATAAATTAAATGTACACTTTTCAAATTGCAACGAACCCATTAAATTCCATAACTTCAAATCCACTCAAACGCGACGTTTAATTTTTGATCAAATCTTAGCGTTTAAAATTGCAATATTAGGCCTGAATTCGCCTGAGCTCACCAATTTTAAAAAATTCCTCATACCATCAACACCAACCCGACAAACTGACATTTTTTTCATTTTCCCATATGCAGAACTAACCATAGAAAAAAATTCTCAAATTGCGTGTATACGTGCACAGTATACACGCATTTTAGTAATAACAATACATAGACATTCTATATCATCAACAATAACTTTCAGAAATATCGAACCGAAGTAATGCGAACGATAACAAATTAACGCACGAGTATTAATTACACGAGCATTGAGGGTGCATGGGTTCGCTGCTTTGATGCGCCACAGAATAGCCGGGAGGAGTCAGCGCTACCGGAGGAGATCGAAAAACACTTGTCCAGGCCGTCGCCCAGTGGCAGAGCACGCCCCTACATCGTAGATGGAGAATTTCCCTCAGGCCACTGTAGCATATAGCAAGTGCTAAATATGTTATTTTTATTTTTTTAATATTCTATTTCTACATCATGTAATTTTTTATTATTTTTAAATGTATTACATTCACCGCTTTGTTCTGCTGAAATAAAGACATTATTATTATTATTATTGTAGTATATATTGAGAGCATCTCCTATCCCCATCCTATCTTCCCCTTCCCTTCCTTAGTTTAATGCAAAAAAACTCCTTTCTCCAACCAACTTTAGCGTAGGAAACCTTTTTGACTTAACCTCGGATTTCCACCAATGTATTTATTTATCTTTATTAAAAAAGCTGTTAGTCTCTTACAAATAAATAAATAAAAATAACATGTTTAACACAGGCAAATCTAGTTTTAACTAACTAACTAACTAACTAACTAACTAACTAACTAACTAACTAACTAACTAACTAACTAACTAACTAACTAACTAACTAACTAACTAACTAACTAACTAACTAAATAACTAACTAACTAAGTAACTAACTAACTAACTAACTAACTAACTAACTAACTAATTAACTAACTAACTAACTAACTAAGGATTACGCAGTTTCCCCGCAGGGGTAGGCAGAGAGGACGGACCACCAAACAACTCGATCTTGGCATACACTTCTTGCTTCATTCACATTCATACAACGCCTCATACATTCTCTTCTGTTATTCCGACTTCTGACATGGCCCGACTCGAGTATTTGATTCACTTGATCGTGCCATGTCTTCCTCGGGCGTCCTCGGCCTCTTCTTCCATTCACATTCGCGTCATATATTCTCCTTACACTCCTTTCTTCGTTCATTCGCTCTACATGCCCAAACCATCTAAGCGTCCCTTTCTTAATCTTGCTCACTACGCTTACATCAGCCTTGCATTCTTTACGAATCTCAACATTTTTCACTTGATCATACATGGTTTTACCACACATTCGTCTCAGAGATCTCATTTCTACAGCATTCAGTCTACTTTCATCCTTCCTCTGCCAGTTCCATGCCTCACTGCCATACATCAAGGTTGGTATCAGCACTCCATTGTGGACTGCTAGCTTCGCTTCCTTGGACAACTTTTTGTTTGCGCCAACCGCGTTCAGTCCTCCGTTAATGGAGTTTCCTGCATTCACCCTTCTTTCAATATCCCTATCTGTCTTTCCATCTCTCGTAAACATACTTCCCAAATACACAAACTCATCTACCTGCTCCAAGTATTCATCATTCACAACTATATTGCATACTGTTTTCGTACTCTCTCTTTCAAACACCATGCCTTTGGACTTATTTACATTCATCATTAGCTCATTCATCATACATACTTCGTTCATCCTAGATACGAGGGACTGTAGATCTTCCATACTGTTAGCAATCAGCACCGCATCATCAGCATACAACAGACAACATACTTGCAGACTACTCATTTTCGCGCCCAGGCCCACCTCTTTCAATTCTTGCATACAATTATCCATGTATATATTGAATAACCACGGTGACATTACGAAGCCTTGCTTAACACCTTTTGTGATGTCAAACCACCCCGTAAAATCACCGTTTGCCCTAACACATGCAACGCTTCCCTCGTACAGCGATGCGATTGCTTGTATAAGATTTGTATTCACACCATACTTAGACAACACCTTCCATAACTTTTTTCTGTCAACTCTGTCGTATGCTTTTTGTAGATCTACAAAAGCACAGAAAAGTTTCTGTTTTTTCTGATCCATGCACCCCCTTCCACTCATAAATGCGCCTTGCTCATCCCATATTTTTTAGTTTTAACATTAGCATAAACGTATGAAAATCTGTAAACTTAACAAAACATTGTCACGGTGTAAATAGAAGCCTTACAAATGTGAATATATTGAAAGCGCATTCTCAAAGTGCGCTGGACCGAAAGGGTGCCCAAACTAGAAGGTCTTCATCTAATGGCTAAACATTGTTAATATATTCCAGGCATTAAACTCTACAACAAAATCCCACTAACCTTTAAAAAATCACAACAACCTTAATATAAGTTTAAAAATCAAATAAAACACTGGATACGTTACATAGGGAGATCTGAAATACAAAATATATTAACACCAAATATAGACTAACACCGAAACCACTCAACTGCGCTTAAAACACCTCACCTTAGAAACATTTTTTATTTTTTTCATCAAGCACATCAATTTAATAATTGTAATAATAATTCAATATGTAATTCAATATTTTGTAAATGAAATCCTCAGCACGGGAAATCCCAGTAAGGATATCGTCATTTGTTACTTTAAAAAAAAGAAGATAATAAAACATTATTATTATTAATATTACTACAAAAAGGCGGAATTGTTGTTTGGCAATTTGGAAAAATAGTTTTAGAATTACATTTCATTTAACTGTAGACTATCCTAAATTTTCCTGTCCAACCCGAAGAGCGATATTCATAAAATTAACCGAGTTATAGATAAGGAGTATGGCCGGAGAGGGCGGGCGAAACGCAGAGTGCGTGTGGCTGAGAAGTAGTGAGAAACGTAACAAAAATGTAAAGGGAAGAAAAAGCAGGGCCTGAAGGAAAAAAAACACCCCATCCGATCATAATACATTTTAAAGAGCGAAGAAGAAGCTGTTTCGACTCTGGGATGGCTGAATAACCGGTAAGTATAAATAATTTCATGTAAATCCCATCAAATGGTACAAAAAATTTGAACGCAGTTTTCTCAAAACTGTATTCTACAAATTAACAACCACTATATCTCGATAACCAATTGACCAATTAGGCTCGGAATTGGCATAGACCCCCAGTAAACTGTTTTTTAAAAATTGGGTTCATTCCATTTTTGCATTTTTAAATATAAATCAGATAAGGGTAAAATAGGGAAAAAAAAGTAAGCATGCCGCCGTTTTGTGAAAAATAAATAAATAAATGGTCGAATCTGCTACCAACGAGGGGTGTTTTCTGCGCACCGTTAGTGTTTCCGTCAAAAAAATTTAAGAGACCAATACATAGTAGGTACATTTCATATCTTTTGTATTACATTCTAGACTTGTTTTTATCCATTTCACAAACATTTTCTAGGGTTAGCTGTAAAAATAAATAAATCGTATTAAGTCTGTCTTTACGGTTTAAACATAATTGGAATTCGAAATCCAAGAATAATAATAATAAATGGATTATTTCTAATGCGCCGTTTTCGTGAGAAAATCACCTTAAGGGCGCAACCTACCAACAAACCAGGAGCGCTATTCTGGTTCTTTTAAAGAAAGATTCCTTATCCTTTTCTTTATTCTTAAAGACTTCTTTTACCTGCGGAAATCCGGAGAGACATAGTAAAAATATTTTCAAGTGACACAAGGTTTTGAACCAAAACTTTTAAAAACAGTTTTTATTTTTATTAAAATTGCATGGATACGCCTTTTAACTGTCCCTTTACGGTGCCAGACACTCGGTTACCTGAGCCAACATTGTTGCTCCTAACGTATTAATATTTAATAATATTTTATAACCCTAAGATGTATTTTGCAGTATAATCAACCATAATTAATAACTGTTGATAGATTGTATTATTATTATTGGCTTAAAAAGCAATATTGTTACGAATTTGTATGGGGAAACTCGGAGAGGATCACGTTTTAATTTGGTACCGTAAAGGAAGTGTTAACGAAAAAATACGTTTTGTAAAAAGGTACCTACCTCACTAAATGGTAATGACCTGTTTATTTGTATGGGGATACTCGGAGTCCCGCACCGTAGATCACGTTATAATTTGGCACCGTAAAGGAAGTGGTAACGAAGAAGTTTGTAAAAAGGTACCTACCTCACTAAATGGTAATGACCCGTTTATTTGTCACTACTTCTAAAAGTGACATTTGCAGCCTGCATATATATTTTTATTTATAATTGTCAAGCTTAATAGCTAATAATGTTTCTACTCATATATTGATATTTTTAATGATGTCATTTGCTCTTGTTTGAGAACCGGAACCGCAGTTAGGCAAGAAGTCTTTAAGCCTAAGGAAAAGGATAAGGTATCTTCCTTAAAAAGAACGGGAATACGCCTCCAGCAATAGAATCAGGTCAAATCATTTATTTTTATACTTTCGTTTTTAGAACCCTATAATCCAAAAACCTTATGTGTGTTACAATCTCTTCCACAAAGGGCATCAAACAAAAGGCAAAACAAAACAAATCATTCATAAAATCCTCGAAATGCCGTTATTAATGTATCTCCAAAAAAATGTTTGTGTTCTCGGCGAGCCGTTAAATCGTCCTTCTAGAGCTCGCAACGCCAAATACCCGAAATACTAAAATCCCGCATTCGCACGAGTTATCCGACAGTCACTAATGCGGGGCCGAATCGCGCAAGAAGCAGAAGCAGAACCAGAAGCAGAAATAATAATAATAATAGTACTAATGCAGAGGACGAAGGCTTTGAATATAAATACGAAGACCCGGCACGATTGATGCCAGCCCATGAAATATGGAGGATTGAAAGGTTGACTCGCAGTAGACTCGGCTCGATGCCGCTAGGAAAATTATTTACGTAACTTATTTCAGGATCGTATGAAAGTTATAATAATCTGTATATATAATAAGAGAGTCCCGTCGTTTGTTTGTCTTTTTATGCAAATCCACAGTTTCATTTATTTATTTATTATATTGTACACGCCCTATACGAGCTTTTGCATATTTTGTTATAAAAAATCAAATTACAATAGTGACGCCGGTGCAAAACACATCACAGCAGGTACATAGGTAAAATAGATAGCCTTCACGAAATACAACAACCAAATATTTAATTTGTCTCAAGAACAAATACAGCAATAACATCATGTAAGTACTATTCCAAATAATTAGCGACACGCGAATATACAAAACATACCCCACATTAACTGATACTTATCGACCTTGAGGTGATTTTCCCACGAAAACGGCGCTATGGAAGTAATCCAATTATTATTATTATACTATAGACACATATATTACTAATAATTGCTGATAATGAATACAATAGTCTTCATTTTGTATTTGTATTCCAGTGCAGTTGAACATATTATCTAGTATGTCTGTTTTATTCCGAACTTGATGAAATTTTATACAATTGACCTTCAAAACAAGCGGAAGATCACTGTCTACATGAGATTTAGAAAAACCACCCATATCCCCCTTTCCTTTAAAGGAGAATGTTGGTACCTCTTGATGAAGTTTTGCACAAATGAAAACTACTGGGTAGGGGTAGGGGTATACGCGAGTGTGGGGGTGGGGGTGGGGATAGGGGGAGGGGTAGGTATAGGGATAGTGGTGGGGGTAGTGGTAGGAGTCAGGGTGGAGGTAGGGGTGGGGGTAGATGTAACACACCACAACCTCAAAACTTTCCTCGAAACTATTCATAACCTCGGGCAATGCCGGGTACTTCAGCTAGTAGGCAATAATAATCATTTCATCAATTCAATGTGGATTCCAACAATTGTCAGGTTATGCATCTTTACCGTCAGTGCGGGTCCTGAATAAAGCCGTTCTTCGTTTTGATTTTGTGCACTGTGTATCTGTGAGAGATACCGAAATGATTTTTTAAAATTTGGCATGTATGATCAGTGCCTGATTATCGATCTTAATGCACAGTGCGCACGCGCGAAAAATTGCTACTTATGTGAAAACAGTATGTTCGTGCGATCAATTCATGCGACCGATTATAATATATTCAGTGTATATAATTACAATATTTAAATAGATGGATATGATACCTACCAATCTTCTGACGTCATAAATTTTTTTCATGTTAAATAAAAAAAATCATCTTGAAAAATCCAACCGGCACTGACAATATGGACGTCATAATCCGGATCCGCAGTGAACGGGTTAAATACATTAATTTCCAGCTTTGTATCGGAATCGACCGTGCGATTGACGTCTAGTATGAAATAGACGGAATGAAAGAACGAGAAGAAAGTACTATTAAAGAGTATAAACGGTTGTCCCATGACTCTTCTCCATTACCTGTTACTAGAGATAAAACATTGTGTTAATTACAGTACGACTAATATCCCGCCATCCCCAATTCATTGTATAATTAGCTTTATAATGACATTATAAGGACTAGGGACATTAGTGTCTAATGCTTTGTTCGAAGGCAAACGCTAGAAATTTTTTTTTTATATTTTGAGCAAAAAACACAGTCAAATGTAAAATCGTAACGAAAGGATCTTTAAAAGTTTTCGAAATTACCATCTTAACTTTTGGTCAAATTATACTAAATTACACTATAAACTTTAAGAAATCTCTATATTGCCGTAGTTTATAAAATATGTAAGTATCTTGTATTAAAAACACTTTTTCCAATCGATTCAGTAGACCAAAATATTTAAATTATAATTCAAGTAACTTTCGTTGCAAATAACAAAAATGCTTCCAAGAAAGAAAATACAAAATCTAAACAGAGTTATCAACGGACCTAACATGAAAACACAATATAAAAAAAGGCTAAAGCTCCAGTCTACTTTTCAGAACTGCAGAGGTCCATCATTTTCCCATCGTTCAGGGCGGACACTTGTTACCACGAGGGGTCTGAGAGATCCCCACCCGGAGCGACCGAAAGGGATGGCATCACCCCCCAGCGGGTGGAAAAAGGGAGGGAAGGGTAACGGGATGATTTACGACAGTGGAGAATTTCAATAAGGCCCTCCTTTGAACAGAATGAAATTTTTAAAAAGGACACTTAGTAACGCAGCCATTAGCCCCGCAAAGAAACGATGAATTAGCGGTTTTCTACGGCGCACAAATAAAGTAAGGCGGGGCGCGCTGCTGTTTATTTATTATGCGACCACAATAGGAGGGGTAGGAGCTTGGAAATCACACATTTAAGCTAGCTCCAGAACATCTTGAAGCACTGCAGCGATGTAAAAATTCGAACAGATAGCAGTAACTACACTCAAATACAGCGGTTCAATAACAATAATAATTTGATTAATTGTATAGCGCCGTTTTTGTGAAAAATCACCTCAAGGGCGCTGTCCAGGGGAAAACAAGTAAATGGTCTCTTTGGCGTATATATACATATATAAGCTCGATATATGTTAAAGAGAAGACAATTCATAATATAATAGTCAATCTATTAGAATATGTAAATTATTGAAGCTAAAAATTATTTAAGCTGTAGAATTCGGCAGCCACCTCTGGTCGGGAGTCCCAAAATATCTGAAAAAACCCTTGACTCTGTGCAGAAACGGGCGGTCCGTTTGATAGATTCACCTATCTTAACAAACGGATTGCAATCTTTGGTGCACAGTTTTACCGGTATTTTAATGGAAGATGCTCTGAGGAACTAGCGTCATTGATCCCTTCGGCACCGGTGCATAGTCAGGAAACACGCCAAACGCGTGCCCAACATTTGCACACGGTTGACATTTGTCATATGAGAACGGGTCGCTTCTACGAATCGTTCTTGTTCTCAACAGCTCGACTGTGGAATGATCTGCCGGCCTCTGAGTTTCCTCCATCCTACACCATGGGTCTCTTCAAGACCCAAGTTCACTCCTTCCTATCCTCTAACAGACCCTTCACACAGTATCCCCAAAGATGATATAGGCCTTGAAGGAAATTATTTCCCTCAGGGTCTCCTGTGTGGTGTTTCCGTAAAAAAAAAAACATAATTTTAATATATTATTCAATCATTGAATATAATATTAACAAATCGTTCATTTATTTCTTTGTTTCAAATAAGACATACACAACTATGTTGCACTCCCGTGAGTTATCAATTCAGCTCTTTGTGGTACTGTTAATTATTGCACCATAATATTAGGTTTTACAGAGTTTTCAGGGCAATTATGTATATGAAAATATAAAAACAAAAATTGTATATAAACAAGAGGTAAATAACATAAATAAATGTGCAGGATCGAAGCGTACACATACAATAGAAATACATAACGTTTTAGAAGAGAAAAGGGATTCTTACATCAAAATCTACAAAGCTTAGCAGGACGGCTCTATCAGAACATATGAAATAGAAAAAAACACAAAAATAAAAGGGTATCGGTCGCATCTGGAATCGAACCCAGGACCTCCTGTCTTACCGGAACAACCCTTTAACCACTGAGCTAATGAAAACTAATTATTTAGTAATATATAGATAAAAATGACAGAATATAATTAGATATCCTCAAGTCTTTGAAGCACACACGTTGCACAAACAAAATCATAATACAAAAAGTAATTCTTGAAACGTGTGCGGAACAAGCATCATGTTTTATGTTGAACATTTTAGCTTCGTTGAAGCTTTACTCTCAGAGAACAAAGGATAGTTACGATTTAGCAAGGTTCTGACTGTTTACGTTCGGACGACTGATTTTCGCTGCTACTAAAACATCTTGTGTGTGAAGCAGGCATTACGTATTATATCTTCTCACGAAATTACGTTCAGTTTGACACACTTGACTTTGCAGGCGGTCACGGGAGAAACAAACAAACGAGCAAACTATTTTTGAAACTAATATATTTTTTTAATTTTTACATGAAGCAATCATTTTCAGGTTGGACATAATTGATAGATAATGAGAATTACTTTGTTTACACGACTCTCTTTAATTTTATCAAGTATACTGTGTATCCTGATGAGGAAAGCTTCGCTCTCGAAACATGATGATATTTATATATTAAAAACAGTGGTGGAAACCAAGTAATTCTTATTAATTTATAAATACTGACGTCAGAAAATAATTACAAATCTATTGAAGAAAAGACATAATTAAATTACGAAATAATTTTTATTTTATTTAATAGATACATACACCAACCGGTTTCAGTTCTACTTGAACCTTCTTCGGAGTTGAATAAATACATAAAACAAAATTACAATACTTGTGGAAAACACAGAATGAGCACATCAACTTACCTAACTCCCACCAAAATTGGTATTGCAATTCTGTTTTAATTTGGTATGTATTTATTCAACCCTGAAGAAGGTTCAGATAGAGCCGAAACCGGGTGGTTTATGTATCAAATAAAGTGGTGTCAAAACGTTTTTTTTTTCAATTTTAAGATGTTTTAATAACCATATTTTCTACAGTAAATATGGTTATTTTACTAACTATATATTTCCACGACTGCAAAGTAAAGTCCTCTGATCTATACCTTGACTCTCGGTAGTGTTCTTTACCGAATAGCTCTCCAAATATAAATAACGCAGAAACATTACAGTTGATAAACTTTCAGAGCTAATTTCAATATTAACTGGGTATAAGATATTCCAAAGCATCTGGTTCACGAGATACATTTTACATAAGAAAACTAATAATGATAAATCTGCTGTAAGCACTGTAGAGATAAACCTATAGAAGTGTTTTGTAGCGTGTCAGTGTGCTTGAAGTCAGCTCAAGTTTTTCTTACTTCTACTAAAATTTAAAAATTTCGAATAGTTTTTTTTTTCCAAAACACTGGACCTACGTCATGTTTGGGGACGTTGTGTGGTATTTTTGATGACAGTGAGGAGTGAACCTGGGTCTTGAAGAGACTCATGTTGTAGGAGAGAACAAACACAGAGACCGGAAAATCATTTTTTAAAGCCGAGCTGTTGAATACAAGAACGAGTTGTAGAAGCGACGAAGAACAGCATTTCCACCTGTGCTCCAAAGATTGCAATCCGTTTATTAAGATAGATGAATATATCAAACGGACCGCCCGTTTCTGCATTCGATTTGATCGTTTCTGCGAGGATTTTTTCAGGTATTTTGAGGCTACAGACCAGAGATGTCTGCCAAATTCTACAGTGGGGCGCACTTGCCATTTGTACCGGATCAGCAGTTGTGTACTATTGAAATATCTGCAGACCCTGTACAGTACGCCTAGTTTCTGTGAGGCTGACGTGACTCTGGCTTCGACGGGGCCCCGTGCCTGAGTTGGACGCTTAAGTCTCTTACACCAAGCATATCAATGGAAGGCTTGTTGGGAAAATTGATTTAGTTAAAGGAGACTAGATTTTCACTTCAATCCCTTTTAGACGTAATCAAAAAATGTAGCGCCTTTGAAATATTAAATTCGACGACGTTATTCTTACCCCAGGAGGAAACCGTCTGAAGGTAACAGTCCATTCTCTGCTTCAAAGCTGTCCGAGCCGTTGAAGTTTTTGTGCCCTTCGGGGGCTTCTCAAACATAAAGCTATCGTGAACTGTACTGTCATCCGCGTAACAATGAATTGGTGAACACGATAAAGGGTCATTTAGGTGCAACAAAAACAAAGTCGGACGCAGAACCGATCCCTGTGGGACTCCAGAATAATTGAACATTTTATCAGTTTCATCGGTCTGTCAAAAGCCTAGTAAACTGGTGACAACAGTTTTATTTCAAATCGGCATACATCAATCACACATCTTGGGTTTATCTATTCAGTGGTTTTAACGTTAATTAATTAATTTTCCAGAGTGTACTTCAGTACTTCATATAAAAACATAACGCCTAAAATTTCGTGATTTAAGGAGGTAATATTGAGTAAAAATAACGCCGTAAATTGCCTTTATCCAAAGTGCTCTGGTTACTAGACTAGATCAGCCTCCTGGGAAAGTTTTGTAATTTTCTTTAATTAAAATTAACTCCTTGGCGTTGAAGGAGTTACTGGCACGAGCAGGACCACTGATTATTATGGTTGGGAAAAAACGTCACTGGGAATGGCTAAACAAATATAAGTTTTTTAATAGAATCCAGTTGGAGTTTTGGTTCGCGGTGGCATAATTTTATTCTTATTTCACTTTATTCGGGATAACAAACACGTTTATAAACATTTTTGACATATTGCATGTTAATTGGTTGCAGAGGCGTGCCGTCCATATATGCACATAAGCACTGCCTAACCTCCTTACTCGCATTTTAATATAAATAATATTAAAATGCATAAAATTATTGAAAGAATCACTTTCGTAAATAAGTACTGACCGCACCACTATAATGTGTCAAAGGCAGGAACTAAGTATTCATAATGACGTACACACATCGACCTAATGCGTACACATCATATTCAAATGTTGACTTTATTCTATACATTCAATGCGCATTGCGTTTCAAGAGATGACTCGTTTCTACGAGTGTCTGAAAAGCAGTGCTTTTCGGCAATGGCACTAAATGTAGGATGTAGTGCCATCTGTTGGTTCATCTATTAATTAGAACAACCTTACTAACAAAATTATGATAATATCATCTTGCCTTTCTTTCTAAATATTATCTGTGCTTATTTAGCGAAAAAATATGGAAATTTTATGTAGCTTGTAATATACACAAATAAAGTGGTTATATTGGACATTTCCCAACCTGCATCGGCTACATCCACTCTTAGCGAAAACTTGCAAGAAGGGTTTTTGTTGTCTGGGTATTTTAAAAAATATAAATTAATACGCTGTTGTTACTACCTACTCTCATTACAAAAATCTGTGCACGCTACTTCTGGGTTGTACTCGTATATATAAAAATGAAGTCCTCGCATAAAAAATAATTAGTTATTCATCTAGTCTGGACTACAGAGTTTTATTGCTATAGTCGAAATTCGACAGAAAACAGTTGAAATATCAATCGTAAAGAAATATAAAAAAATATATATTAATGGTTATTATAATGGTTTATACCAAATGAGAATAGCCCGATCCACACATCGCGCTCCTAGCATCCGAGGCAGTTCCCAACCAACAAACAATTTTTTTAGCGATCAAAAGGGCGAATTAAATCAATGAATTGTGATCGAAATGTTTCGGACTAAATCACAAAGCAAAATAATAATAACAGCAGGACCCTAATCAAAATAACGAGGCACCCCTGGCATAAGTAAATTAAAAACAAGAATTTCTTTGAAAACAATTACTAATTATTTAAGTTAAGACCCGGGGCATTGAAAATAAAAAAAAATCATGTTAATTTCTTCAATAGATTTGTAATCACTTAAATAAATAAATAAATTAATAAGAATAACTTTGTTTACACCACTTTTATTTAATATATAAATATGTTTCGAAAGCAAAGCGTTTCTTATCAGGATACTGTATATACTGAGTATACTGTTTACCCTGATATTTACATATTTAAGAAAGTTGTGTAAATAAAGTTTTTCTTATTAATTAATTTATTTTAAATATTTTAAAATACCGACATTACTATTATTAATGTATTGTGTTGAATGATCAGTGTTTCCAATGTACGCAAAAATCTATAACCAAAATAGCCCGTGTAAGTAATAATGTGAGCAATTTTCGTGTACGGAATAATTACCAAACCGGTTATCCCTTTCGTACCGAATGTATATTAGAAAATACATAGATTTCAGAATCTTATCCTCACTATCTAGTGCGAATAAAATAATGGCGGTTTTCATTTTCCAATTCCTGGCATTACTGATTTAGCGCGATATTTTTTTCACTAGGTTTTAGCTACTCGTTCGAGCGGTAGCCATGTTTATATTCGAAATATGATATGTGTGTTTAATCTCAACTTCCGCACCCCTAAAGGCCAAGTACATGCGATTTATTCCATTTCGGAAGAACATTTAAAGAATTTTTTTTTTTAAAGTGACGCGTGTATTGTATACAATGTACGATTTGTCATTTTAAACGGAATTAGTAATAACTTCAAAAGTATTAAACAACAACAATAGCAAAAAAAACTAAAACAATTTTTCAAATAATTGTGCAAGGTGTTATCAGGCCGTCATATGTTTTAACACTGTCAGTTTTAATTCAGGTCCCAAAGGCTTAATGATGCAGTTGTCTATATCACTATTATAAACATTTTTTTTTTTTTTTTTTTTATTGTTTATTCATCCAAAGAACATAAATACATACAAGGTAAAATAAGAAAGAAGCAAAATATGTAGTCCTGCAAAGCGGTCACATGACAGCTTGTCTGCAGGTTCTACAAATATTAATTAGTCCTAATAGTAATAGTAATATGTATTAATCTTAAATAAAATAGGTACTTACATTTGACGTTAACATTATAGGTACATTAACTTAGCCATTAAGTATACATAGATAAAAATTTAAAGATACAAAGAAAAAATTTAAAGATACAAAGAAAAAATTTAAAGATACAAAGAAAAAATTTAAAGATACATAGATTGCTCATTTAAAATCCATAACTTCATCGATTTCACGCAAAGCCTCTCACTTTCCTCCAATTTATAACTTTCATTAAATTTATTGAAAATCACTGGCACTATGTATTCAAGAGTTCGACCTCCGTATTTATTTGAAATTTTTGGAATTTTTAGGCCTCTTCTTTCAGTGAATCTAGTGCTGTGTTTATGCACCAGTGGCTTTTTGTATTGGCTTTCTCCCGCGTTATCTATAATAGTGATGTACCATAGGAGACCTTTTACAGGAAGTAGGCCCTCAGCACCGTATAATATTTTTAAATTTTTCTTTGTCTGTATATCTTTGGTGTGACAATTTTTTTAACTATCGCAGTTTGTAAATTTTGGACATATTTAATATACGTAAAGCTTGTGTGACCCCAAGTTCGTATTCCATATCTCAGAATGGATTCTACCATGGAAAAATATATAAGTTTAAGTGTGCCATGTGGCAAGACAAATTTTAATTTATAGAAGCTACTCGATATAGATCGGAGCTGGTTACATATTTTGGCCACTTGCGTGTCCCACTTAAATTTATTATCTACTAATAATCCCAGATAAGCATAATCGTTTGTAAAATCGATCGTGTCGCAGTCACAATTTTTTTCAATTTTTTTATGTATGCATTCAAAATGATGAGCAATTGGTTTCGGTAAATTCCACATTTTCACACTCGGTGACCTTATATACATACATTTGGTTTTCTTAACATTAATAATTAGTCCTACATCATGCGCCCATTTGAGAAGTTCATTAAAGTCTAATTGTAAATCTTGAAGAGCTATTAAAGGATTTTCATTTGATACTACAAGTGCAGTGTCATCTGCGAAAATGAATCTAAGAGCTTTTTTAAATAATTTGGACATAGCAGTAACATATATAATGTACAATTTAGGACCTAGAATTGACCCCTGTGGTACACCTGATTTTACATATCTACATTTACTCATTTCATTTAAAATCTTTACCTTCATTTTTCTATTCGATAAATAGTTTTTAAAAAAAGAAAGGAGTTTACCACGGATTCCTATGGCATCAAGTACATTTATTATTTGTTTATGGCAGAGTGTATCAAAAGCTTTTGAGTAATCAATAAAAAGTACCAGTATGTGTTTTTGAGAGTTTAGCTGGGAATTTATATAATTGGAAAAGTTTGCAAGTAGTTTATCACAACTTTTTTTTTTCTGGAACCCAAACTGGCATTCATCGATAATACCCAATTTATTTAAATATTTATCTAAATTTATCGAAACATATTTTTCTAAAATTTTTTCTAATGCAGGTAATATAGAAATTGGCCTGTAATTATTTATAGAAGAGTGGTCTCCATTTTTAAAAATAGGTCTTACAATGCTACATTTTAGTTCCTCGGGAATTTCACTCGTATCAATTATCATGTTAATAAAGTGAGCAATTATAGGGCTAAGTAATTTGACATGTTTTTTCAAATCATACATACGAATTAGGTCTACGCCAGGTGTCTTGGAATTTTTCATACCTACAATAATACATTCAATTTGCTTGGTATTAGCTCTTGGTAGGTACATTGAGTGCGGTAGATATTCCTGTACGCAGTCAGACGCTCGGACATCACATTCATGCAATAACTTATTAACTCCCTCATCAAAGAAGTTAGCAAAATTTTCTGCCACTATATTAGTAGGTTGAGACTTTAAGAAATATTTAGATACAACTGCATCACAGCTGGATTTATTTTTTCTTCCTAAAATTTTATTTATTTCATTCCAAGTTTTTTTAATATCCTTAAAACAGTGATTAAATTTGTTATTGTAATATTTTTTTTTTGCGTACAATATTTGCTTATTTAGTTTATTTCTGTATTTCTTGAATTCGTTTTCATATTTTTTGTTGGTTGGCGTGTTTTTCCATTTTCTCCATAGTGCATCTCGTAGTTGTATATTTTCAATGAGCAAATCATTCATCCAGGTTTTTTGGTTATTGCGATATTTTTTGTCAATACTTCTGTAACGCTACTATTTTCATAAATATTTTTAAAAATTGATTTAATTTCTTGATACATGGTATTAGGTTCAGACAAATTTAGCATTTCTTTCCAATCAGTCATTGTGATTAGCAGATCAACCTTTTTTTCAGATAGTACAGTATGGCATTCGAGGTGCGATTTGTCAATTTTACAGGTACAGAAATCAATAGAAACGGCAGTTAGGTAGTGATCTGCTATCCTTGTTTCACAAACGCATGACCTGAGTTCGGTGTTATCTTTTTCTCTTAAATAAATATGATCTAGACACGTTGCAGTTACATAGTTAGTTAACACTGCTTCACGTGTGATATCATATATGCATCTAACTAAACCGAAGATAGACATTAAATTTTCATATTGCACTACTGTTGAGTCGTGTTGACTTAAAATATTTATGTTCATGTCACCAAGAATCAAAATAGATTCTTTAATATCAATATTTTCCAAAATTGTTTCCAGTTCATCAAGAAATAATTTTTTATTTGTATTTGGAGGTCTATAGATTCCTAATAAATGCACACGTTTATGTTTGTTAACAGAAATGGTTCCGTAAACGCATTCGAATTGAGTTGGCATTATATCTATTTGTTCAAAAGTAAGGTGTTCTTTCACGTAGACAATAATTCCCCCACCCGATCTTTTGTTTCGGCAATAGTGGTATGAATTAAAACCCGTTATTTTGTATTGATTCACATTATTTACATTTATCGAGGTTTCACACAGCATGATAATGTCAATATTTTTCAAAGAACTAGAAATAATTAGGAGGAGAGTATCCCAATACTTTGATAAGGATCGAATATTTAAATTTAGGGCAGTTATTATATTATTTCCTAAAACAAGTTTTTTTTCGGTCCAGTTTTCAAAATGTCGCGTCCGTTCATAATCTATTTCTGTTATATCAAAGTTTCCGTTTAAATCACCCATATTTATAATGTAGAAAAGAAACGTGAATTATTTCAAATACACATATTAGGCGTTTATAAAGGCAGACTAGATAGACACATAATATTAAGTCAGTTAACAATTTCGATAGGTTCCTAGACAGATGATGGTTTTGTTCGGACCGAGGTAGGTGAGATAATTGGCACCAGTCAATGCGTTGAATCTGTTTCATGCCTGAATATATGAGGGTCAGTTTATATTTCAGTACGCTCGCATCAACACTTTGGTAAAGGGACAATGCAGAATACACATTTAAAAAAAATTGTCGTAATGATTTAAAATTTTCGTACTTGTTAAGCAATGGAAACACGTTATGCTTACATGATATTATCATGACGTTTGTGACAATATAATTTAATAGTAGTACATACCTAGTCATAGTCTATACGACTTTGTGCGATATACATCATCTTTTTAAAGTACGTACAGTTTGAGTTATTAGCTCTATGATTAGTATTAAGGGTCAAATTAAATGTTTTGTTTTGGTAAACGCAGTTACTGCACTTTTCCTCTGAGTTTTTGTTTGGGCATTCCTTCCATTCGTGATCCATGGCACAGTGTAGACATTTCCCGTTTTTATCTTTATTCAAGCATTTTAACGCTGTGTGACCAAACTTCAGACAATGATAGCACTGCGTCAGGGGGTTGGCATCCTCCACTCGAACTCTGTTAAATCCAATATTAATTTTTTCTTTTTCCATGAGGTAAGACCTTAGTATTCCGCTGGTTTCCAATATGTAGTTAGTGAGTCCATTTTGGATTTTAGGTTTAAACATTTTGATCAATTTAACGGTGTGTTTTACATCATTTTCCATAATTTCTTTGAATCCATCATTTTGTGTTTTTAAAGCCTCAATTATTTCTTCTTCTGATAAATCTGCTTGTAGATTTCTTATGAATATTTTTGGGTTTTTCTTTTTTAGTTCTTCCGCGACCATGTTTTTTTTTAATTGTTTGTTTATTTCGTCTGTTAATTTCTCCGCGTGGTCTTTTGAAGGGCAAGATATTATTAATTTATTTTGTGAGGCTTTTCGAACACCGTTTACTGCAATACCCAAGTTAGATATTTTAATTTTTTTGACTATTTGCTCTTTTATTTCATCTGATGTCATGTCAGTATTTTCGCCTTTTACAATCAGTGAGTATTTCGATTCAGGCATCTGTTTGACTCTACTTGCATATGTTCTTTTTTCCATATTATTTGAATTTTCTATTTTTTTTCGAGTTTATCTATTAGTTTCGCTTGTAGTGAAACTATCTCGTTTTTCAGGATTTCTTTTTCTTGAGTCCATTTTTCCTCAAGTAGTTTAATGTTCAAAAGCAAATTATTTTTAGCCTTTGAATCCTTCACAGTGGATATATTTGATATTTCAAACTTGATATTTTCGATTATGGACAGCACGTCCATAATGGGTTAAGTTTTGTGACCGCGTAGCGGTCACCTAACACACAACGAAAACCTTTTCGAATATAAGTGACAATATCACAATTGTTTAGACAAATAAACACGTCCACACGGTACCGGTGCTGACGTTGACTAAAAAATATCCATGTATTATACCGCAGACAAAACCCCCCAAAAAATCTATGTATTATATCTATTATTACCTTAGACAAAACTCCCCAAAAATATCTATGTATTATACCGCAGACAAAATCCCAAAAAATAAATGACCCTAACTCCTGACCTCCACAACCAAAAACAACGTCAATATATTTTTGATAACTGCGCGAGACTTTTTGCTCTTTCATCCGCCAATCCGTGTGTTCCCCGAACGGAGTCATCGACGAAAAATTAATTGAAAATGCTGAAGCCACCAAACAGACAATCCCTAGAAGTGTGATCTATAGTGATTTGAAAGAAGACCCAACCCGCTAATTAAAATTATACCTTTCGACTCCTAGGCCCCACATAGGCCAAGTAAATTAAATATTTTTTAATTGAATACCGCACAAGAGTTCTCAACTGCTCCCAAACGTTTGGAGCCAGTGAAACTAGCATCCCCAAACGGGGTATGTTGTGAGGCTGACGGTAGTAGGGAAGAGAAGGGGATGGGGAAGAGAGAGGTGAAGAAGTACCTGACTATTCAAATCTGGTCACAAAACATGGCTAAATCCATTTCAAGCAACGTTTCAATTCTGAATGGTGGGCTCTCGCCAGGGCGATAGATACTTTGAGTATCTTCCACTCTGGAACGTGCGGCAAATATTATTTTAAATTAACTAATTGTTAAACAAACCATTAAAACTGTAGTATATTCTGTCTCACTCTATTGTTTTTTGTACGTATATATATATAACCGATAATTCTGTATTGTTCGTTAGTTATTATGATTGCCCTGACGATTTTTGATATAAGCGAAACCGGTTGGCGTTAAAAACCTAATAAATTCGTGGTTCATAACAGTGATTGTTTTATTTAATTAAATATCTAAAATTTACTTGCGCACGTCGGGATTTAAACAAGCGACCTCCGCATTCGTCGTCGAGAGCCTTACCCCTCGATCACGGAGGGCGTCTTTTTTTTTGGAATAAAATTGACCATAGTTCTGCCATAAAGAAGCGATCACAACACACTTCTATCGGTAATCTCTTCAGTGGCCGGAGTATTGCATCGGCGTGCATTCAATTTTCTGTGCAGTTTGCAATAACACGTACACTGAAAACATCATCACGGCTCGGCCGTTGTTGTCCAATTGGAACAATGGCCACTTCTAATTGAGTATATATCAGAATAAACCGAGGATAGCGTAATAACAGCTTTTTTCAAATACGGGATATTCGTTAAAATTTTCAATCGATATCGGCTAACTGGTAATGAAAATGGTGCCTTTGTTCGCGAAAAGCGTTCAACAAAAGTAATTTTATTTGATCATGGGAGGCTATATAAAAAAAACTTTTAACCCCTTCAGACAAGGGGGCCAAGTCTGTATCTTTTGCGTTAGCTAACGAAAGTTCAATATGGGAGTATGGGTACCGCCGCCCCGGGAACCATTCATTGGATAACACACACCTCCGCCATAGGTCACCCCAAATGGTTCGGTACGGTAGGTGACTTAGCAGGGGTGCCCGGATTTATGGGGTGAGGTTTGTCCAGGTCTTGACGGCGGATACGTATGTCCACCAACTGCGTGGTGGGTCGGATCGAAAAAGGCCGATTGAGAGAGACTCTTTTGGCCTCTCCAGCCGGAATCATCGTCTTGCACCGCAGTGTGAGGAATGGATTCATACGTCCGTCACTCCTGGACACATTGACCCCCCAATTCCCACACATCACCGATACCGTTTTGCTGCCCAGAACATCCTCTTCTTTCTTTCCTTAAAAATACCCTAAACGAAGAATCCCCGAAGATGACATATGCCTCCTGTGGAATTAAGATTTAAAAAAATAAGTTTAATCTGCCATAAACACATTTTAAAAATTTTCATAAACGCAGCGTCGTCTCTTGCGTTTGCGTTACAAATTTGTGTCTTAACGTAAACGCATAATTAACTTGTTAGCGTGATACCGACTACCAAACTGTTAAAATTGAAAAAAGTCTAACGAAAAATCGAAATGTTCAGATCGGAGAAAAAAGGTTTTTTTGGGTTCTCTACACATAGATAATGAAGATACACGAGTTTCCCGCTTGTACCAGTATTTTCCGGACACCGTGTATATATAAATCAAAGAATAAATATAAAATAAGTATAATAATGTATATATAATAAATAATAAACTCATACATACACACACAGAATACATTAAAACGTAACAAGCACACACACACACTTTAAACCACAAAGTGATAACATACATATACGATATTGCAAGCAATCCATTAGCTAGAGGGGGGCAAAGTACGTAATTGCCTTACAGAAAGAAGCCTAGATGTTTTTAAAAAGAAGTTGTTTGTTCTGAAGTTAAATGAACAAAAAATTAAAAGTTTTTAATTTTTTTAACGTTATGGTAACAATTATAATTAAATAAGTGAAAAATGTAAATATCTTTTTTCTGGAATACAAAAATAAATTAAATATACCACCCTGGAAAATGATGAAAAGTATTATTTTTTCATCATATGTGAACATTGTTGTAACAATGAATAAGTAATTTAAAAAACAAACAAATTTTGATAAAACGCAATTCGGAAAGCTTTCAAGTTTGTTCGCTAACAAATTTCGGCAGGTGTATTGCAAAATGCCGAAAACAGGTCATAAACCATTCTGGGTTAATTAAACCTTGATATATTCATTTACGGTTCGCTACTACAAGGGTGGCGATATTCCCCGGGGGGTGGCGTGGAGGTTGTTGGGGGAGGGAAGAGGTTGTATATCTAACGCATACAGGAAACAGATAAGTTAAACAATTCATATCCGAAACGGAAACAAATTTATATTCAATGGACGAGATTAAACGATGTAATAAGCATACTATGAATATTTTATCAAGATTTTGGGGGGTATTTCGGTAAGTCGTCCTCGTTTGCTTGTAAAATTGGAAGAACTTAATATAACTTAAAACAACTTATAATATTTTAATAATAAACATGCATCCATGAGCTTGGAAGTCGGCTCATAAAGCTGAGTGATACGTAACTCAATCTTATCAATATTACTCAATAAAGTGCATTAAATACTTAAATTTTCTAATAAAACTGTTTTCATCTGAAGCGACCTACCGGGCAAGTCTGTTTTTCTGTACATAATTAGATAAATAATGGGAAATAATATTTGTACAGCGCCCTTGAGGGGATTTTTCAAAGAAACGACGCTATACAAATCATCCAATTATTAATATTAATACTACCTTTTTTTGCACTCAATTTTAAACGCATTTTTTTTCTCATAGCACCAATCAGTACCTATCAAACACATATACATAAATGTTTACTCCATAATTTTTTGTTTTTCTCATCTCTTCATAAGTACGTTGATACGTATTTTTTCTGTACTACTCTTCACATCTCTTTATACTTAATTATTATATATTTTTATAGATATATTATATTAACAGACTATGTCGATACTAGTTTTTTTCCCTTCTATTTTTGTATAATGGCACTTAATATGAACTAAACTTGTCATTTGACTGTCCTAAAACGGGATTTGTTCCCAATTGGGCAGTCAAAGCTTTCTTACGTATTATTGTTTAATAAAGTGTGTGTTTCAAATAAATAAACAAAATAAATATAAACACCTTTTTGTAGAGTTACAGAGTTAAAGATCGCCTTCATCACTAATGTATGAAATAAGACTTCCCTTTCGAAAGAAAACAAAATCGCAAAATTCATTCCTATATAAAGCAATGAAGATCTTCCAAGAAATACCGGCCAATGTAAAAAAGAGGAAAATGTGTTGAAATTTAAGAACGAAGTAACGAAGTTCACGATGCCGAATCAAATACTAACTTCTCCAACGAACTAGCATTAATTAAAAAAAAATAGCGATAAATAATGGATATGATTCCGATTTCATTGATACAGTTTTAAGTAAAAAACAAATAAAAGCCACAAAAAACTTCTTATTCGCTAATCCACATAATATAAACAGTGATAAAAATCTTAGTTACCATCGGCGTCGTACTTTATACGCAAATCATTTTCCTTCCTGAAGTGTAAAAAATCTTCCTTCTGAATTAAGGACCTGCATATAAACAATAATTTAGGTAAATTTTTAATCAATTCAAAGGATAGACATGACAAACTTTGTCAATCGGGAATTTATTAATTAGATTGTAATGATTGTAAAAATGGTGAAACAACACGCAATATCAACATTAGAATTAAAGAGCGTGATGCTTAAATAATAATGGCTTTTCGAAATTCGCAAACCACCTTTTTGGTAAAGAACATACTTACAATCAAAGCATAAAAATTGTCACGGCAACAGATTAAATAATTTAGGATCACTCGAAATAAAGAAAGCAGTTAAAACCAAAAATAAAATTCTTAATAATCAATTAAATCTGTCCAATAGCCCAATATTAAGTATATTTCCCATAAACTGATAAAATTTCCCAGTATCCCTTAATCAATCAATCAATAATATGAATAGGTTTCAGGGGTACCCATATGTACACATATGTCTCTTTCTCTCTGTTATTATGTTTATTTTTATGTTATGTTTCGTCTCATTATATTTGTATGTATAAACACACAGTCTGTATTTTTATGATTGGTTTAATTTTGTACCCTGATGATGCTTGTGTTAAACGAAACCGGTCAACCTAATAAAAAATAAATAAATTTCGTGGTCATAAACAAAGTGATTGTTTTATTTCATTAATATATCAAACCACCAAGTGACTGCATCCTATCAAAAAATAAATATACACTAAAAATACCTTCCCTATACATTTGAATGGAAACCAATGTCAAAACTGACTCAATACCTTTTGGTTCCAGCCCATTTAGGACGCGCTCTGTCTCTCTTACACTAACTAGCCTGATATCGTATACCACCATCTTTTCTTAGGGTAGAAACAGCTTTTCAGTCTTTATGGACCGTTCTATAATAGGTTTTTGTAGAACAAACGAACGGATTATTTTGACGATCTCGAAATTGATTAACATTATCCGGCAATATGTACACTCCACTTCTCTACACAACCATCGATTAAAAGAGAAGTGTAGTATTTTAAATTGAAATAAAATTTATCCAATTTCAACAGTATTAAAAATAGGTCGGGGAAAATCAGGTAAAATGCTTGTAAGTTAATAATTAAATACCATCATGTCGCGTTTGAAGAAGACTTGTTCAGAAATAGCTACAGCACTAAAAATAATTGAATCGAATTCTGAAAGGCAGCCGATAAGTATTAGCAAGTAATCGACCCCTTTCCGTTAATTGAAGCGGATGTAGGTTAGCATTTAATTTAAGGCCCTCAGGAGTCGAAGTTCGAACTGGATTGGGGTGGGGAGGGGAGTGTCGGTAGATAGTAGAGGGGGGAGGTATAATTCGATTAAATTCAACGCCACGTCTGGCTAGTTTGTTGGAAGAAACAAGAAAGCTTCCAGGAAAGGGTAATAACGTACTAATAAATCTTTTATTTAACTTCCCCAAAAGACAAAAAATTTAATTAAAAAAAATATACATTTTGATAAGCAGGTACCTAGAATGTTTACACATTTTACAGAGGGGGGAAAGCAAGGCACATATTATATGCGGTATTGCCCCTGGAAACGGTTTATAAAAAAAAAACGTTTTTAAAAAAATTCTGCATTCTCTGGATGAACATACTTGGAGAAAATGGTTACACAAAATGGTTGAAAAAAAAACAAAAAATTTCAAGGTGGAGGTTCGTTACGATAAGTGATTAGATTGCTTTAATGACGCATGACACGTGGGTACATAATAGGAATGGTCACACAATGACGATATCCGTAAATGAATAAGTAGGTATCTGATCAATACTAAATACAGAAAGGGGCGGTCCGTTTGAAAGATTCCTCTACATAAAAAAAAAAACGATTGTAATCTTTAGAGCCGGTATTTTAATGGAAAATTCTCTGAGAAAGTAGGGCCATTGATCCCGTCGGCACCGGTGCATAGTCGGGAAACATTTGTAGACGGTTGACATTTGTTTCTCCCTCCTACAACATGGATCTCTTCAAGACCAAGGTTCACGTCTTCCTGTCCTCAAAAAGCATCCTCAAAGATGACAGCCCCGAGAGATATTATTTTCCTCGAAGCCTCCTGTGAATGATTGATTTAATTGGTCAGGAACTTAAGTTATAAAATAGTAATAAATATGGGAATAGGATTATAAAATCCTCAAACATGTTGTGGCGGAGGCAAACGCTCAGATGACAGCCGTACTGCACGTGCCGTGCTGTGCTGCACGGTGTAACATGAATACTCGCGTCTGCTTTTCCTGCAATGTACTTTCTGCACAGCGCGGTGATGGTAGATGTGAATATACCTGCAGCCTGCAGGGTGAAGATTGTTCGACCTGGTAATAGCCAACCTTCAATATGAGAGGGAACCACAAGACGAAAGAACCAACTAAATAGGGTCTTCGATTGAATCTTAGATTAATTTAGGTTACTGGATTTTTTTAGTACCGCAAAATTCACTCACTACCAAATAACTGAAATCCATAACAATGTTTCATTGTTGCGGCAGTGGAAAGCGCGTTGTCCCCCATTCATTATTGAAATTAATGCACTGCGCGTAACAAGTTGATAAATAATGAGCACAACAAGTTAATAAATAATTAACACAACGCCGGGACATACGGCGTTGTGCCATTGTTACGAACAGACCAGGGGTCGACAAACAATCGAGACAAAAACTACATGTTAAGGCGGTCCACTTCCCAAAATTCTAAATGAAATCACGCACTCCTTATGCAGGTGGCGAAAAGATTGAAATTCCAGCTTCACACCGGCCACGTGTTTGGATTTAGGCAAAAAAAAAAACATCACTAAAATGCGTGTTTTATTTTATTTTGTAGAGCACAGGCAGAAATATTAAAATGTCTTTCGGTCATATTTCTAAAAAACTTAATTTGCCACGAATAACAATACGATAATATCGGAAAAAATGGTACGTAAGTAGGAGATTTAAATATATTTGTTAGGTCCGATACTTTATTTATTTCTAGGCTTATAAAAAGACTATAATATTTCTAGGTCATACGATATTCAAACAAACAAAAAACATGATTTCGCATTATTTCCCTTTGCATGCAATGGATTTGGGATATCAATCTCCGAGGCATGATTCCGGTTCTTTTTAAGGTTCTTTTGAAGACAGTGTCCTCATCCTTGGGGTTAGATATTTTGCTGAACTGCGGTTCCGATTCCATGTCAATGACAATAAAAATTATCTTTTTGTTCAAACTTCGCTAATATTGATATGTTTAATAAGGTCATTTACTGAATGACAATTGTTATCCGAGAGAACCCTAAGGATGAGGACCAGCCTAAGGATGAGGACAATGGCTTATCCTTAAAAGGAACCGGAATAGGGCCCCTGGTGAATGGCAGAGGTGTGTAACTGGCAGAGGAAGGTCGAAAATATGTAGATTCTATACAGTAGAAATGGAATTCCTGAGGAATTTAAATGGTAAACCCATGTACGACCGTTCTACATACAAATGCGGAGAACCGAAAATAATGCAAATGCCAATGAAAGTGTAGTGAATAAGATTAAGAAAGGGATACAAAAATAGTTTAGACATGTATTATAGTGGATGGACGGAAAGACAGTGGGGAGAATGTATAACGCGCAAGTTTTTAGACGTCCCATGATGATTTTTTTTTCTTTACGTGAATACCGCACAAGAGTCCCAACTGCCCCTAACCGTCTGGAGCCAGTGAGACTATGGCATCCCCAATTGGGAAATAGTATAATCGTAGTCGAGAGCCTTACCCCTGGACCATGGAGGCAGTCGAAGTCATGTCATGATAATACAATAAATATGAAAAACCAGTAACAGGTGAACGCCCTTGAGGTGATTTTCTCACGAAAACGGCGCTATAGAAGTAATCCAATTATTATTATTATTATTAACAATAAGTACGTTAGTAAAAAGTAGTAATTCGAATAGAGGGCGTCGAGTTAATCGTATCTTGCAAAGACACAGATAACATGTTGCATTAAAAACGCAGCCATTTGCTAATATCGACTAAAGTTAAACTGACCGCAGGTTGCCGATGAATGTAGGGGGATGATAACGGCGATATAATAACTTACGGATCGATGTTGAAGGGTGGTTTCCGTGGGTTGCCAATGTTGAAATTACAGGCTGTAGCGTACAAATTTAGGGGATGAGGACTTACCTGTGAAAAAGAGAACAATAAATTAGATTGAGTTATCATATTAAGAAAAATCGATTCAAAATACATATAAATTCCTACCTATACTTTTGAACAGACGCACAGTGGGTGTAATATAAAGGTTTTAAGATACTTAAATGATAAAACTTATGTTCGTAAATTCCACTGAATAACGTTAAATCATAGTGAGAGATAGACAATAAACAATAATAATCATATTTATTTATTTGAAACACTCATTATTTAATAATTAAATGTAAGAAAGCTTTGAATGCCCAACTAGGAACCAATCCCGTCTTCGGGCAGTCAAATTGACAAGTTTAGTTCATATTAAGTGCCATTATACAAAAAAATAAAAGGGAAAAAAACCAGTATTGAAATAGTATGGAAGTATAAATATAAGGTGTGAAGAATAGTACAGAAAAAAACAATTGTGTATACCAGATAATTTGAGTATAGTACAATAATTAATATAGAATCATAGTTAAGTTCAAAGAGATAAGAAAAAAATGGTATAGAGTAATCGTTTACGTATACCAGATAATTTAAGTATAGTATAATAGTTGAGTACTTACGAAGAGATGTGAAAAACAAATATTATAGAGTAAACAATTATGTACATGTGTTTGATAGGCACTGGTTGGTGCTATAAGAAAAAAAAATTTAAAATTCAGTACTAAAAAAGATAATAGTAATGAGTGATATTAATAGGATTAGTTAACACGGCGTTAAAAGGGACCAACAAACGCGGAGGTTTAATTTATACAACATTAAGTTAATATTTTATGAACCTATGTAAAACTATGGCAATAAAAAAAACACAGTTTTTTAACGACTGCTTCTTGGGAAGTTGGAAGATACAAAAAAAAAACGGATCGAAAAATGGTTGCAAAAATTCTATACAAATCATAATTTCACGTAGTGTACGTCTTCGAAATGAATTACCTACATATAAACCTACATAGGATAGCAATATTAAATCAATTTTATAGAGCTAGTTTGGATTTCACAACTCAATGAAACTGTTTTCAAACGATAACAATAGAAAACTAACCTTTACGTGTTGAGCCTACACAAAAAATAGAGAATAAGCACATAAAAATCTTTTTTTTTATCAAAGGGTAAAAATAATCAACTTACGAATGCATAAATAAAAAATAAAAACGTATAAAGTTTTATTTTATTTAATCAATGCTAGCTTCGCTATTTCACCCACTGTGCGACGAATTCAATACGAATTACGCGTAAACCCCCGCATAAGATAACAATATGAATCTCTCATCTTTTCAATCATTTTTAAGGGTTGTTTTGAATTTCAAACAATCGAAAATGTCTTCAAATCACAACAATAGAAAACCAATCTTTACGAAAACATATCCAATCCTTACGAGTTGAAGCCTATATAAGAAAAGAGAAAATAAGAAGAAAAATGGATTATAAATCAAACAGATCCAATTTACGGGAATAATCAACTTAGGTGGGTACATAAGTTCGCTTTTTGTATAACAAGCAGCAGGTACTTCGGGCGTCATACGTCATTCGTCAAACGTAAGTACGCGTTTTTGTCAAATGTCAGCCAGGCATAAAACACGTCTAAGGGGTGAAAGAGATACGGAGGGTGGTTTGCAATACAGATCAGTCTTTGTAAACGATATGGTTTTGGGAATTTAACGTTCATTCTTCGCGGCGGTAACATATGAACTGGAAATAGTGCCATGCGTGCTTCACCCGCGTATGAATATATGTAGGCGAATTAATGAAGAGCTATTATAACGCGACGCTGACGGTCGAGTAGCTATGCGCTGCGTACGGGGACCATCGGTCCAGCTCGTCAGTGCTACGCAGTCGGTCGACCGACGCGCTTACGAGCATTCAGTTCGGCGCTGACCGCGTGAGCCGATAAGCATACGTGTATACAGTCCTATGAAAAACATATTGAAACAGAGTGGGTTATTACTAAGGTACATTTTCGCCCTCCTCTTTGGGACTTATTTCTCCAATATATCTATATTCTATCTATGGTATATACTCCATTGATTTCTACTTTTTCTACGTAAGTAATTTGCAGCTACTATGCAGTTCAAAAACGGCTTCATGTTTGTTCTCACTTGAAGACGACTGTACTGCGAGGCACTGTGGCATCATCGCGTAAACTGACGGTCAGCGACCGATGTACGCGAATGACGTACGCCTAGCACTATTTCCAACCATAGACTGTAAAATGAAAAATTACTACAACAAAATGAAAAGTTAATAGAAGACGACAAAAACGGAATAATTCATAATTCATCAACTGAAGTGAACATCTTGAATGTTTAATACATGTGAAAGATAAGTTTTCAGAAATTATGTCAAATAAAATGTATGTACAATGTAATACGGGATATTTCTCTCCAGATATTAAGAAATTACAATACTATACACTCTAATAATGAAATAGACATTTTTAACGACACAATTAATCGATTGAAAAAAAAAAGTTTTATAATTAATACCACTTGCCCTTTATTAAGTACGAAAACAGTGTACGATCAGCACAGGTGACAAAAAGGAGTTCGTTTATACACCTACTTTATTTTTGCGAGATAATGTTTGTTGCTGTTTATTGTACTTATTATTATTATTGTAAACATTCATGAATGTAAGTTTTGAGCATATTGCTTGTTTTATGTTCGAAAATAAAATAAAAAAATAAAGTAACCAAAATGTAATAATGTACAGAAGAAAAGTAGTAATCTGACACATATTACGGCACTACTTTATTCGAAGTTATAGATATTTATAAGGTTTGAGTATGAGAAAAGGATCGTTGATGTGGCACTACTGCCGCCCATACAAGTGAACTTGTGTAATCGTGTTTAGAAAAAAACTGTTTTTACTTGTGTGTTTTTATACTGATTTTCAAGTTTTCCATATATTTTAGTAATCCGGCACTATAAGGTTTTATGAAGTGACAGATTGGTGAGATTTTACTCTAGTAATTGGGAGTTCAAATAATTCGACCAGGAGAACTATTCCTGAAAGAAAATTAACAAAAATACTGAAAGCGTCAGAAAGACGTCCAAATTGGTTGAAATATCATGAAATTTACTTAGAAACGATCGAATATATTTATGCCCATACCACAAAAGCGATACAACTACCCCAAACCAGTTGGGCTATCCCTGAAGTGGGGAATATATTTTCCCACTTATTCATCACCTAACAACACTACAACCCTTGTCACGTCTCTTCAAGCAGTCAATAAGCTGGCAATAATTATTTTTTAAATGGACTCAAGAAGACTGATCGTTATATATTTTCAAATAGCAAATTGTTACATTCCATTCAATAATCTGATTCGAATCTTGCTCTACGGTTAAATAATCTATGGAGAAGAAATCTTCCTAAATACAAAATCCTCCACCGCGTTCCCTCCTCACCGGCAGATTACGCTCATGGTAAAAGCAATTTAAAAATCTGCTTCCGCAGTATATAATAATGTATTATGTAATACGGTGCCTTCGAAGGCAAATCTACATACGCAATATTATTAAATAGGGTACGACACTTGGGAGAACATCAACTGGGTGAAAGATATTTCAAACACACGTGCGCCATTTGTTCTAGAAGCTTAAAAAAATACATCAACAGTTAATCTTGAAATTGGTAGTGAGGATTAATACAGGGTCAGTATATATTATATTAAAGTATACTCGGGACTGTAGAGTAAGCCGAGCTACCGAGATGTTATGATAAGAAGCTCTTGCTTCGATGGAGCCCTCATACCTGAGCTGATAACTTAGGGTTACAAGAAGCGTATCAATGGAAGGCGTGTTGGGAAGATTGCTTCCGTTAAATAAGACTAGATTGTCATTTCGATCCCTTTTAGACGTAATCAGACATTGATTCTTTGAAACATTAAATTCGACGAGGGGATTCTTACCCCAAGAGGAAACCCCCTCGATGTAACCGTCCATTCTCTGCTTCAAAGCCCTTTGAGCTGTTGAAGTTTGTGTGCCCTTTGGGGGCATGTCCAATAAAGGTCTATCGTGAACTGTCCTTTCATCCGCGTAATAATGAATTGGTGCACATGTCAAAAAGTCATTGATGTGCAACAAAATAAAATCGATGATAGAACCAATCCCCGTGGGACGCCAGCATTTATTGAATGCGAAGAAGAAGTGAAACCGTCAGCAACCTTCTAAATCGATATCTCTTTCAAAAAACAGACAATCCACGTACGCAAGGATGTGGGAAGTCCGTAAGGAGGCAGTTTGATAAAGTCCCCGGAGCAAAACCCGGTCAAAGGCCTTGGAAATATCCAGTGTTTCTAAAGGACAAACCGTCAGCAACCTTCTAAATCGATATATCCCTCAAAAAACAGGCAATCCACGTACGCAAGGATGTGGGAAGTCCGTAAGGAGGCAGTTTGCTAAAGTCCCCGAAGCCAAACCCGGTCAAAGGCCTTGGAAATATCCAGTGTTTCTAAAGGACAAACCGTCTGCAACCTTCTAAATCGATATATCCCTCAAAAAACAGGCAATCCACGTACGCAAGGATGTGGGAAGTCCGTAAGGAGGCAGTTTGATAAAGTCCCCGGAGCCAAACCCGGTCAAAGGTCTCAAAAATATCCAGTGTTTCTAAAGGACAAAGTTTAACATATTTAAAATACCTACCACGAATATAAAAATATGTCATATTTGTAAAAAGCATTAACTTGGTGTTGGAGTGGCTTAGCCCCCACTCCAACACCTAAAATTTATATGTCTTGTCAATATTCTATATCATAAGTTAGTTTTAATATTCTCCTGATGAAGGAAGAGTGCTTCCGAAACCGGTAGAGTTTTAAGAAAATAAAAGTGGTCTACAACAAATTTATGTGTTTTTTATTATAAAAATATGTTCTTACTCGAAATTAAACATGATAATAATAATAATAATAACAAATGGATTATTTCTATAGCGCCGTTTCATGAGAAAATCATCTGAAGGGCGCTTTACAACATAATTTATCTAACCTATACCTTATCACTTAGACTTATATCTAATAATTTACATCTTAGATTTATTACTAATGCCTTATTATTAATAACTAAAAACTACCCAATTCAGACTTATAATTAGTGACTTACATCTAAAGCTTATATAGCTAGCGACTAATGCTTTCCTCATCAGGAATATATAGAATATAAATATACATTTATAATACAAAGAAATTTCTAATTTATTTATTAATAATGACGCCACAAAGTGAATACCAATCTTTTGAAGAAATTATAACATTGTAAAATAAATTATATAAAGATTGTTGTCCTTGTTTTCAGTGATAATTTACACAACAATGGAACGTGTTTATGTGTGATACTAAATGTTACTATTTACAAAAATCAGAACATAACTTGATATTGAACAACAGTAGGGCGAGATTGTGTATGATACATCAAAGTTGTATATGTATGCCTCTGATCAGTTTGAGGATAATATACCTACATATATAAATCATATTATATGTGTTAATGATGATGGTAATGCTAGACATATACTTAAAAATTATTATTTTTAAATGTTATGAGCGCCAAAAGAAGAAGGTGGTGTGAGTGAAGGGATGATCTGTGTAATAACAAAAAAATGGCCTAAATTTTGAAAAGACAAGTTAAAAAATCTATTATGCAACTAAGAAAGAAAATGGGATGGGTGTGAATTACTACGGTTATAGTATTACCGGAGAAAGAAAAGAATCATGATCGGAGAGGAACAAAATATCCATTAACTGTTGCAGTGAGTTAAATAGGAAAAAACATGATACGAAACGACGAGAATACCTTATAAAATCGATTTTGGCCTAAATATCACTCCAAACTAACTAAACACATTATTTTAAACCGTTAACAAGCTTTAAACCGTGTCAATACAAAGCACACACGAGAAAACTAATAAATCATAGGGGGGACCCCCATCAGTACGAACCGTACAACCCACAAAATAAAGTGGACTAGGATATAAACAAAGTATAAACATATTTATAGAACATGAGCTGCGGTTTACCTACATGGAGACAACACGTCTTGTCAAGTAACCACGGAAGTTAAGCAAGGTTTGTTTTAGTCAGGGTTAACAGGCGACAGTTTAAAGAAGAGACGATATTTGACCCTCATTGATAATAATTGTTGTGATCCTTTCGTTCAATTGAAGGATATGATTTATATGGATAATAATGGACATTTATGGATATTTATGGGTGAATATGGATAAATGGGTCATGATACTTGTGGATATTTATGGATTTGTAGGATTTTTTATAGATATACACGGATATTTACGAATAAGTATATTTGTGGATATTTACGATTTTTTCTGGATATTTGTGAACATTTGTGGATATTAGTCAATATTGGTGGATATTTGCGGATATTCATGGATATTTGTGAACATTTGTTGATGTTTGAGGGAAACTTGTGGAGATTTACAGATATTTATGGATATTTTAGGTATTCACGAATATTAATGGATACTCGTGCATGTGTACGAATTTGTTGTAGATATTTACGGATATTTAAAGAAATTAGTGGACATTTGTGGATGTTTGTGAATTCTTGTGGAAATATACGGATAATTATGGATGTTTATTAATTTTTGTCCATTTAGACGATACTTTTGTCGACTTGGACCATATTTTTATCCACTTGGAATATCCACACATTAGGGGATTTTACAAAAAATTCCATATTATTTACCAATTTTTACCAAATTTTGAACACATTTTACCTTTTTTTTCCAATAACCGTATTCGGCTATGAATATAAGTACTAATACTATCAAAAGATATATAATATATTATGTCCAACGACCATTTCCGACTATGAATACGCGTGATCAACAACCATTGAAATTGACAGCATTGCTGAGAAAACCATCCGTGTTCAGTCTGCAACTCCGTGTGATACAATGTATCTAAGGAACGACTCTGCATACACACAATACTGACTCATCCCGTTTTATCTGTCACACAGAATTATTCTTACACTCGAAATGCATGCTGGTGTACTGATAAACTGACACACGACAGCGAAAAAACCAAAACTAGTTTTCACGAAATTCACAGTGAAATAAGCTTTCCACGTGATCCGAATGCAATTATTAGTGTTATCAACCTTTCAGACTCACATCCCGATGAACTCAAGGGAAAAATTATTTCCGTGGGGAATGCAATGGTACGTGCTGTCAAGACTCATGTTACCCCGATAGTCATTTTTAGATATATTTTGATTGCATTTGTAAATCGTGTTCACCTAAGTAGCAATTAAAGACTCGTAAATTGACTCGCGGTGGCTTTGGGGGACCGGATCTAATATGCTCGCGGGCCGGACCAAATGGTCTCGGGCCGGACGTTCCCCACCCCTACATTATCTGATAGATTCGTTGTAACCTCTCCCCTTCCCCCACAAACCGTGCACGTGATATAAAAATATGTCGCAACGGTACTCTCAGCCGAAGGACCATAAAGCGTTCGCATTTTAATATAATTTTATTCAAATTAAAATACTTATACGATCGGCACAAAAATAATGGAAATTTTACAAGCGCTGTTAAGAGAAATCATTTAACTATAATAATAAATTAATATGGCAGCAATCTGCGATAAGATTAATAATAAATTAAACATAATTATTATTTATTACCGCTAACCGAATGCCAATAGCAATATTAACAGTTATCGAGATTTTGTTTATTTATTAATCCCGCCAACAATAAGGATTGTTAAATAAAACAAAGCGAAATTAATTTGCTGGATTTGATTTAAATATTATTTTAATGCGCTCGGAACAATGAGTTTTCATTGGGAAAAATAAACATAGTCCGGCAAAACAAGAGAAGTTATTATTTATGAGTCGGCATAGAGAAAGGGGCATAATTTATAATTTTTAATGAGGAAATGGTGCAAAAGTTGACCGCCTTCGTGGCACTGTGGTTAAAACACTGAACTTCCTGACGATGGTTCGACTCCCATCGAAATTTATAAAAAATCATAGTACCTACAGAAAACGGCGGCATCCGTGGTTGAGTGGTTACGATGCTCAGCTACGAGTCCAAGTAAATTTTATTAATAAATTTATAATTTTAGTAAAAATCGAATAGCCATTAGACCAGTGATTCTTAACCGGGGCGCCCCTTTGTGATCGTTTTGGAGGTCTGGCGGGGCGTTTTTAAATTTTTAGCATTTAGGGGGCGCTGAAAAAGTTCGAGTGGGCATTATGTCAATATAGAAAAATAAGCTTTTTCGCGAGCTTTGCACACTGATACACTTTTAAACTTTCTTTAGGCGCTTTATAATATAATTTTACTATAAAGCGCCATTGTGGTAAAGGGGGCGATTCTTTCAATACGGTTAAGAAATACTGCATTAGACCCCCTTGGCCCTTCACCCGCTCGTTTTTATCAATCTATGTACGCATGTTTATCTTAGTTCATAGTTTAGTAGTATACTGCCCTGAAGAAGCTACGGTAGTAGCGAAACCCGGTCGGCTAAGGTATATAACAAATAAAAGAGATATTGAAAAAAAGTTACTGTTTTATTTTAAAATTATAATGTCATCGCAAAGTTACCGCTTTAAGTGAAAATATAAAAACGGAAAGTATTTGTTTAATTTGTGTTATTTCACAACTTAATCATTTAAAATAACATACAGTATATTTGTGGCGCGTTCCAGGGTGGTAGATACTTCCAGAATCGCCCTGGCGAAAGACCACCGTTCAGAATCATTTGGGGACCAGATCTGAATAGCCAGGTACTTCCCCCTCTTCCCGGTTAATTCCCACCTACCCACAATCTTCAGCCTCACAACATATCCTAATTGGGGACGCCAAGTTTAAACACGTCGTATAAAATTTTGATTTGGAGTTTTTTTTTATAAAAATATTTTTATTTTAGTACCGCACAAGAGTCCCAACTGATCCCAACCGCCTGAAGCCAGAGAGACTATGGCAACCACAATCAGGGTATGTTGTGAGTCTAATGGTATTGAGGATGGGAGGGAGAAGAGCAAGAGGAAGGTGAGAAGTACCTGGCTATTCAGATCTGGTCACCAAACACGGCTAAAGCCATTTCAAGCAACGTCTCGATTCTGAATGGTGGTCTTTCACGAGGGCTATACTGATCAACCACTCTGGAACATGCCGCAAATATACTACACATTATTTAAAAATAAACAAATTATGAATTAACAAAATTTAATCGAATAAAATTTGCTCGCGCACGCCAGCATTTGAACTTGCGACCTCCTGATTCGTGGCCAAGGATCTACATTTCATTGCACAAACCCTCGGCCAATGTGGCCAAAGTGGCCCGGAATAAAAATATTATTATTAAGGCCATCCACTTGCTAAAATTCCAACGAAATCACGCGCTCCTTATGCAGGTGGTGACAAGGTCGAAATTCCCGCTTAACATCGTCCGCATGTTTTGATTTACGCAAAAAAACGTCACCAAAACGCGTGTTTTATTTTAATTTGTAAAGCTTCAGGCATAAATTTTACTTTTTTACGGTCATATTCTAAAAAACTTAATTTGCCACAATGAACAATACGACAATATCGGAAAAAGGGTTCGAAAGTAGGAGATTTTGCGCTTTAAACATTTTTTTTAGCTCTAATCCTTTACTTTTTTATAGGTTTATAAAAAGACACGCCAAAAAATTGGACGGTTATACGAAAGGCCGAGGTGTGTTCTACTTGCAGTATTTAATTAAATGATCTATGATATTTCTAGGCGATCAAATTCTCAAATCGAAAACACACGACAATGTATTACTTCCCATTGCATCGCCTTAATAGTAAAATGAGGTCAACAAGAAGAAACGGAAGAAATCAATAAGAAAAAAGTTATTTTATTAACTTAATAGTTTAATGAAAATTTTAATGGCGAATAAACTTATCATAGAAATGAAAAAGATATTTAAGTGTTGTTAAAACTGCAGTCAAATTATTAAATAATTGAATACTAACTGCAGTATCCGGCGTTGCCCGGGGTTTGGAGGAAAGTTTCCGCTCCCACACGCAACATTTTCCGCTTAGTGTGATGGTAGTACGAGATTTTCATATATTGTCAGGATATTCGTAACTGGAAAATGTTTGTTTATATTAAAAAATATATATAAAATGGTGTTAAAAATTACACACTCCATCGTTCTTTGCTAGAATGGAAACCCCACCTCCTAGCTGCGAACCCAATCTAAGCCGCTTACCTCTATTACACTGTACGCTGGCCGCAGTTGTTGTAATTCGACCGAATACGAAACACAATGAGCTGTAAAATAAGCACAGCGAGCAAACATTGACTCGAAGAGAACGAATGAATGGACTCTAGGGTGCAAAATGTTCTTGACGATTGGTAAATTATAATTACATTGCGTTACAAATAATACTTTTAACTTACTGTAACAAAAACAGTCAAAGAATGTTTCTGGTACACACGGCTTCTTAAATGGATGTCTACCGCAGTTAGGTGGTTAAGAAACGTGACTGATTAAAAACAACAGTCGCATCTGGGACACGAACCTAGGACCTCTCGGCGTATCCGGGATCAGCGCTCTAACCAATTGAGCTCTGCCTATCCAGGGCAACGCTCAATATTGATTGCAAGATTCTATCATTCTATTCCAATCCTATTTTCGGGTATGGCATGCTCGTATGTCATTGCACGAATAATACCCAGACAAACTTGAATGCAAAGTGAACACCACGTTTTACATTTTACTAGCCTAGATCCGTTAAAAATTAGGTAACATTCGCCTCAATTGGTTAGGGCGCTGGTCCCGGATAGACCGAGGGGCCCTGAGTTCGAATCCCAGATGCAATCGTTACCTTTTTATTTTGGGTCTTTTCTGTTTCATATTTAATTTGAGGTATATTAATATTATCTTCAAGGATTAAAAATGTATTACAATGAGTTTTATAAGCTTTAATAAGTTGTTTCAATAAAAATTGTACAAAAAAAACATCTAGGGACCCTATTTTGGGATTCAAGCTGTAAATAAAATCAAATCCATAAAAAAGAAATACAAGTGAAAGCTTTATTTCAGAGCTAGACCAGTACCTAAAACCGATAATTATAATATTGCCTTTTTACTATAGATAATAATTATGAAAAATTATAAAGGAGACAGATAACCAGTAACGTTCGTATGTGTTTTTAAGATTAACTGGTTATTTTCTAGCATTGTACAGCGCCAATGTAATATCTCGAAAATGTCAGAATTATCAGGTTTTTGTGGTACTAAGCCGCCATGCGCTTCCTTCTCTTTCTTGAACCAACGTTTTAGACACCCTTGCAGTATCATCCAACATCAGGGCAGATGTCATCTGATATCTCCTCTAACCATGGTCAGTTCCTTTTTTTATATGAATATCGCACAAGAGTCCCATCTGCTCCCAACCGTCTGGAGCCACTGAGACTATGGCATCCCCAATTGGGGAATGTTGTGAGGCTGAAGGTATTGGGGAGGGGAAGGAGAAGGGTAAGAGGGAGGTGGGGAAATACATGGCTATTCAGATCAGATCACCAAATACGGCTAAAAGACATTTCCAGCGACGTTTCAATTCTGAATGGTGGTCTTTCACCAGAGCGATACTGAGAGTATCTTCCACTCTGGAACGTGCGCAAATATACTATATATTATTTTGAAATGAATTAATTGTGAAACAGCACTAATTAATTAAATAAAATTTACTTGCGCACGCCGGGATTTGAACCCGCGACCTTCGGATTTGTAGTCTAGAGTCTTACCCCTCGACCATGGAGGCCGACAAAAGTTCTAGTCAGACTCCAGTACGGTGAAACAAGTCTATTCCCAAAATATTACTCGAACAATATTATAAAGCTTCGTATTTTTATCATTACAATGAAAAACCTGTTGTATTAACAGTTGCAAAAATACAAATAATAAAATTTTAAGTTTAAAAATAAAAGAAAAACTAAAAAGAGCCATTAGAACTTGAATACTCGTAGTATTATGCTTAATAAAGCGTGTGCACATTCAACGACTGGCGCAAGACCCGTCTGAAATTGAAACAGATATAATATAATGAGATGATTGCGGTAGGATGGGGATAGGAAGATATTCCGCAGGTAGGATAGGAGATCATCGATAAAGATGGCTTAGGGGAACTTTTCAAAGTTCATTCGACTGTTTAAAGCCCGGTGAAGCAAAAATAAAATTGAAGTCGGAAAGAAAAATGTGCTGGTTATGGTACTCGGCTACGTTCCTTTGAACAAAGAGCCGATGGCTTCCGAAGCAAATAACTCTAAACAAATAAGTACACGGTGAATTCATTTAGCCTGAGAGGAATGAGAGAAACGTTTAACGGCAGCCGAATAGAAATACCATATACCTTTCTAAAACAATATGGTATTTAAAGATACGTGTTTACCTTTTGCAATCCACAATGTTTGTAAAGGAAACAATTTATTTGATTAGAAAAAAATACATTTATTTTCTTTCAATGGTTATTATCGACAAAATGCGGGGTTATTAAAAATGGTGGACTCAATTTCATACTGCTATATTTACTGGATTGTACGTTATATATTAATGATCTACACAGCAACTGCAAGAGGAGGTTAGAAAGATTCGAATCCCACCGTTAGATTACTCATTGTTGCGTAAGCGACCGCTAAAGTGCTTGCGCCGCCAAGCACTCATTTTGCGCCAGTTGTAGGGTAAAATGGTTACTATGCAGCACAGGGTTTTCTGTATTCGTGAGTTCTATAAACCTGAGTCGGCAACTGTAGTGCAGCGTACCTTTCATCTCCATTTTAACCTTTAACGAGAGCGAGCATTTGTCGCTGGTATCACCAATTTGAGCAAACTGGATGTCTCTGTAAAGGAAAAAGCCCGGGCCGGCAGCGTGTATCAGAGAACGAGTGAAATTGAATCTATAATTTTGAAGAAATGTGAAAATCTTCACACTTTTCACTCAAGTATCGCACAGTTGTTGTTTAGATTATTATTGCTTGTGTAGTGGCTACGTTCACTTATTATCACTACCCAATCTACACCATTACCCTACTAAGGTGATGGTTCACTTAGGATCCATTGAATCAGGCAAAAAAATCGACACGGGAATATTTTTACAATAACCCCACACAGGAGACCCTGAGGGAAATTATTTTCCTCAGGAACTATGTTATCTTTGGGTATGCTGTATGGAGGATCTTTTTAAGGATAGGAAGGAGAGGAAGTTCTGGGAAGGAATCTGGGGGTCAGTGTGTCCAGGAATGACGGACGTATTTATCCATCCCTCCCACTGCAGTGCAAGGCGATGGGTCGAGAGAGTCCGGGTGGGGGTAAAGGAGTCTCTCTCAACCGACCTCTCACTGTGGTGGGCAGACGCATCAGTCGCCAAGAATTGGATAAACCTGACCAAATGAACCCGGGCACCCCTGCTAAGTCATCAAACGTAGCGAACCACCTGAAGTGCCGAATGGCAGAGGTGTTGGTTATCCAATGAGCGGTTCCCGAGACGACTAGTGCGCGGCTAGCCTAAGAGAATCATACTATATTATATCTTACCATGTGTACGTCGGCACTGAATTGGCACACACGGATGAAATTCAACATGGATGTAATTACACCTACAAGAATTACACACTAAAATATATAATAGGTTTACATTTTAAGTATTTTAGTGTTTGCTAATTAAATTTCTTATGGGAAGATAAACGAAAGAAAGAAGAATGTTCTAAACAAAAGATTTTTATCAAAGTATTTTTATTTGAAATAACTGCATAGTGATATAGTTTACCGACATTCAATAATCCCTTTCATTAGATATTTCATAATGTCATGTGAAATTAAAAGTTTCTTGGAATATGTAATTCGATTGGATTACAAACTAACATGATTAACTTATATCCGTAATTATGGTTTATGTGAACAGAAAGTTTTAGTAATTAAAATAAAATAGTATTAATCACATGTCATATATAACAAAACGTTTTTTTTTAATTATCATCAGCCTTAAACAATCACAAGTATAACATTCCCTCATTAAATATCCCACAATTTAAAAAAAAAATGTCTTTACTATAGTAAATGGAACATGGATAAATCAAATCAAAACAAGCAAACACGATAAAATGACAAAATCAACATGTTTTACATATATCTCCGTGTAGGTACACCACATTTAAAGAAAAAATAATTAACCAATATTTGTACACCACCTTAATATGGCCTTGTGTAAAATACATATATTTTTTTCATCAACAATTAAAGCGCTCGATGTTTTAAAGTAAGAGTGCTCAGTTTTATTTGTGCGCTCAGATTCTACAGATATAAAAATCTGTACACCTTTAGCCGAGCGTTTGTACGACAAAACCTGTGCAGTTTTTGAACTGTACAGTCGAACTGAAATCAATTCAGAATTTGATTAGATATAACTGTACAGTCCGATCGCACAAATAACCTGAACGTGTCTAGCATGCTTTAGATGTGGTTCTACCTATACAGATCAGACCATAAAGCCTGATCGCAATTGTAACATGGTTTTAACTGAGCGTGTGTAAGCACAACGGCAATACGATTTAACTGTACCGTCTGCTCGCACAAATAAAACTGAACATGTGTAGCAACCCTAACTTGAAATAGTAGGTACTCGTCTAACAAAAATGTCCTAATAAGGAACTCCACTCCAATTTTTTTTTTAATTTTATCAATAATGACATTCAAACTTAAATACCAGTATATTTGGTTTTTTTTTTCTAAGGTAAGTTTTCACAGTTAAAATGATTTTCATAGTTTCAATTTTTCAAAGCCCGCCAAAATGCTACAAATCTATGGCCAGTCGGATATGATCAGTTTTGAGGTAAGAATGTCAAATGCCAAAACAAGAATGAGCTTACATAATTTTATATTCTGTTCATGGTAAACCGTAACTTTACACAAGTAATAAAATCATTTACCTTTTTAGAAACTTTAACTCAAAGAATAACAATAGTATTGAGCATTAACATTATCATAATGTCCGTATTGGTTTAATAGTGAATACTCTAATTTCTTTCACTAATAATTGTTTTTTTTTATATATTGAACAATAATTATTGAGTTTAGTCAGCCAAATTTTGCCAATAAAATACACATTTAAAACACAAAACAAAATCGAAATATAAAACTGTTCATACTAATCAAAAAACAGAAAGCGCACTTGACGTCAGATGTTCCAAATGCAATAATAATAATAATTGGTTGATCTGAATAGCGCCGTTTTTGTGAAAAATCACCTCAAGGGCGCTGTACAAATATTTATTAACTAATTATGTACAAACAGATACAGAAAAACATACCTGTTTTATTAGAAAATTTAAGTATAGAAATGATAGTTTTACAGATGCTATTGTTGCAATGGTACCGACCTAACAAGCTGATTCGATGAGATGATTTTTTATTAACTTTTAAATAACGATTTATAAGTTCTACGTATAATTATATATAATAAAAGTTATATATTCAAAATCGGCATTTGCTGATCTATATGAATACATATTTTTAAAGCCATTATATTTTTCACTGGAGTTCCTTATTGTTATTTTCAAATATGAGGAAAAAACGTTTTTTTATTATATTAAATTTATTTAGTACGCGCGTAAAATACTCAAATTTGCACCAAACGATTTTTTTTAATTTTTCATTGACTAGTGTAATTCCAGTAGGAGCAATTAAAGTAAGTGTAATTCTCTCCATGTTATTCTGGCAGTCTAATATTGGTGAGTGAAATTCACGCGTGTGTAATTTCGACCTGACACAATATCAAAAATTGGCATATTGATTACTACAAGTCTGATATCTAAGAAATATGAAGCCATTAAAGCCATTAAGAGCACCCCCTATTTATTAAAAAGCATTTTAATGGCATCCAAGGGGGGTCCCTTCACATTATAATATTTCATCAGTTGACATGGTTGATTTATTTCCTCATTTAACAATATCATTTTTTTGTATCTCAAAAAAAAAAAACATTTGTAAAGATCGGCACGGCCGAATGAGTTTCGTTTTAGGGAATATGAATGAAATTGCTTTTTTCGATGAATTAATGTTCAACAACTTTCGTCGGGAGAGTAATTTTCCTTAAGAATTCTTATAAAATCCTTCTTGAAAAGAGAATCTGAGAGCATCATATTAATCAACTGAAGGTATAAAGATCCTAAGGCGTAAGGAGAATATTTGACGCGGATGGTAATGTATTAAATGTTTTTGTGTTTAATTCGTAGAACTCCATTTAATTACATATATTTTTTTAAATTTAATGTAAATCAAATTTAATTATTAAGCTCTGTAAGTAATTTAGTTTTTTAAGTCATTTTCAAACCGCGGTTAGACCAAGTTGAGACGACTTATTTATATGATTCTATTTAATATCAGCCAACTATTTATGGTGCCTACGATTTATTACCGGTGTAACTGATTTACTAAAAAAATAATTGTGATTACAAATTCTCTATTCTGTTAGGTATGTACGGTTTAAATCAACATCTACCCCTAACTGTACCCTTACCCTACACCTGCCCCTGCCCTTGCCCATGCCCCTACACACAAACCCGCTCCAGACAACGCGGAACGTTTTGCAAAAAACTGCGCGTAAATCAATCCAGAAGGTTTTTAGTCTATAGCTCATACACCTACGGACATGCCTTTTATATATAAAAAAGATAAGAATAATTTAATAATTGATATGTACTGATAATATTATACCAAATTGCTGATAATTACTGTTGTAAACTCGTTGAATTGCAGCGAGTGAGTTATTAATATTTGGTTTTTTTAAATTAAACTATTTTGGAAGGAGGTCAAAAGGTCACGAAATGGCCCAGAAAGTGGATGTGTGAAAGTGATAAAATCGAAAGATGGAAAAATGTTGACGATGAGAAAGAAATAAAAGAGAGATGGATGAAATACTTTGAAGAGGACTTCGAAAGCAATCCGAGTGATAGAGATTCCAGTGGCGAGTCAGGTATGAATGACGATGGGGTAAATGTTCCCAAAATTAGCATGGATGAAATTAAAAGATCAATTAGATGTATGAAGAATTGTAAGGCTGTTGGTTTCGACAATATTGCTGCTGAATACTTTAAAGGAAATAGCCGTATAATTCTCACATGGTTATGCAAACTTTTCAACCAGTGTCTAGAAGAGGGTTACACCCCATTAGATTGGAGAAGGGCTGTGATCATGCCTCTATACAAAGGTAAAGGGTCACGCATAGAATGTGGAAATCACAGGGCTATTAGCATGCGAAGTTCAGTTGGTAAGCTGTATGGTAGGATATTGATTGAAAGGGTACAAATGAAAACAAAGGATAAAATATGGGATGTGCAAGGCGCATTTATGAGTGGAAGGGGGTGCATGGATCAGATTTTCTCGTTGCGTATGCTCACAGAGAAGTTTCTGGCAAAAAACAGAAACTTTTCTGTGCTTTTGTAGATCTACAAAAAGCATACGACAGAGTTGACAGAAAAAAGTTATGGAAGGTGTTGTCTAAGTATGGTGTGAATACAAATCTTATACAGGCAATCGCATCTCTGTACGAGGGAAGCGTTGCATGTGTTAGGAGCAAACGGTGATTTTACGGGGTGGTTTGACATCACAAAAGGTGTTAAGCAAGGCTGCGTAATGTCACCGTGGTTATTCAATCTATACATGGATAATTGTATGCAAGAATTGAAAGAGGTGGGCCTGGGCGCGAAAATGAGTAGTCTGCAAGTATATTGTCTGTTGTATGCTGATGATGCGGTGCTGATTGCTAACAGTATGGAAGATCTACAGTCCCTCGTATCTAGGATGAACGAAGTATGTATGATGAATGAGCTAATGATGAATGTAAATAAGTCCAAAATCATGGTGTTTGAAAGAGAGAGTACGAAAACAGTATGCAATATAGTTGTGAATGATGAATACTTGGAGCAGGACAATGAGTTTGTGTATTTGGGAAGTATGTTTACGAGAGATGGAAAGACAGATAGGGATATTGAAAGAAGGGTGAATGCAGGAAACTCCATTAACGGAGGACTGAACGCGGTTGGCGCAAACAAAAAGTTGTCCAAGGAAGCGAAGCTAGCAGTCCACAATGGAGTGATGATACCAACCTTGATGTATGGCAGTGAGGCATGGAACTGGCAGAGGAAGGATGAAAGTAGACTGAACGCTGTAGAAATGAGATCTCTGAGACGAATGTGTGGTAAAACCATGTATGATCGAGTGAAAAATGAGATTCGTAAAGAATGCAAGGCTGATGTAAGCGTAGTGAGCAAGATTAAGAAAGGGATGCTTAGATGGTTTGGGCATGTAGAGCGAATGAACGAAGAAAGGAGTGTAAGGAGAATATATGACGCGAATGTGAATGGAAGAAGAAGCCGGGGACGCCCGAGGAAGACATGGCACGATCAAGTGAATCAAATACTCAAGTCGGCCCATGTCAGAAGTCGGAAGAACAGAAGAGAATGTATGAGGCGTTGTATGAATGTGAATGAAGCAAGAAGTGTATGCCAAGATCGAGTTGTGTGGCGGTCCGTCCTCTCTGCCTACCCCTGCGGAGAAACGGCGTGATGGTTAGTTAGTTTTTTTAAATTATTTACTACATTTTCTATTAATCTTCTTCCTCTTATCCTATTCGGGTCGGGGACCCATCGCATCGACAAGGCGCCTCGAGGCGTCCCTGTCCTGCACTACTTCATCGACCTCCGTTCAAAGTAGGTCCAGCCTCTCCTCACACAGCTTCTGGAGTTGTTTCTCCCAAGTGTGTGTAGGGCGGGCCACTGGACGTCTACCCTAAGAAATAGTACTCAGAATTTTCCGCTGAATTCGAGCTTCCGGCATTCTTAATACATGACCAAGCCACTTGTTTGCGATTATTGCGATTTTTCTATGAAGAATATAGCAGGTCGATGTTTAGTTCAACTTACCATTTTTCTTGTGGAATACATTAATAGTATCTATTTTATGCTTCATGTACAAAATGTACAATTAGAAACAAATTGAGGCAAATTTCAGTAGTGAGAAAAACTCTTCTCGCAGAAACATAAGCTTTAAAATAAATGTCAGTGCAGAGTTGGCGCGCGTCTGGATCCCACCCAGCAGTCGTGAGTTTAATACCTCGGCTGGAAAAGTCCTCCATCACGACACAGGCAATATCTTCAGGTACTAGGAGATTATCAAATATTTTCAGGTCATGCGTAACTAGGGAATGTTTGTCTTTCATTTAAAAAAGGATACATTTTAAATGGTAGATTTTATTTTTATTAAATCACTTGCCAAATTTGTCATAATAAAGGCATTGTTTTTTTTTTTAATTTTCTCGTTTCAAGACACATAAAATGCGTACAATTACGAACTGTTATAAAATCACCTCATAAGTATTCATTAGAAATGATAAAATTATTATGTTGGTGGCGGTATCGATTTCATACTGTGGTGTTAAGTTGAGTGCTATAAGTTGATGTGAGACCACTGAAAAGACAATCTCTAGAAGTGTGATAAAGAAAACTTATGTCGATAATTTAAATAATACCTATTGACTACTAGACTACTGAGGAATGGGAGAGGGCACCCGGAATGAACGGACTTCAAACCCCAGACAAACCAGGCAACAACTCAATATGGACAGGAACTCACTTAGAGAACTGGTAGAAAGGGACTGCCGCCTCAGGAGACACATGCTGCTATTGGGAGTGGAAAACACCAATAGATACAGGAAATGTGAAGAGGATGAAGAGACTCCATTTCAAATATGGTGCTAATGTCCCGCCTTGATGGGAAGAAGGCTCAGCTATCTGGGAAGACATATTGTGGAACCAAGAGACATAGCCAAATATCCAATGACAACCCTGGTGAACTTTACCAAAGGGACCGGGTTACTGTCAGAGAAATATAGAAAACATGTTTTTATTTATTTTACCATGAACTTGTTATTTTTAAAGAGCATTTCTGGTTTAGCACACTGCCTTCTTTATTTACTTTTGTAACATCTTTTGTAATAATGTATTTTAAATTCCCATTTAATTATTGTTTGAATATCCTAACATTACTATAATTAATAAATTCCCAACATTAATAAACATATTGCGTTTCTTATTACCTAAGAACAGATTTCACCTAGCGAGATAGGTAATGTAAACCATACAATAATATAATTATGTAACATATTTGGTACTTATATTTAAATATGCCGTATTGTATGAAATTACTGTCAAATGCATTGCCGCCATTACAAAATGGATGTCTTCGAACAAATTAAGATTAAATCCATCCAAAGCAGAATTTCTTTGGACAGCAACAAAAAAGCGCCAATCAATGTTAGATAAATCTCCTGTCACTACTTCGGGCTGTAACATCAACCCTAAAACAGGCGTTAAACTTCTAGGTGTGCATCTAGATGCAGATCTATCACTCAAATCCCAGATTAACAAGACAGTATGCGCAGGTTTATGCATTGGTCTAATGGTGTTTTCGAGTACTCGGTCCAAGAGAATTACTTATATACCTATTTACCTTCTATCGCCCAGACTACCTTCTTTAATTTCAATAAAAATTATTACACTTTTGTGTGCTTTACCACTGACAGCACGAGCAATAATCATACAGGTATTTATATTATTATAAATAGGTATGTTAGATGTAAGACTCTAGTTTTAAGCAATCGTTGTACGTCATTTTGCAGTATTGTATACAAAATATGCAATTGGTCATATATATATATTAGTTTTAAATAGGTACTAGGTTTATATATGTGTTAGGTTTATATTCTAGTTATGCCTACGTAAGTTTAAATTGTAAGTCATTAGCTATAACTTTTAGTTGGTAAGTGACTACCTATAAGCCATAGATGTAAGTCACTAATTATAAGTCTCAGTAGTTAGTCCCTAGCCATAAGTCTTACTTATAAGCCATTAGTAATAAAGTTTAACTGTAAGGTATTGGTTGTATATGTCATTTAATTAATTGTAAAGCGCCCTTGGGATGATTTTCCCACGAAAACGGCGCTATAGAAGTAATCCAATTATTATTATTGTATGAAACTTCATTGCGTTATTTCAATAAAGGTCGATTTATCGGCACTACAACTGAAAAAAACTGAAACAAGCTAAAATGGGCTATGGCACTATGGGCCTATGACCTGAGTGCAAACCGTCTCCGTATCAATAAGAATGTATGCTCTACAAATAATATCGACATTTTACAAGAAAAAAAAATTGCGCTTGCTTCGGGCACACAGACACGCCCACAACACCTTTCTATCGATTTATCTCTTCAGTGTGCGATTTCATCCTTAACAGGGAGTTTATAATAGACGATTCACTCAGAAACGCGTCGTAAAGCGACTTCGGAAACTTTTATATGAAAGTTTAAAAGAACAAATTTGAAATAAACCCACGAATAAATAAATTTTCAGAGTTTATTTGACGACCTCCTTGGAAGAGCGGTAAGCTTCCTACAAATACGAGTATAGTGGTCCTGGCCAGAGGTCGTACGTACGTCATCGTGACGCATAGCAATGGGCCGTATGTCGTATCTTGCTTCGTATAATATGACAAGCCGACAGTGACCACACCTTTATCATTAACGCGACTTTTACATTAGTATAGATATATATATATATATAAGACGTAGTATTTTGACAAGTACCTACATTGGTGATTAAAATACATAAGATTTTATTTGTATTCATACAAGAAAAACTATACAATAAAAAAATTCTACTAATACATTTTGTTTGCATTCATAATTTAAAAAAGAACAATTATTCTGAATACTTCTCCACCTTCCTCTTCCCCTTTCTGCTACCCACAGCCTCGCAACATTTCCCAATTAAGGAGGTTGCCATAGTTTCACTGACTCTAGACGGTTGTGAGCAATTGGAACTCTTGTGCGAATTAGATAAAACGTAAACAAAATGGTAAGAAAAAACATATTTAAAATTCCGTGTACTGCCTAGATCAGTGGAGTCGTTAAGCTGCGTTTTTGGCACTTGCTGTGATGAAATCCAAGTATCGCTCGATTTTAAAATTGAGACAGGGAGCAATTGGAAAATCTGAATTTAGCAAAGAGCGCCGAGAATCGAAAAAGTTTGGGAACCACTGGGCTAGATGAGCCCTTGACCTAGGTAAAACTAGTTAACATTGTTTAATTTATTTTTGGGCATGTAGAGCGAGTCAACGAAGAGAGGAGTGAAGGATAATATATGACGCTAATGTGAATGGAAGAAGAAGACGGGGGACGTCCGAGGAAAACATGGCACGATCAACTGAATCAAATACTTGAGTCGGGCCATGTCAGAAGTTTGAATAATAGAAGAGAATATATGAGACGTTGTATGAAAGTGAATGAAGCAAGAAATGTATGCCAAGATCGAGTTGTTTGGCGGTCCGTCCTCTCTGCCTACCCCTGCGGGGAAACGGCGTGTTGGTTAGTTAGTTAGTTAATTTATTTAGAAGAACGGCTAACAACGAAGGAAAATGATTTTCTTTTATATGTTAGAAATAAAAAAAATACTCAAGTACCTACCCGAGAGTAAAAACAGTACCAATCTGCAAAGTGTGCAGAAAAAATATATTTAAAGTAAGTAACTCATTACTTGAATTCGTAAAAACGGAATCTTATAGAATTCATTACTTTTACAAGCGTAAAACGTTGTACTTTATGTCGCGAGACAATAAAAGCTCAAGTTTTTCCCCTGTCGACATTATCCGAAATCCGACCGAGATTTCGCCTCTCACTGCGCCGATACGCCCTTTTAGGACCTTATCTCCTCCGCTTCGACATGGCCGTAAACTGGCACGCTTTATGCCTCTCATTACCGGGGCACGTTTTGAAAATCGCGAATTCTAGCGGAGAGACGCGGGTGCATTAGGCCTACCCTAATACTATTTAACCTACCCGAAAAAACACCGATTCCTCGGAAGGTTACGATACCTATCTACATGTTTTCTTTGGTTAACGTGATAATATTTGTATTTTTTGTAGATTACCTTACAAATACATAGGTAAAAAGGAATTTTTTGATTAAAAAACTTTTGTAACTTTTTTCCACTTGCTTATTTTTGACCGGACCGGTTTCACCCTATCACGGGCATCGTCAGACATATAAAATACCAGGGTAAAAGGTAACTGGGAATTTTGTCGCAGACATCCAAGGCGAAATCTAATTATTATCCGGATATTACCCTGATGTGTACCTATTATAACACAATAAAATATTTTAAAGACCAACAAAAATGTACCTGGTTGTCCGTAGTTCATGTAACTATAGGACAAACAACTGCTATAAAATTCATCTTAGCAAACAAGATGGAAACCACAGGGAAATAAATAAACTAGAAAGAACCATCTGTTCAAATAAAAACTGACACGATTGCCATTATATAATTTTAAACAAAAAAACCCATAGATTCAGTAAAGAAACACAACGTAATCCGTCTCCCAGAGGGTAATAAATAAACCAAGCCGAAAAGTAGTTTTTAAAAACATAATATTAAACAGTACCGTCAGCAATAAAACAAATGTCAAGTCATAAATACAAACAGTATTAGAAAACACGAGAACTCACTCCCGACATCGATGCTATATATATAACAGAGATTTAGTATTCATTGTACCAGTCTGACGATGCCCGTGATAGGGTGAAACCGGTCCGGTCGAAAATAAATAAGTGGAAAAGGGGTACATAAAAATAGGTCATAAGGACCTCCCGTAAAAAAAAATTCTAATATAATGACGTTTTAACTAAAATACCTACATTCCTAGTATTATTTTTTCAATGCCCGCTAAAACGTGCGAAATCTATGGCCGGTCGCTTTTGAGATTAAAATGTCAAAACAAAGATGAGCTTTACCGTACACATTTATATATTCTATTCATAGTAAATCATAACTAAACACAAGTAAATACAATTATGTACCTATTTATAAATTATAACCCCAAGAAAAATAATAATATTTACAATAAAATTGCCGTAATTTCTGCACTGACAACTGATTTTTCCATTATACCAAATTAAGATAAAATTCACCAAAACAAAAAATCATTTTATTTAAAATACAAAACAAAATCGACAAATAGAAATTTCCACACAAATGCAAAACCAGAATTCGGGCCAACGTCAGATGAAGAGAATGCAATGTTACCAACAGAACGAGAAGTTTTTACGATGTGGTTTTTCATTAATTTTTAAATAACGTTTTATAAATTCGACATGTATACATAATTAAACTTATATATTCAGAATTAGCGTTTGCTGATCTATATGAATATATTTTTTTAAGCAATAATATTTCTCACTGGAGCCATGTATTTTTCACAGGAGTTCCTTATTGAATTAGACGAATTTCAACGTATACAAGATAAAAATTTGCAGACTGGCCAGAGGTGAGAAAAGGCTATTTATCTGCGCGGGTCTTACGATGATTCAATGGCCACTGTTTGTAATATTTGGATATGTTTTAAATTGTTTTATTTAATTGCTGTTATGTATTGCACTCCTTTGACAAATGTCAAAAAATAATGTACACAATATCAAAATGTTATAGAATGTAAATAAATCTATGTATCTATGACATCTGAAGAAAACCTGTGAGATAAGTCGCGTTTTTGGAGCATACGTGATATCATACAAATACATTCATAACCCATAAACACTTGGTGATTTTTCACAAAAACGGCGATATACAAATCATCCAATTATTATTAATATTGGTAAAACTATTCTCGGCATAAATATTACTATGAGTAACGATTTGAAAACGAGCGATGTAGGGCCCTATTCCTTGGGTAGCACGCTATACAGGCGAAATAAGGATTATTCATAAGTAAGACGGTACACGAATAGTACAACTAAAAATACAATGGGGACTAAGCCTCAACGAATCTGAATTGTGTGAATGTGGACACTTACAAAATACGGAATACATCGTAGAAGAATGTCCACACCACCAGTTTCCCAGAGGCACATCTTTGCTGAACCAAGTGACTCCCGATGCCGTTGACCGCCTAAATACCATTATGACCTCCATTAACTCCTTGTTCTACCGGTATTTTAATGGAAGATGCTCCGAGGAACTAGCGTCATTGATCCCTTCGGCACCGGTGCATAGTCGGGAAACACGCCAAACGCGCGCCCAACATTTGCACACCGTTGACATTTGTCACATGAGAACAGGTCGCTTCTACGACTCGTTCTTGTGTTCAACAGCTCGGCTGTGGAATGATCTGCCGGCCTCTGTGTTTCCTCCATCCTATAACATGGGTCTCTTCAAGACCCAAGTTCATTCCTTCCTATCCTCTAAAAAACCCTCCACACAGCATCCCCAAAGATGATATAGGCCTTGAGGGAAATTATTTCCTCCTTGGTCTCCTGTGTGGAGTTACTGTAAAAAAAAACTCTCCTCCACAATTCGAAGAAGAAGAACGAGAAAAGATCAATGATCAAATAATACAAAGCTTAAAAAGAATAAGACAGATACACGTGGAAAATTTAAACGTGAAGATGGAATCAATCTTTGGGAGTCACAATTAAATCATTTTGCCGTTTAAAAATAATCATATTATATTTAAACGTGAAGATGGAATCAATCTTTAGAGTCACAACTAAATCATTTTGCCGTTTAAAAATAATCACATTATATTTAATCATATTATATTTAAACCAATTCAAATCGGGATGGAAGAAAACTCGCGCAAATTGAAAAGAGATCAAACAATTTAGGAACAGTATGGAGAAGCCTAATCGACGTTATGATACTAGCGAAATTGAAGGCTAAATCAATTTTCCATGTTTCGAATAAATCCACTTCCACGTTGAAAAATAATCACATTTAAACCATTTCAAATCGTACAATCTTCACAGTAGAAAGACAGACACTCGCGTAAATTGAAGAGATTTTTCGTGAATCCTCTCCTCTCATTACGACTAAACACTTAGCCGTCCTCCGCATCATCACAATAATTCATCTCGCTGCCAGGAGAGTAAGAGGAGGGGGTGAATGCTTTAGGGGAGGAAAGGGAGAGGTTACGTGAGGAAGGGAAACCAGGACGTAATGGAGATAAGAACACGTGTTTAGAGGTATACAGGTTGACGATAAAGTAAATACTAAATGTTATTAAATCATTATTTTTATATAATTCCGCACTAACTATTTTTTTTTCAATTGTTTTTAATAGTTAAATGCATATTTCAAAGCGATAGCACTATTTTTTGAGGTATTTGACCAAGTTATATTTCGATCTGACTTTCAGAAAAATACTAAGATAATACTGGTCAAACATACATCATTTTAATTTGCCTGATAGCTGTTTCGCCCTTCTTGAGTAGTATCATAGTGTGACTCGTCCACATAGCAGAGATTATTTAATTTGTGACAATTGTGTCGAAAAGCTTAAAGTTACGTAAATAATTGGTTTTGGTTCACGTTTCTCCTTTTGTTAGTCTGCGATTGTAATCAATTTTAAAAAGAAATCGATATGAGGAACTCCAGTCCATGTTTTTTATTTCATTTTTTTAACAATGATGACCTTCCAAGTTAAATTTAAACTTAATTTTAAAATTAAATTAATTAAAAAAGAGAGATTTTTTTAAACTCACCAAAACGGCCGGAATCCGATGGGTAAGTAGCGTGACGTGATTTCTAATGGTAACAACGAAACGGGACGTTTTGATGAGATGATTTTTAATTCACATAAAAAAACGATTAATAAACTCTACGCATAATTAATTATATATTCAGAATCGGCGTTTGTTGATCTACGTGAATATATATAATAAAAAAGAATAATTTTGTTTAAATCGCTATTTTGAATATATTTTTCACTGGAGTTATTTAATATAAAAAATTATTTTACTGAAGTTGACACGTTTTCAATTTACATATAAATCACGGATTTGAAACTAGAGGAATAATTGTACTGTTGACAAATATAGTATTACAAGGATTAGATTTAATTAAATTTGTAGAGAGAATTTGTAGGAATTTCCACGCAATAAACAGCAGAGTAATTTTCACAGTCCTTCGAGAAATGCGATGTTTTCTTATCACGCTTTAGATAAACATTTTGCACTATAAAACTCATAATTAAAAAACAAATTAACACTTTATGTACACCGTGTATTTTGTAAATTATGCCAAAGTCCGACACGAAGGAGCGTCACAAAATAAATTTAAGGATTGTTAACACGACGCAGATTATTATTTAACCCCTTGTGGGCCAGAATGTTGGGGGTTGAAATTTTTTTTGTTCATACAAATATCTAAATTTGGTTATAGTTATATACGTATATAGTACAATTTTTATTATTTTTAGTTTGGTCTTCTTTTAGGTATATACTTTTTAGGTCGGCCAGTATGCTTGCCAGAGAGCTCTATAAGGTGTTTTACACACTAAAAATTCACTGGTACTGTTTTATTGTGGCAAAATAATGTATATATCTCGGTTAGTGGCGTCCATACTCGATATTTACTAATGAATCTCAGACTTTGAGCTATGTTTTGAGGTTGCACTTTTCCGATTATAGAATTCATCACTTCTAATGACATTGTTCATATTTATGGTCATCTGTGAATATTGTTGATCCATTGCTAATAAGCGCCATGCATTATTCATCCAACCTGTAGAAATTATATTGTTATATGTGCGATAATTTTTTCACTTTTATGTTTGTTTTATTTTATGTTTGTCCCTAATCTATGGGATCTCAGCACTGTGTAAACATTAGTATTGCGACCAAAGAAATTTATTAAAATTCAAAGAAACAGGGATCACTGTGGATTGGATTTTAGTGTTTTTTCGGCCGAGGAGACAAGTGGCAAGTATATTGATCAGCGAATAATGAAGGGTTAAACAATTTAAATATCACGTTCTACGCAAAATACAAGAGAAAAACTAATTCGTTACGTGTTCAATTACTGTTGAATAAAAATAAGTCATTATATTTTGATCATTGAAGAAGATAATATTAACAATATCCTAAATATAATGTTAAAAATATTCTAAGCTTTAAAATATCCATTTAACAATCTATAAATTAAATTGTTCCATTTCTTATTGAACTATTGAGTGCGAGTGCTGAAACTCGGGCGAAGCCGGGTATAAAAACTAATTAAATAACAAATCAACATTTCTGCAATTGGCCCAACCTATTCTACGTTATAAAACGCGGTAATTCCACGTGCGAAGAACACGTGTAGACGGTTTCAGCCTAAATTGTTACAAATTTCGTATTCGTAATGTTTTTACCTGGTACAAGAGAATCCACTTTGTCAAACCACGAAACCCGAATAGGGACTTCAGTTGCTGAAATGGGTAGATACATACATTATACGAACACCAACTCCCGTGCAACTTATTCCCGACGTAAGAAGCCGAGGATTTTAACTGCTCGGTTAAGGATGTCGTCAAAAAAATTTATTTGGAAAGACTTTCGAAGTAAATAATGAAATTAAATTTCAACTCTTAACCTTAATTAGTGCCACCCGGCAGGTAAACGATCAATAAAAAACACAATTAAACTAATTGGCACTCAAAGAAGTCATTATCCAACGATTGGGCTAATGTTATACATTTTTTTACAGTTGGAGAAATGTAAAAGATAATTTTAATAATGCGGAAGTTTATATTTATTTATTTATTTGTAAGAAACAGCTTTTAATACAAACATATATACAAAGGAAGTTTAGCAAATGGTAAGTCAACAATGTTTCTTGTGCTAACAGTGGTTAAATACAGATGTTTTATTTATGAAGCTATCAAAATATAGAAAAACTAAAATAGAAGAAAGAGGGGAGAGGAAGAGGATGATAGGATATACTTGATCTTTTTTTAACTAAATACCTGAGAGTCACAACTGTCCGGAGTCAGTGGGAGTATGGCTTCCCCTATTGGGGCGTGTAGCTAAAGGGGTTATGAGCATCTACCAATAATATCTAGACAGGGCACGTGGATCATAAAAATGACACCCGGGCCAAAACGAATTGGTTCGCGAAAACATTTATCAAAAAGAAACCATATAAGACCATTCAAAGACTCCATATAGGTATCGGAAGCAGAGTTTAGTTGAACACAGTACTCCCACAGATGCATTGCTTTCATGCAATGCAGCATGTTCCAAAATTGTTATTATCTCGCACTCAAAATAACGCGAGAATGTCACCTTTTGTTGGTCTACATCGAATTTGAGATTTGTCTCCCAGCAAGCTTGCATCAACAGAGCGGCTAACTTTATCAAGATCGTTTTTCGAGACAGTAAGAGATATTTTAGATAGGGACCATCGCAGGAATTATTATTGACAATTTAATCGGCTATATCTATATACCAATAAAAATATATTTACGTCACAGATCGGCTCGAGCGAGCGTTTAAAAAAAATAACAATTGATAAATTGTAAAATTTCTCCTAACCTTTGTTGTATGGCGATGTATGGGTACGTGACGTGTGAATGTATTTAAGTTACAACAGTAGTTTTATCAAAAACTTCACGCTCAACAATGACTTTGCGTACGACGCGGTACATGAAGTAGGGTTCTTATGTTTCAAACTTGTGATGCGTGGCTTTCTGCCTTCCTATGGCACGACCATCACGTGATGTGGGGTTAACTTTGCGCTTTGTGTTATTTTGGAGCGAAGCGTGTTTAATAGGGAGTTGTGTTATGAAATTGTCGTGCTTATTTGTATGACATGCCAAATCTAGTAGTGATGTATCGATGGGTGGGAGGTAATGTAGATGGGGAATAAGATGGTCGAGAAGTTGTTTTTGTTGTACATTTTAAGGATATGCCGATTTTAGCATTTATAGTGAATTTGTTTCTGTATACAATCCGAGATGAGAAAAATACGACTAAATTCTAACATCATTTGCGTTTTGAGTTATGTGTAAATTGATGCAAAAGCAACTCTAAAACATAAAATGCACTCCATTCCAACAATACGTACAATCTGTTCTAAAACAGGAATATCTAATATAGGTGCTCTAGTTCATTTCGCTACCGGAATGATCATACTCGAATAAAACCCTCCACTCCGAGAGAAGTTTTAATGCGAATTTATGCAAAAGAGTAGAATGCGAATCCGTCCTTTATGCCCCAGCCTGTGTGAGAGAAGAGCGGAACGCAAGCAGAAAGTGGAAATGCTTGTAGTTTCCGACAATCACATTGAAGTGTCGGCACCGCGGTACTGCTGGAGTGCAGCTTGAGTTCTCTTCGGGGAGAATCTCTCGAGCGGACGTTTATTAGAATGATTATTGTTTTATAGATGCTTTGTGACAACTTTACGTAGTGGAGGCTTGTTGTGTTATTTTAGTTTATATATCATAATATTATTTGTAATATGACAGCGGGAAGTAGTTACATTCTCCCGACCAGTGAGACTAATAGCTGGTCCAGACGTCCAGACGTAGCCAGTAGCAAGGACTGTGATACGTAGTAACTAAAGCGTTTAGTGAATTTGAATTAAGTCGCTGGCCGTATCTGGACAGTACGTTAAGTGGTAAGTAGTAAGATACCGTTAAATAGCAATTTAGTGTACTTGATTAGAATGTTGTCTACTTTTTTTCATCATTGCATTTCAGTGGGGGCTATTTTCACGTAGTTTGGAAACGCAGGCAATCAAGTTTTACTACAAATACAAGAGCTAAAAAAATCACTTACTTAATTGCTCGTGTGTCACTTATCACTTTTCTCAGGACAGTGATTTGGTTAGTACGTATCATTGTCCTTGACACTGATGTGTGAACCAGCCATAATGTACACAATTATGGAATGTTGTGGGATGGAATTTATTTATTTTGCGTTTTAGAACATTAACAGAGTATTAATATGATTATATTTATAAATTTAGCACTGGGAAGTGCTAGGTGTTAATAATCCAGATACAAATGTTCACAGGATGCATACTTTATGGTTCAGTTATAGAGATACACTTGGTAGAGATGCTAAATAATAAAGATAAATTAAACACAAACCATAATATAACATACAGAATGAGCACTTTCCATTAAATATGTGTTTATTTGATGTATTTTGAGTGTTACTTTGTCAGCAAGCTTTAATATCTCCATTTTTACATGTGACTTCCGCACAAGAGTCCCAAAGCATACAAAGCTAGGTGGATTGTGGCATCCCCGACTTGGGGAATGATGTGATAGAAGAGGGAGAAAGGGAGATCCGAAATAGTCCGGTACAGATTCGGATCTAGTCACTAAACACGGCTAAAGTCATTTCAAGCAACATATCGATTATCGATAGAGATTATTCATCGGACCGTTACTGAAGACATACAACTCAGAAACGAGGTAATATATATATTATTATAATTTTTTTTTAATTTAAAAAATAAAAACAATAACTTTGTTTACATCTCTTTTATTTGGTAATGCTTTTTCCATATATATACCAAATAAAAGTGATGTAAACAAAGTTATTGTTTTTATTTTTTAAATTATAATATCACATCACCAAGTTACCGGTTCATATGAAAATATATTATTTTTATTAATATTAAGCATGTTCGATGACTGTGTCTCACTGGGAAAATTCCTGTGTTGAAACAGACGTAGTACATACTATTTAAATAAGTTGCGACATGCTATAACTATACCACAGAGTTTTTTTTCAATTTTGTCTGGCTTCACCCTTCAAGGGTTTTCTTGGCCAGCATTTCAAATTATGGAGAGAGGGAAGGTGAATTTATATATTCATGTTATTTAAATGGGCAAATTTCAAAATTATATGGAAGATTGGAGTCGAGACTTAGAAGAGATGAGAACGGAGGGGAGGCAATTTTAGATGAGGCTTGGTAGATGTGGGGATATATATATAAAGAGGGATAACCAAAAAATATGTGCTTTAACGTTTCCACTTCTAGACCATAGAAAGGACAATCTGGGGAGTCAAACATGTGAATTTTAAAAAGGTGGGAGAGAACGGAGCAATGTCCAATTCCCATTTGAATAAGAGAAGAAATTTATTATTTAGAAAAGTGTGGGAATTGTTGAAACCACGGTTTTGATGGGATAGCCGTCTAAATTAAGGCATAGTACTCCCTTGGATTGACTAGCAATGTGCCAATACCCTGCTCAAACATTGAGGGATTTCTGTGTAAGAATGGAAAAAATGTTAGATAAAGGGATGTGGTTTATGAGGGTAATAAGAGGGTTGAACGCTCATTGTTTTGCCAAGGAATCAGCAATGTGGTTACCCACGATGCCAACATGTCCAGGAATCCAGGAGGTGAACTATTATTTTTTTTAGTACTGGTAACACGTGGGATTTTATATTAAATAACATATAACTCCACACAAGCCTGTGTCATCTTTGAGGATGCGATTATTATTGTAAACGCTTAACGCGTCCAAAGGATTAAAGAACAAAAGTGATAAAAAACCTAACAAAATTCCAAGAAGGCGTACTAAATAATGATCGAACAATGTCCGTCAGCTATCCGTCACCACCGGAAGATGTCAGGAGTCGCCGTTAAAACATTCATCGTTCTATTTTCAAATCCATCGGCGGCACTTCAGACGGCCAGACCGAAGTGCTCCTCCTGCTTCTCTATAGATCAGAGCTAGGCAAACCACAGCCCGCGAAATAATAATGGATTTCACATCAAAAACTTTTTTTTTAAAAACGCTTTATAAAAAAACGGCTGATAAACAATTGACTGCAACATCTTCAAAATTGTCAATTATATGAAAACAGGCAGTGTCCAAAGACAAGAAAATAAAAGAAACTTAAAATATCATAGAGATACATAAGGTTTAAAAACAACAACAAAATATGGCGAAGTAAAAATGAAGGTGAAGAAATTATAAAAATTAAGAAACATTAGCATCAGTAACAACAGCGCAACACAACCTACAGTGAATCTCTAGTGAGGAGGACTGTGAATGTAACATTATATTACATTATAATATAATACTTATACTTTACAATAATAAATATGATAAATTGATATATATTAAAAAGTCTAACGTCCATAACGAAGTACATATTTTAATAAACATACAGGGGTTCAAATTCTTCACATGCAAGATAATTTAGAAGCACTTAAAAATCCCTAAACATTAACTAACTAACCATCACGCTGTTTCCCCGCAAGGGTAGGAAGAGAGAAAGGACCACCAAACAACTCGATCTTGGCATACACTTCTTGCTTCACTCACATTCATACAACGCCTCATACATTCTCTTCTGTTATTCCGACTTCTGACATGGCCTGACTCAATTTCTTCTTTTTCCATTCACATTCAAGTCATAAATTCTTCTTACACTCCCTTCTTCGTTCATTCGCTCTACATGCCCGAACCATCTAAGCGTCTCTTTCTTAATATTACTCATTACGCTTGCATTCTTTACGAATCTCAATATTTTTCACACGATGATCATTCATTATATTGAATAAACCATGTAAATTTATCATTTTAGTCCAATTCAGGATATTTTTTCAGGGAACGCACGGTTTCTCTTGAAAAATCCCCAATTACCCCTTCTCCTTTGATCGCCTACCACTCCCACTCCAACACCTAAATATTTATGTATGTCTGTCATTATTTTGTATCTTATGTTAGTTTTAATATTGCTCTGACGAAGGAAGGGTACTTCCGAAACCGGTCGATCAATATATTAAATTGAAGTTGTATTATAATAATGGCAAGCCACACAAAGTAAGTGCTTTTTACGAATATGAATTATTAAATTTGAATATATTTACTTAAATAATACTCGACGTTGTCTTCATAATGATGAATAATTAACTGAAAAAACGTGTTTTAGTGATTGCCAACAACTGAAGGACGTGGACTTCCGTCTTTGTTTCTAAGTACCTCAATTACACAAAATATAACTAGAATTTTTTTTATTAAAAAACCTTTGTAACTTTTTTCCACTTATTTATTTTCGCCCTATTAATAGGAAAATCAAATAACAAATAGGAAACGCATAATAAAATTCCAAAGGGAAAATGTAAGTGGGAATTTTCAGGATATTACCCTGAATATTTTAAAAACACATTAAATTTTACCTGGTTACCCGTAGTTCATGTAACTACAGGACAAAAACTGCTATAAAATTCATTTTAGCAAACAAGACGAAAATCACAGGGAAAAAACAAAACCAAAAATACCCATCTGTTCGAATGAAAGCTGACACGAGTGACATTAAATAATTTTTTTTAAAACCTATAGATTCAGTAAACAAACACAATGTAATCCGTCTTCCAGAGGGTAATAACCAACCCGAAAGTGGTTTTTAAAAAACATAACAGTAAACAGTACCGCCAGAAATAAAATAAAGTTCAAGTCATAAAAACAATATTAGAAGGCAATAGGACTCACACTTGACATCGATGCTATATATACCATAGATTAAGATTTAATTGTGCCAGTCTGACGATGATAGGGTGAAACCGGTCCGGTCAAAATCAAATAACTGGAAAAATGTTACAAAGGTTATTTAATCAAAAAATTCATTTTAAAATGGAATTCCACCATGAATTATAAATAATCAAAATTTTACTGTTTCTATTCGTCATTAATTTGCTAATAAATATAACTGTTTATCTGAAGTGACCTACCTGCCTTTTAAGTATGTTTTTCTGCATCTGTTTGGGAATAGGAAGTTATGTTATTGCACAGCGCCCTTAAAGTTTGCCGATCCCTGATCCCTGGGATAGACTCTCTAGTCTCTAATACTGCTTCTGTTTCTCTCTCACTGAATATGCGATTAGCTACGGACGGAGAGTGAGTGGAAATAGATCAGGAGGAATGTTAGCGACGGATTGTCACTATTGTTGTGGTAGATTTATTGTGGCAATACTGGTATTGTGAATCATTCAATATGTTGTGCACTTTGATGCGAATTCATCAGAGCAAATAGGAATTAATAAGTTAGACCCTCAAGATTTATAAACCCTTACCACTCCATTATTTTTAAAAATTTGTTGTCAGCCAACTCTAATTTAAATAATGTCAAAATATTAATTTATTGATAGGCAGTTACAAAAAGGTTATTTTATTGGAAAACAAAAACGGAAAACAGTAAAAATCTTATTAAAACGTGAATTTAATGTTTTTTATCGAATAAACACAAGAAACAACGTCACGTGTCAAGTTTTGTGCGCGAAAATACACCGCGCGAGCACATCTTATCTTGTCGGCCGCCAGCCGACAACGGAGTTGTAGCGTACAAATAGTGATGTCGGCAGGCACCTGACAAAGGAGTGGTAAGAGTTAAGAACATAATAGTACCTGCCTGAATGCAGAATCAGAAATAATGACATGTAACAGTCTGACATTTAAAAGTAGACGAGGGCACTGTGATCGTTTAAAAAGTTTTAAATGGCAACACAAACATGGCTCATAGGAAAATCAAAGTAAGTAAAAAAAACACAGTGGTCTAAGTGCATGTTATTAGTGGTAATTTCCTAAAAGTGATGATTCTAATTAAAGTTTTTAAAATTTATTGACAACCATGATTATTCAATTTTAAAAATGGGTTATTTATAAAAAAGTTCTGCTAGGTAATTATTAATACGCGTAACATCTGTTTCGCCTTCCCTTACAGCCACTTACAGGCGATTTATATTACTTCTATGTAGGTACTTATAAAGAAACTCATCATATGTTTTCAATTTTATTACCAATGCTCTCATTTCCAGATCGTATTCCAAGAAAATTACATGTTTTAACTTTTTCTTATTATCTAACGCTTTGCAAGGAAGCTGATTAGATGGAAAGGCGTTTTTTTTTGTATTTCTAAAATTTTATGCATCGAAATAACCATGTATTCGATGTCAGAAAAAAGTGACAGAAAGCAATAAGGTGACATTAGCTTCGTTGGCAAAGCGCTGGTCCCGGATAGACAGGGAGGTCCTGAGTTCGAATCCCAGATAGGACCGTTACTTTTTTAATTATTTTCTATATCTTTTCTGTTTCATGATTTTTTTAAAGATTTGTTAATATTATCTTCAATTACTAAATATTACAATGAGTTTTATAAGCATTAATAAATTGAAATGAATCCCATATAAAATAAATACATTATGATATCATCGATCGATTGCACAAATTTTATAAAAATGTATTTTATACAAAACCTTGAATTTCCACGTCAATTTCAACACCTTCCAAAAGACGGATAACCGGATCAAAAACTCACCTGCGAACAAAAGAAACGAAAGCATTAGATTTCATGTAAATAATACCCAAGACAAGAAGCTGACAAAGGTAAAGCTCGTAATTTCAATTTCCGCAGACAAATCGGCTTGGCTAAATACAAGTAAGCAGTGAACATGAGATTTTGGAATATATTTATTATTTACTGTTAGAACTTCAGCATAAGTCGTTGCACGAATAATACCCACACTAGATTAAATGCGAGGGCTACATTTTATATACCCTGGGATGGTTTGGAGGAAAGTTCTGAGGTTGAGATGTGTTACCCCAGACCCCTGCCTCTGCCTCTGCCTCTGCCTCTGCCCCTGCCCCTGCCCCTGCCCCTGCCCCTGCCCCTGCCCCTGCCCCTGCCCCTGCCCCTACCCCTACCCCTACCACTACCACTACCCCTACCCCCTACCCCTACCCCTACCCCTACCCCTACCCCTATAATAATATTATATTACTCCGAAGGAACGTAAGAAATATTTAGATTTTGAATGATGGTTCAGGATTGTGTTCTCTCTTCACTTGAGGTAGCGAGTTGATATTGTGAAGGATATTATCGTAATTTAAAAAGTCATGAGCAGATGTCCTGTAAAATTGTAATTATGCTCTTTCCTTAAAATTGAGTACAAAATTGATGCAGTATAAACTATTTATTGCAAATATTTTTTTAATAAAATTTATGCAAATTTATCAAACTCTTTAATATCGTATTGTCTTTAACCAACCACGACGGATACGTGCACTAGACTAGACTAGACAATCAAACTACCAAACACCCCAGCTATCGAGTGGTTAACGCCGTGCATCGCCACGTCGATTCGCCAACTTAAATTTCAAAGAAAAACAATCTAAAAGTTCCAGAGCCAAATGACTGCACACAGTGCATAAACCCATTTACAGTATTTTCTTCTGACGACAACAGAGCCGTGTGGACTGCAGCCAACAATCCACAGAAAACATAAGTCTTTGTACTAACTTGCACAATGTACTTATTATACGTGTTGTTAATCTGTCAGAGTTAATAAAGAAGTTTGGTACAGCGGCGGGATGCTTCTTGGCCGGCCAAGATGCTGGATACAGAATGTTACGAGTTGTCGTCTTATATAAGTGTATAGAGCTGTTTGTGCTATCAGTAGAGGCATCTTAAGCAGTAATAGAGAGAGAGAGAGATTTAAATCAACATGAAAACGAATCAGAGTGAGTCATATGGCCTTCGTGTAGGTCAGCGATTACTTAAATTCTTCCTAATTGGCGTGCCATTTCTTGGCGTAGGTCGGTAAGATTCATTTTGAAAACAGGTATATTAAATACATAATATTATTATGAATAAGCAGCAGAGTAATCAACGCTCTAGGTTCATATCCCTGAAATGCCTGCCATTTCAATGACATTCAGTCACACTTACTAACCAATAGGATGCATGATCTGGGCAACAAGTTATTAGGTATTGTTGATACATTTGCTGACTCCCTTTATGAAATAAAGCGTCATCTATACCAGCACTTTGATGACTCCTAAAATTAATTATCGTGGCGTGGAAAATGTAGCTTTAATGATTTGTGTTATATTATTGTTTTAGTTTTTCTATTTCATGTTACTGTTTAACGTTTTAAAAATATTGTTTAACGTTACATTATGAAACTTTGTAAGTACTTCTAATTTTCGACAGATCATTATGTTATATTTTAAAAATCCATGTAAAAGCCCAGATGGACGAATAATCAAATAAATAAATAAATTCAGTTTTACGTCATAAACTAGAATTGAAATAGTATAGAGTAATTAAAAACTACCTTACACAATAAGCAATGTAAAACACACTTGAAGTGATTGAATCATTAAAAGTCGTGTCCATTGTCTATCATCGGGATATGTTGGTAAAAAGTAGAGAAATGTAATTTTATTTGTGTAGAAATAACACCGTTTTGCAATAAATAATTCTCACTCACTCAACAATATACATTTTGTAGTCCTGCTAACGCAAGAAATAGGTACTACGTTATGTAAATTCTATACGAGTAGTCAGGAAAATGTATGAGGTTTCTGGTGAAAAAAGTTCTTGGCTTTTAAGTTCTACATGATACGTACTTGAATTTTAGGTAAACGTTCGAAAATGCTTTTACTGATTTTTAAACTTAAAGTATTACAGACATGTTTGCATCTATTTCATATTATTTAAACGAAATTTTTGAAAATGTCTTCCACTGGAAACCTTAGACAGTCCTCGTATAAAATTTACAGATAAATAACAGGGGGATTTTTAAATACTGAATACTGTTTATAAACTAATGTAACGTACCAAGTTATGCTCAATTTTGATTGAACCCACTTTCCACCTCCCAAATGGAATTGGAAAACCAGAAATAAAGTACTTATATCAAAATACATAACTCGAAATAAAATTTCTCCGTATCGAAAGAATTATAACGGAGTACCTAGATACTTTCGTAACAAGTATAAGTTTATTTGCTGAGTTTTCTTCGCTATACAATTACACGATATTGTGCGTACAATATTATAAGCTCTCAGCAATCATATTACTTCCAGTTACAATGGAATCCAAAAGCTCTGAAGTGGGCTCGCTGAATTATTCCGTGCAAATAGGTTGTTCCGAAGGCTCTTGCTCAATAAATAATATAATTGTATCAGGAATGGAAAACGATTCTTTTCCGAAAACGGGGAGTGTTTTTAATATTGTTCTCCAATGAATTTGAGGGATGTTTGTAGATAAAAACAAGAATATTAGAGAAAATTATAAGGAGCAAACGAATGGAATTTTTTTTATGCTTCGTATTAGGATTTTATGTTTATTTTTAAATTTCTCCTCCGACGATGCCTGAAAGTTTCTCTTAATGCCTACGTTATCGTTGGGAATGCTGTGTAGAGGACTTATTTAAAGACACCTATGTTGCAGGAGGGGTGGAAAAAAATAAGCGGGAAAAGCACACCACAGCTGTTCAGCACAAGAACGAGTCTTATGGAGTGCAAATGATAGGCACGCATTTGGCGTGTCACCTGGCTGTGCCACTTGCAAGGGTGAGGATCGAACCAACCCTTTAAAAGTGAAAGTTCAACAGACGGGGCGGGAATTAGAACAACAATAGACTATAGGCGAGCTCGGGCAGCTTCTTGGGAATAGTTCCAGATTGTTTCACATTATTTTACAGATGCGGGGGGGTGGGGGGTAACGTGGGCGATTTAAACAATTATATGTGAATATTATGGAGATGATTTAGAAAGCGTTTAATGAAAATTTAAAATGTAAATTGATGTAACCGAATGGAAACTATGGAAAATAAGAAATATACGGTAATTAGTGAAACGAGATTAACTTTTAAAGCGACAAGCATATTAATAATGACAAAGATTAAATAAGAGGTCGTGGGTCAAATTACTGCGGATGACAGAAAATTTAATTTAACTAATTAGTGTTATTCCACATTTAATGAATATAAAATTTCATATAGTATATTTGATGTACACACATTACACAGTGTAGATACTCTAAGTATCACCCTGGTGAAAGACCACTTTTTAGTGACTAGATGTGAATAACGAATTACTTCTCATTCTTCCTCTCCCTTATTGTGAAATCAATTACTTAAAAAAAAACGCACAACCAGTTGATGTAATCAAAGTTGGGAACATGCTACTAGAATCACAAATTATTTTGAACCACCGAGCCGTGTTCCCGAGAGGGTAAGCAGAGGTGATGGAGCTCCCGACGTCTCAATTAGAACACCCCAACTATTCCCCTGACAACTTCCCACTTGGACCCATCAATCATTTTAATGAGGTGCACCACACTCAACAATGGCCAACATAACGAAGAAATGTATGTGTAAATTTAACCTGTTAATTTGCATTCTACGAAAAAGAACAACCGCCGCAAAAATAATACCTACAATCAATCATTATAATGACCTGAACAACTAAACAATGGTCAACTGACAGAAACTGAAAAATTACTGAAAAAATTACAATATATTTTAAACCATTTTTAATATACTTTCCGCGGAAATAGAAATGTACAGACAGCTTCAAAATATGTTTAACAGAAACATTTAATAGAATATGATAGAAGCAGCCAATGGATGGAATGAAACAGAATTTTAAATAACACAAAAAAGGTTTTTTTTTATATGAATACCGCAGAAGAATCCCAACTGCTCCCAACCATCTGGAGCCAGTGAGACTATGGCATCCCCAATTGGGGAATGTTATGAGGCTGAAGGTATTGGGGAGGGGATGGAGAAGGTGAAGAGGAAGGTGTGAAATACCTGGCTATTCAGATATGGTCACCAAACACGGCTAAAAGCAATTTCAAGCAACGTTTCAATTCTGAATGGTGGTCTATCACCAGGGCGATACTGAGAGTATCTTCCACTCTGTAACGTGCTCAAATATACTATATATTATTTTTAAATTAATTAATTGTGAAATAGCACAAATTAATTAGATAAAATTTACTTGCGCATGTCGGGATTTGAACCCGCGACCTTCGGATTCGTAGTCGAGAGCCTTACCCCTCGATCATGGAGGCCGTTTAAAATGCAGTTTATTAGGGTTGTTATATGAGAAGTGCAATAATTTCATCGTATATTTCACTAAAAAGGTAGAAAATAAATTTGCACTTGCGAGGAAAAATGGTTGGTTTATTTCTACCAACATATCAGAAAGTTTTTTTTGTCATATTTTTGTCAATTCAATGTTCAAATCAAAGCTCCAAAACTCTGCAGGATGTAAAATACTCTGCAAAATTAAATACTTGCATACACTTACAAAATCCAGATAGAAAAAAACTGAGGATATTTCATAACGCCAGAGCTCACAGTCAGAGAGGTTTAGTTGAGATAAACGTACAGATTTGCTTATTAGCACTTTTATTCAAAGCATTCAGTATTTTATATTAAAAATCACAAGACTTTTTAAATCACAATTTTGTTCTAATATTTATGCAGATGACTGTCAGAACAAAACAGAACAACAGTCATAAACAAACACAAGATTCTCATAATAATGCGTACAATACTTCAGCAGAACTGACGAAACCCAACAGGTGGATATCGTTAACTTTATTTCTAGTACAAGAGATATCCTCTAATTTGTTTCATTTTTTAAACGAGTATCGTAAAAATGACAGCATTACAAGGTAGTGTAGTCATGATACAAGAGACGTGTAACGTTATTCGGGGGAAAATTGTGTTAGCCGAAATGAAGATATTAATTTAAAGATCTGCTCACTGAACACAGCCAAAGCCATTTCAAGCAACATTACAACAATCGAGTTATGTAATAATGTAACCATTTTTTTACATTTTGGGGATGCTCTGTGGAGGGTATTTCTAAGGAAAGGAAGGAGGGGAAGTTCCGGGAAGGAAAAAGGTATGAGGGATGGGTAGGACTCTGGGAGTCAGCGTTCGATGCAAAACGATGACGAGTCGAGAGAGTCCGGCTGGAAAGCTCAGAGTTTTCCTCAACCGACCTTTCCCGATCCGACCCGCCATGCAATTGGTGGGCAGACACACCCGCCACCAAGACCTGGACAAACCTCACCCCATGAACCCGGGCACCCCTACTAAGTCACCTACCGTAGCGAATCACTTGGGGTGACCTATGGCAGAGGTGTTGGTTATCTAATGAATGGTTTCAAGGGCAGCGGCACCCATGCCCACCTCTCAAATTGAGTTATGTATTATTATTGAGTCTTTATTGAGTAATTTTTCGCCTAATCTGTTTTTAAATTATAATGAAAAATTTTAAACTAAAATTCTTTAAAGGGTAGTCCTGTATGGAAGAAATCACTTTAAAATATTTTTCTAATTTACGTATCTAACAAATTTGAAGATAATCAATATGGCATAGAAACTAGCTGACGCTATTTAATTCTGAGCTTCCGATGGGTTTGAGGAGGTCGATGGTTTGAGGTCACCAATATTGTCACATATTGATGACCTCAAAGACATATGTTGAACAATGTTGTAAAACATACGTAGGACGGTCAGAAAAATCCATATTTCTGATTTTGATAAATGCTAGGCCTACGTAAATTATAAAAATATATGATAAACATTTTTATCTTTAAAAACATTATGTTTATCATATTGCATAATAATATTATCATTAATATGAATTTTTTATTAAAAAACGTTTGTAACTATCTTCCAGTTGTTTATTTCAGACCGGACCGGTTTCATCCTATCACGGGCAGGGAGTCCCATTGCTCTATCTAATATTGTACATTTATGAGTGAGACATGTTTTATTGCTGACGGAACGGCTTTACAATTATATTTAAAACTATTTTCAGGTTGGTTTATTACCCTCTGGAAGACGAATTACGTTGTGTTTGTATACTGAATCCATGTGTTGATTATTTTTATATAATGTCTATTGTGTCAGCTTTTATTTAAATAAGTGGTTATTTCTGGTTTTGTTTTTTCCCGTGATTTCCGTTTTATTTGCTAAAATGAGTTTTATAGAAGTTTTTATCCTGTATTTACATGAACTACTGTAATATTATGAATATTTCGAAATAATCTCTCTCCCCCTTAAATTTGGCGTCGTTTAAATCAGTAAAAAAGTACAGCTGACAGCCGACAGTCGACACTACGTGGGCCAAGAGGCTTTTAGTTGCTAGTAGTGCTAGTCTCGTGACCGATGGACCAAAACCGGTAAATGGTGCCTGAGAGACTAATCTATTAATGTGTCTCGCGTTCGGCACATGAAGTCGTTAGGCGAACAATCACGGAAGGAGACAAAGGGAGACTATTGGGAGGTAAGACTTCGCAGTTAATAATATTATTATTATTACGGATACAGAATTCTTGAATGCAATGTGTGCTAGATTATTTGGCTGGCATCAAAGAGCAATTTTAACCCATTGGCCCCTGAATTGTTAAACATTTGCCCTCACCTCATTGGTTTATTAAAGCTAACATAAGTTTTAAACCATGTGTTTAGTTGATATAAAAACAACAGAGAGCGTCAATATTGATGACCCATCGGAAGTTCAGGATTTAATAGCTTCATAGTCCTTTGCCATATCAAGAATAATGAAATTTGTTAGATCGTGTATTTTGGAAAACATTTGTTTCTTCAAAAACAAACGATTATCAATATTACTTATTAAAAAATATATATAAATGAGTAGTTATAACTAAAAATGTAAGTATGATAGTCCTCAAAGCACTCGGGAAGGTGGAGGCCTCTTTGCATTTTATGCATTCACAGAAATTCTAGTACTAAAAAAACCAATGGTAGATCGTTTACAAAACTTTAAACGAAAATATCAGGGGAAAATCTTAACTAAAAAAAAAACTTACTATAGTCAATAATACAATATGAAAGCTTCATTCGATTGTCATTTAATATTTTTTAGTTTGTCTGATTTTCGTTATTAGTCCGACCGAATCTACACCGAAACCGTTTCGGAGGTCGGGGTTAAGTTTAAGTACTCACGACTGACTCCTGAGACAGTGCCGGGGTTCGGGGTCAATGGGTTAATGTAGGTACCACTGATAAGATACGATACGATAGGAGCACTCCTGTACCGGTGCGACCGGTACATCAGGGGGCACTGATTTGTTAGGTTAGGAACACGTGCTCTGTAGATGGGAAGGAAAGCCAATATTGGAATTTAGGAAGGGTTTGAATAAAGGAATTGATTGAGCGTTGGCTGTGATTTCTCGCTTTCCGTTTCCATTTGCTTCTAGTTACTTCTTACATATTCTGGCTTCTGTAATTTTCTAGGTAGCACGGAGAAGATAAATCAAAGAAGTATTATCTGATGTCGGCAATTTTGGGCACAGACAGGCCAGTTAAATTCGATTATCTGCTCACGAAAGAATTTTGATATACAAGTATTATGATCATTTTTACCAGTAGTAAGGAAAAATCGAGCTTATTTCAGGAACACGGATACGCCTACAACACCCTTCTAATGGATTATCTCTTCATTGATTATAGTAAAACAATATGTACCCAGGAACGTATGATATACTCAGATTGTTCACCTTCCGAAATCGTTCAATCCAAGTCACGGAAGCAGCCGAAGACGGCCGAGACAAGCCGAAGTCTCGTCTCTCCAACTGTCGAAGATAAATCATGAACACTGTCAACTCCAGTGAACTATGACGAGTCCGGAGCGCCTAGCACAGTGGAGCACAACTTTTTTGACAGTAGAGCCATTTTATATTAAAAATTAACTAAAATGTCCACAGAGCACAATTTAAGTAAAAAAGTTTTCAAAGCAAAATCAACGTTAAACGATTTGTTTTTAACTCGTAAAAACAGTACAATTTTAAGTGTTGGGAGACGCGCCAAAGTAATTTGAATCAGATGACGTTACACAGATCTCTTCCGCAAATGGCAACATGGGCAGCATCTATGACGTCTGACGTCAGAGCCGAGCCGGAGCGTTTAGATTCGTTGGAAATTAAATCATTTTTGATGATAGATTTATTGCCATGTTGTTTATGCCTGTATTTTAAGTATAATATTAATACATGTCTAATCTATATATACATTTTATGTTTTAAATAAGAAACAAAAAAATAAAATAATGTTTCAAATAAATGCCTACTCTTCTTTTGCCAATAACCTTCTAATAAATATAATATCAATGACAAATAGGATTTAAACAATAACTGCAATATCATGCAATGTGCAGTGTTTTTTTAATATTGTGTCATGCGCGAGAAAAATCATTTTTTCAAGCGAAAACTTGGTAATTTAACGGTTTATTCTGGAGTGACCTACTAGGTAAGAAAGTATGTTTCTGTATCTGTTTGTACACAATAAGATACAAACCCTATCTAACTAATTAACCATCACTCCGTTTCTCCGCAGGGGTAGGCAGAGAGGACGGACCGCCAAACAACTCGATCTTGGCATACACTTCTTGCTTCATTCAAATTCATACATCGTCTCATACATTCTCCTCTATTATTCCGACTTCTGACATGGCCCGACTCAAGTATTTGATTCGCTTGATCGTGCCATGTCTTCCTCGAGCTTCCCCGGCTTCTTCTTCCATTCACATTTACGTCATATATTCTCCTTACACTCCTTTCTTCATTCATTCGCTCTACATGCCCAAACCATCTAAGCGTCCCTTTCTTAATCTTGCTCACTACGCTTGCATCAGCCTTGCATTCTTTATGAATCTCAACATTTTTCACACGATCATACGTGGTTTTACCACACATTCGTCTCAGAGATCTCATTTATACAGCATTCAGTCTACTTTCATCCTTCCTGTGCCAGTTCCATGCCTCACTGCCATACATCAGGGTTGGTATCAGCACTCCATTGTGGACTGCTAGCTTCGCTTCTTTGAACAACTTTTTGTTAGCGCCAACCGCGTTCAATCCTCCGTTAATGGAGTTTCCTGCATTCACCCTTCTTTCAATATCCCTATCAGTCTTTCCATCTCTCGTGAACATACTTCCCAAATACACAAACTCATCTACCTGCTCCGAGTATTCATCATTCACAACTTTATTGCACACTGTTTTCATACTCTCTTTTTCAAACACCATGACTTTAGACTTACTTACATTCATCATTAGCTCATTCTTCATACATACTTCGTTCATCCTAGATACGAGGGAGTATTAATACATATTTATACATATTTCATTTACCTAATTGAATCAGGTTTGAGCTGAGCCGTATGAAGTTCGCGACACTTGGGTTGCGAATCACTGGCCTAGGGCAATACATCACACGAGCCGCTTGACTTGTTCCGTTGTTCCTCTGACACGCCAGTGTCCCGTGCCACTCCGGGCACCGTATTGTTGGTCGCTATGGGAGTCATTAATGAATATGTCAAGAGGTGTGCTGATCTCAAAGACGTTGAAGAGACGCCGCGCCGTTTGAAATGCATAGGTAATGAAATGCATAACATCGAGGGAAGACTCTGTTGTAGAAGCTATGAAATTTAATGCAGGTCGTATTTCTCAGAGTAGAAATGACATGCAATATGAGATGAAAAACTAAAATCATCTCAGTCTCAGTCGCGACAGTACCTTTTTATTTACTTCCTCTGTTTTATATTTTCACTGAGAAGTTATTTTTAATACATAAAGTCATTTTTGTGAGTTACTTACTAACTAATCATCATGCCGTTTCCCCGCAGGGGTAGGCAGAGAGGACGGACCGCCAAAGAACTCGATCTTGGCACACACTTCTTGCTTCATGCACTTTCATACCACGTCTCATACATTCTCTTGTTATTCCGACTTCTGACATGGCCCGACTCAAATATTTGATTCACTTGATCGTGCCATGTCTTCCTCGGACCTCCCCGGCTTCTTCTTCCATTCACATTCGCTTCATATATTCTACTTACACTCCTCTCTTCGTTCATTCGCTCTACATGCCCGAACCATCTAAGCGTCCCTTTCTTAATCTTGCTCACTACGCTTACGCCTTGCATTCTTTACGAATCTCAACATTTTTCACACGATCATACATGATTTTACCACACATTCGTCTCAGAGATCTCATTTCTACAGCATTCAGTCTACTTTCATCCCTCCTCTGCTAGTTTCATGCCTCACTGCCGTTCATCAGGGTTGGTATCAGCACTCCATTGTCGACTGCTCGCCGCGCTTCTTTGAAAACTTTTTGTTTGCACCAACCGCGTACAGTTAATAGATTTTCCTGCATTCACCCTGTCACTTCAACTAACTTATATCCACGATGGAACTTGTTTGACTGTACTAGGGTGAACGAAATTAGTTTTAAAATTAAATCGATAAAATTATTTATTTTTGTAAAGAAAGACATTCACGGATTATGAATAACGTGACATTTAAAGAATCTCGTACTACCATCACAGTAAGTGGAAAATCTTCCTTGTGTCGTGATGTAGGACGAGGAATTGAACTCCATGACGCCTGGGCCCCCAACGCGATGCCAACTCAGCCACTGACTGGTATTATAAGTACGTCTTCGAAACATTTTTTTTATGTTTCACTGTCATTACGTTATTTGTATTTGTTTATATCACCTTTTTATGAGAACTCAACCTTATATGGTACGAGTATATTTATACGTTTTTAATTTGGTTTATTTAGTTTTTCTAACCAGATGAATAGATAATTGATTTTATTATTTCTTTTTCAATTTAACTATCAATACATATTTTTTTTCCATTTTATCATTGACAAATATTTTTCGTATTTTTGTAAAAAATATTGTTAGCTAAAAGTTAACTGGTTAATAAAGGTTATTTTTTTTTAGAGGTATACAAATTCAAAATGAAAAAAAAAAAACACATTAAAATATTGTTAATGTCTATGATATTGGCTTTATTTAATAAATATATTTTTGGCATTATTGTTTAAATATGATTTCGGGCATATGAGTGCCACGACTTGCTCGAATGAAGCGCAATCGTGAAGTCCAATTTTCGACAAGTATATCGAGCAACTGGGGCCGTATATCGGCAATAACACGGCGAATGTTGACTACCAAATAGTCCAACGTCTTTGGTGTATCAGCAGAGACTCGTGACTTCACATACTCCCAAAGAAAGTAATCTAATGGTGTGAGATCACACGATCGTGGAGGTCAGTTCACAGGTGTTTGTTTAAAAAGGTGTTTAAAAACCAAACTTATAAAAAAAACAGCCTATACAACCAAGTAATGGTTCCCTGATAAATCACATGTATGATTAAAAGTGATAGAAAGTTAATAAGACTAGGAAAAAAAAGTACCCCGATAACCGAATCTCACCTCTAACGTAATAAATTTATAAAAAAAATATATTAAAATATTAAAACAAAAAACATTATAAATATTTATTTGTTTATACGGTTAAATATTGGATTTTCGGATTAGTTTTTTCTTTCGTAATATCACTTTTAAAAGTGTGTTGGATTCATACATGTGTTAATTTATCCGGTTTCCCCAAGTAACTCAGTGTGTCAAAATATGTTTACAACTGTAGGTATGTTTCCACAAACAAAATAGAAAATCACCAATATTAAAACATATTGCATGAAAAATTATGTTAGAAATTGTTTTTATTCTAAGGTAAACACAATTACTTCCTTATATTATAATTCATTAAACCAATCGTGTAGTTCCTGAAACGGTAATACTGACCAATACTGACCAATTTGCGCACTTGAGGTGAACCTTCACAAAACTGCGCTATAGAAATTAACTCTTATTATTATTAATACAGTATGTCCTCTTATAACTCTTATTATTATAATAAAAAAATATATTTTTTAAATAAATATGTACATATATTTATTTTAAAAGCGCCAAAGACGTCAAAACAAAATTAGTTTGCATGATTTTTATAATAAAAATTACATATTATAAAAACAATGGTGTAAAAAGAATATCGGTTTTTATACTGAGGTGAACAATATTGTTTAAATAAATAATTATTTCAGCATGTTTATAATATTAAAATATTATTTACAAATGTAATAAAAATAACGTATTGGTATAAACGTAAAAAGAAGAAAATCTAGTTGATGAAATTCTAAAAAAATAATGATACATATTGTGTCATACAGTTCATCTAGTTGGATAATGATTCTACTGAAGAAGTAATCCAAAACAAGTTATCAAAAACCGACATTATTATAATAAAAATTTCAAATAATAATAAAAATAACAAATAAAAAAATATATTATGAAAAAAAAAAAGCAAAAAATATCGCCCCCGGGTGGACTCGAACCACCAACCTTTCGGTTAACAGCCGAACGCGCTAACCAATTGCGCCACGGAGGCCGTGCGAGCAACCGACAAAATAAGCGTATTTGTACCGCGGCGCTCCGAGATAACATTATGCGAAGCAAAAACAACGCATACGTCATCCTGTGCCAGCGTTCTTTCTACGTATTAGCATTAGGATTACCGTTTTATGATAATAATATATTTGAAAAGTTTTCATTACATGAAGAACGGATATTTTAATGAAAAATCAATTCGGTCTCGTTAATTTAAGATATTTACAGATATTACTGGTATACGGGTAATCTTGCATAATTAAATATTAAACTTTTAGGACGTATTTTTTTATATAGACAATTTAATAAAAATAAATATAGATAATTATTTAAAAAAATATAAAAATTACAAAAACTACTGTACAAAGGTACTGGCGGTGCGAGGATTCGAACCCCCGACCTCTGGATGACGGGCATCCTTTCAGAATTATTATTGAAACGTTGTTGGTTGATATGGCATTGGCTTTTATTTAGTATGTACTCGAGTAATACTACTTTAATGTATTATTTAAACCACATTCTTTTCAATAAATTTAATAATAATAAAAATTAAGTGCGATTAACTATTAAATAATTTCTTAAATTCGGCCTGACGAAGAAGAGAAACAGTAAGATTACGAGGAACGGCAGCGCTGTCTGTTTCATACATAACTTAATTTTTACTTTGAGGCCAAAATACCCATCCAAATTGAATGATGTATTTTTAAAATTAAAGGTTTAGTAAACATGTAGTACGGATGAGAAATATTTTTTATTTATTTTTGTATTAAATTATCAAGTATAATGGGATAAAAAAAAATTATAATTTTAGTGGCAAATTAGAAAATTATTTGCGGGTTTACAGAATTTTTCAAAAAATTATCACATTAGCTATGAAATATAACGACGATGTAAATAAAAATATTAATATAAAACATTAAAAAAAAGAAGTTTTTACGAGTCGATATTTTTAATTATGTACGGCAATTTTGTATTCCAACGTTATATATATTATATTTTCAAAGTAGACAGACGGGGTAAAACTTTTTTTTAAATCGCCGTTAGTCCCCAAATGATTGTTAACGGTGCCTCTAAAAACGCGAAAAGTCTATTCATTTAATGGCCTATATTTCATAATGTATAACAAACATAATTAAATTACTTCTAAACCGTACTAGATATTTACTATACTTTTTGATGAAAAAAAGATCAAAATTATGTTTTGTATGAAACAGGCCGCGCAGGCGTTCCTCTCATGTGTCATACATTTTTTTGGATTCAAGGATAAACGAAACGTGATTCTCGCTCACAGATGGCGCCAATATAAATTAAAAATAAAACTTTTAGTATGTAACGTTTTTAATTTTTTTAAATTTTTAACGCCCCGATGGACTTCTACATATTTTAACATTTTAGATGATTTTGTGTACAGAAAGAAAAAACAAGGCTTTAAGTTGACAAAAAAGAACATGATATATAGTATAGTATGTATATCAGTGCAACATATTTATGATATATATGTATGTATAATAATGTATAAGTGCTTGACACAGAGAAGTTATAAAGGGAAAGGCTTTTAATTTTTTGATAATACTTTTGTTTTTTTAAATAAAAATTTTAACATGGATTTATTTTTGGCGGGTGTACATACACACAGAATATGAAATGGAAAATTTTTTTATTGTGATCATTGTAGAGAATAATATTAACATAACCTCAATGAAATACGAAAACGGAAAAAAATGACAGGAAATAAAGAGATTTCAGTCGCATCTGGGACTCGAACCCAGGTCCTCTGCCTATCCGAGGCAACCGCTGAACCAACTGAGCTAATGAGACCAGTTCAATTTATGCCATTTTATGCCATCTTCATCGAATCATAACTCAAATTCAAGATTTGTTAATATTATTCTCCATTTTGTATCCCATATTTTTGGCAGTTATCTTTATAAAGATTACAAAGTTCCTAACGAACACAATTGCAAACTAGATAGTGTCTTCGGATGAATATCCGATTTTTTATTAATATGAGACATCTATTGACTTTTTATAAATGTCTGAAGAATATATTCAATTTTTATTTTTATTGAGATTTAAACACCTCATTTTAATATTTAATCATTGTAGAAAATAATATTAACATTACCTAAAAGAAATATGAAAACGGAAAAAATGACAGAAAAAAAAAGATTTTGTCCCAGATGCGACTGAAATCTGTTTTTTTCTGTCATTTTTTTCGGTTTTCATATTTCATTTAGGTTATGTTAATATTATTTTCTACAATCATTAAATATTAAAATGAGGTTTTTTAATCTCAATAAAAATAATTAATAATTAAAAATTTAATTTTGTTATTGTAAGTTTAAAGCTCAAGTCCTTCAAAAAACTTATTAGGCGAATAAAATTACTGTATAATAATTGTAGCAGGAAAGCAATACTGCCGTAAAAAACAGAGGATTTTGAGGCTCATTATATCAAATGAAAAACGTAATATTGTCAAAACGAAGAGTTTTTCCAAGGTCAAACAGGTTTTATTTTTCATTGTAGAGTCAATAGAGTCAAAAGATCGACGCAGACAAAAAACCCTGTGGAAGAGTAGTTACAGCAGTATTGCTTTCCTGCGACGAATGTTAGTGTTACAATAATATATTCTACTTTTATAAGTTTTCTTACTTCGTATGTACACCCGCCAACAAACAAATCATTTAATTTTTTTTCTAAAGTAAGTAAATTAGCGCCATCTATGAGCGCTTACTACGTGCCGTTTCCCCTAATGTTGAAATACCAAACTAAACAGTGTGATTGAGAAGGGTTTTAATATATAAAAAAAATATTAATACATATGTGTAGGGTCACAAAATAAGTCATGATTTAGAGACAGTTTTGGAAAATACGTGTGGATAAATTAAAGCAACTCGTAAAGAAATACGTTTTTTTATTAATGTAAGGTTGATACTACGGCGGGCCGTTGTGTGGTCAACAGATTTAAAGGGGAATGTTTCTTGGAATTTGTTATTCTAAGAAGTTTTCATTGATCTGGTGATTTCCAGATAGATAACCCGCAGAAGTGATTTAAAAATTGGACAACCTAATCTAACCATAGCAAATAGCAGTTAGATATTTGATATTATTCTAGTCTTGGCTCAGTTCTGGGATGCTGATAAGGTCACAGGGGCGATAAAGACCGCATTGTCAGACTGAGAGACAAATTGAAATTAAAATAGTTAAGAACAAACTGTGTAACCGTGTAATTATGTTACTCCAAGTGTCAATTCAGAGAATGTCAGAGGCGGAAGTGCGTCTTAAATTATTTAAGCTAATTAAATCGACAGCGTAACACTTGTTGGAATATTATAGTGGCATAATTAATCTTTTTCTTGGTCTTAATTACCTTGGCAATAAGTTTACACATCATACAGGCGACCAAAAGAGAAACTAAACACGTCATGTCATTTATCTGCCTTTTGCCTGTCGAAATTGGGTTTCACAATTTCAGTTAGGTTTTTTCTTGGTTATATGTCTTAATTTTTATGATATTAGTAGGTGATGTGTACCCGGCCTTGCTCGGGTTTTTTTTAATTTATTTTTTTAATAAAGTTATGAAGTTGTGATTTCTCGCTTGTCGTTTGGGTGCCATGATTGATGTGATGGAGATCTGCTATTTCTAAACACGAAAACATTCATTTGCAAATTTTACTTCATTCCAAAAATTTGTTTTTTCAAAACATATTTAAATAAAAAAAGTTAGTGAGTAGGTAGAAAATTACGAATTTCGCGTTAATACACATCAAACGGATAACTTCAATTGCATGGATGCTTTGATAGTCCGTGCAGTTTAGTCGTAGCTCGGCGTCAATCGGCCGCTTCCATGTCATATCCCTTCTGTTTTTATTATCCATGGATACCACCGATATCTACGGTGACGAAGAGCGACGAGCGACGACCCGACTGAATAGTTAAGTATATCGATCATTGCTGTTACACTTTTTCCGGATTACAAATTCTGTCGAATAATCAATTACTTCTAAAGGGATACATCTCGACTCATCGCTACTTCCAAAACTGATTGATCACCCAGCATTTAATTTATTTATTTATTCCGAAATCGATCAATTTCCTAACATGAACCGTTTAACCTATTTTGAAGTCGAGTCTCGAGCAAAAACGATTAGAGAAAAGTCAACAAATAAAGAAACGCTTTCGGTTTGTATATTAAAAATATTATAATTGAGTAATGATTATTTTCGCCTGCGGCGCGCGGCCCCTTGTTTGCATTGACGTTTTTCAATTACGGCTGAGTACACAGTAAAATTATTTTTATTTCACGTGGAATAATTACGGAGCTGATGGATTAACAGCAAGGAGGTCGCCAGACGCTCATTTCCATAGTGTCGTTTTTTTGTGAAATGACACACAAAATTTATTTGTGCACATCGGGTTTCGAATCCGTGATCCCTACGTTCGAAGCAAATGAACTTACCGTTCTGCCACCCATTTGCACTACTTCGAGTTTTGACCACGCAACCAGAACCACGATTCTTACCAATCTCCCTTTTTTACTGGGACTGGAGTCTCTACCAATTGAGCTATCGAGACCTAGTTATTTTCTGTCATTTTAATCCACCTCATACTTCTGTTTAAGAATTTTTAAATTGTAATAACTATACGGATTTTTTATATTGGTAAAACATTATTATTATATTTAATATTAGAATCAAAGAACATCTTAGATGTTTTAATAGCCATGGTTTTTTCGAAATTCGCCAACCATCCAATTGAAAAAGATCATACATATAATCATAGCACTGGCGCTAATTAGTAACACAAAAATGGTTTAAACATTAGATTAGATCTTTTAGAAGCTTTAGAAATAAATAAAGCAATTCAAATTGATAGAAATATACTTATTAATCAACTTAATTTGTTTTACAGTTCCATCTTATATATGTATAAAATCAATGTAAGTTTGTTTATTTGGCCGCGTTTTTCTCGAAAATTATTGGACCGGTTTCGCTGAAAATAGCACAGTTTGTTATTATCAGTGCCGGGAAGGTTTAAGAGAGTAGTTTGAATGAAATCCAATATATAAAACTATTGCTATAAGATTTTAAAATTGGTATGAAAAACATTAAACCCGCCGTGTTTTATTTAGGTTAGCCCATAGAGATGGTTAGCTACAGATAGCATACTCAAAAGAAGGTTTTTTTTGGGTAGAATATTTTCAAAATGGAAAAAAACGAGTAGGTACCTACTTAAGAACTTTATGATTTAGATATATTATGAAAAAATAAACGTTGGGAATGAAATAAAATACTCAAATGAATGTTTCTTTATTTGGAGATAATTACTTTGGCTGTCAAATAATATTTCCTGTTAATTCAAAATGTCCCACTTCTTCTTAATGCCTCCCTTCCTCCGTTGACGTTCTATCTTTTATTTTGTTTATGTGTTGTCCCATTCCGTTACATGTAAGGATATCTCTGTCTCATTGTTCCACTGTTTCGTTTTATATTTTATCTCCTTCCTTTTGTATATCCTAACTTTATACACATGTTCATTCTATGTATTTTTGTTTACTTTTAAGTTTTAACCCGTTGAAGGTTGATAATAATAATAATAATTGGATTACTTCTATAGCGCCGTTTTCGTGGGAAAATCACCTCAAGGGCGCATGATATTGATTAAAAAATAAATTAGTGGTTTAAAACAGTGTGTTTGTCATATTTAATTAATATTATTTTGAATAATTTTTCATATTTTGGCAGCCTTGATTGTATCTATAATTACCCAATAGATGGTGTCTTGATAAATATCTATCCATTTTCATGGGACATCTTTTGACTTATTACAAGCCTAGAATGAATACTAAAATTAGTATTAACTTATTAACTATCGATGAAAATATGAAAAGGTAACGGTGGCGATTGAAGTACGAGATGGATAAATGACGGAAAGTAACTAGGACTTGATAGCTCAATTGGTAGAGACGCTAGTTCCGGTAAGACTAGAGATTTTGTGTTCGATTCCCAGACGCAACCGTTATTATTATTTTTATTTTGTGTCTTCGTCTGTTTCATATTTACATATATATTTTTTTATGTCAGTACCACACAAGTACTGCTCCCAACCGTCTGGAACCAGTGAGACTATGGCATCTACAATTGGGATAAGCTGTGAGGCTGAAGGTGGTGAGGATGGGGAAGATGGGGGAGAGAAATGTGTGAGGTACCTGGCTATTCAGGTCTAATTACCAAATACGGCTAAAGCCATTTCAAGCAACGTGTCGATTTTTAATTCTCTCTCTCAAGGGCGATACTGACAGTATCTACCACTCGGGAACGTGCCGTAAATATACCAGATATTTTTTTAATTGAATAAATTGTGAAATAACACAAATTAAATTTACTTGAGCAGACCGAGATTTTGACCCGCGACATCCTGATTCGTAGCCAACACATACTCCCCTCCCCCACCCCTACCCAACAACCTCGCAGCATTCCACAAATTAGGGATGCCATAAATCCAGGCTCCGGCCAGTTGCAAACCTTGCGAGGTATTCACATAAAAAAGAGTCCATACGTTTTCTTTCATCCACAATAAAAACTGTAAAAAAATACAAGTAACACCGAACAAATTAAAATGTCAACAATTGCCTCTAAAATTACACTTAATCGGCCCGGATGATGGGTGAATGGTTTCATAATAAAAACGATGAGGTGGCAACACCGAAATGGTTTCACCTAATACCAGTCTACTTCATCATCAGTGTTTACATGTCCGCAACCTGTTTTATGAATTTAATAGCAACACTTATGATTTTTTAAGATTATTTGATTTATTGTTTGATCCACTAGCTTGAAAGTTCGCTGAAACACTTTACAGAGTTTGCCATCAAATAAATAATTACAGATAAAAGCCGTATACATTTGGGAGAGGGACGTCGGAGATGGATTATTAATTAATTCGAAATAATGATGATGTTATTACGAAATACGATTAACATGTTTTTAAATCAAAAAAAATTACCCCCCCCCCCCCCAAAATATTAAAAACATGAAAATATTTTAAAAATTGAAGAGGCATAATCGCAATCCTTTCCCGTAACGTTTGTTATTCTTTAAACTTAACCAAAGTTATGTAATTCGCACTTAAAAACACATTAAAGTTAGTGTTTATGAAAAAAATTAAACTACACCCCTCATACTTCGCGGCATTTCAAAGTAAAATCTTCTCTCATTGAGGATATTTAACATTTTAAAATATTTTGTAGAACATGCGTAGGACGGCCAGAAAACCGATATATTGTTGATTTGATTTTGATGAATCCAAAGCCTATGGAAATAATAAGAAAATAATTTTATGTCCCTTGCTACATAGCAATCCCATGAGTTATTATGACGGCCTCCACGGCCGAGGGGTAAGGCTCTCGATTACGAATCCGAAGGTCGCGGGTTCAAATCCCGGCGTGCGCAAGTAAATTTTATTTAATTAATTAGTTTAAAAATAATATATAGTATATTTGCGCATGTTCCCGAGTGGAAGATACTCTCAGAATCGCCCTGGTGAAAGACCACCATTCAGAAATGAAACGTTGCTTGAAATGGCTTTTAGCCGTGTTTCGTAACCAGATCTGAATAGCGAGGTATTTTCCCACCTCCCACCTCCCACCTCCCACCTCCCACCTCCCACCTCCCACCTCCCACCTCCCACCTCCCTCTTCCCCTTCTCCTTCTCCTTCCCCTCCCCAATACCTTCAGCCTCACAACATTCTCCAATTGGGAATGCCATAGTCTCATTGGATCCAGACGGAAGGGAGTATTTGGGACTCTTGTGCGGTATTCATATAAAAAAAAGTTATAAAACTCATTTTGACCAAGATATTGGAGTTTTCCTATTTTTATATGAATATATATACGTTAATAATTTTGGTTCAATCGATGTACATGGAACCAAATATCCTAGAAGATAATACGCGCAGCTTCTGACATTTGATGGCAAAATGCTACACTAGCGCCTCTAGCGGCCCGGTATGTACGAATTGTTAATTTTTTATACAATTTAATAGATTTTCTATGAAGTATATTCTTAATAGATTACAGATATCGAAAATTCATAAAATAAATATAAGGTAACCTACATGCGACCTTACTGCTTTTTTACTCATATGGTTCAGTTACCTAATAAACAAATAATTTAAATATTTGTAAATGTAAATAATTAATAATTATTATGAAAAATCTCCAATAAAATCATGTTTTAAATAAGCACCTACTCTTCTTTTGCCAATAACCTTCTAATGTATATAATATCAATGACAAATAGGATTTAAATAGTAACTTCAATGTCATGCAATGTGCAGTGTTTTCTAATATATCTGTCCTGTGCGTGCAAAATCATATCATCTAAGCCCAAAACATTGTAATTTAACGTTTTAATCTGGAATGCCCTACCAGGTAAGTGTAAGTATGTTTTCTGTATGTGTACATAATAAGATAAACCCTAGCAAGTAGTATCATATTTGTACAGCGCCTTTGAGGTGATTTTTTCACAAAAACGGGGGTATACAAATCATCCAAATATTATTATTAAAAGAAAAATATATTAAAGAGGCTATTGTATTAACAGTTATAAACTTCGCCTCTAAGGCTCGGTTTGGTGGTTTAGAAAGGGAGTAAAACACTTATTTAATAAATTGTAAGAAATTTTCTTCAATTTCTTATTTTTAGTCTCCTTTGGGTTAACATATCACACTTCCCCACTTCCTAATGTTCGCCACCATCAAATCATTTATGCATTTCTGATTGTCCAACATAAACTTGATAAACATGTTAAATATGTGTAAATTTAAAACTAGTGCTTCTCAACTCTATTACGCCTATGAAGCTATAAACAAATTTTAATGCCCCCCGTATAAAATTAAAACAGAAAAAAAAATTCTTTCAAGTCACAAATCAAACAATTATTAGATAACTGCAACAGAAATTACAAGTTTTAATTTCTTTCAGTGAATTTTACAAAAATCATAATTATAAATAATGTATGTAAATAAGTAAAAAATAGTAACGGTAATTAAAAAAAATATATTTTCGTAAGAAGCAATCACTTTGTGGTTTGACATTGTATTAAGTAAATGAAACACGTTGTTACAAACCACGAATATATTCGTGGTTTATAACAACATGTTTCATTTACTTAATAAAAAAAAAATACTAATATATAGAAATATTAGATTAGGACCTTCGAAATATTACTAAAATTAAATTGTTTATCTTACTTGCATCTTATTGTTGTATACCTATTATCGTGTACTTTTAATTCTTCTATTTTGTCGTTCAAGGATTACGTAATAACTATCGTGTACAACAAACAAACTGTATCTATATTATGCATATTCTAGATGTATTCTGCTCCCCAACTCTCAAACACAATAAATCTTTCTCTATTGAGTTGGGTAGTTTTTGTTAAATAAGTTTATACCTTTCTTTGCAATTAGCTATTAATACATATCTGTACGATTTTTTTTTTGTATTGAGATTAAGTTTAAAAAAAATAAGATTTATATGTATTTAATTTTTTTTTTTAATCTACTGACTAAGTAAGGCGTCCAAGTAGACATGCTTCATGTTTGTGCTGTATGCCTTATTTCAAATCAAATCACTAATCACGATTCTTAATCTCCTGTTCTACAATCAGTCAGCCGTACCTGCCTACTCGAAACGCCCCAAGAGCAGCGGAATCAAATCACCCGTACCTGAATACCAAAGTTCGCAATTAGCCTCAGGATCAAAGACGCTTTGGCTTGCTATCGAATAGAGCTCTGACAAGAGCCCGATGAACATTATGTCCTCTGATTGAACGTCAACAATTAGGCGAGGATACTCCATTTAAGTGGCGGTTTTCTCTGATGAGCGGTCGTGCAGTAAACTACTAATACATAGAGATGCCCAAACACAAACTAAAATGAGAGGGGCAGGGGGCGATTTAGGTGTGCCGCCAATTAAAGTAAAACAGCAACAAAATAAAAAGGTTCGGCTTGTTTACAAAAACCGAATATTTTGTTAGAGTATTTGGTTTGGCCCTTTTTATAAATGTTTTTTAACGTGCTTACCGCATTTAATCACGATAAACAAACGTGGACGGCATTGAACTAAACTGGTGCCAAAAATGGTGTCACGTGACCTTTGCTTTCAGCCGTCAAAATCAAAGTTAGGGCAAAATTCTATTAATTCTGACGTCAGCGACTCCAGTGTTTGCCAGTAAAAATTCCGAAACAGCGCGCCATAGTAAAAAAAATCCACCAATAAGAACACAGCGCGATCCGAATCGCGGAACGCACATATGGAGCTAAAAAAACAATGGAATATTTCATAGAACATAAATACGGTTTCGTTCGAAGCCGCAACGTGCGTCAAAATCGAAATTCGTTATTTCGATGCGCAGCGTTAAGGCAATTTTTTTTTCATTTATGTCGTGCACAGTTCAACAAAGACTTCAAAGTTCCACAGCTCATGATGGAATTTACTTCAAAATTTGAAAATAGTTTTCAGTGCTTCAAACAATCAGATATAAATTATAGCAAAGATTTTATTGCATACAAGTAGGAGAGAAAACTATTTTTTGTTATAATAAAGAGATATAGAATACTCAGACCCGCGCCTAAAACATTTTAAAAACCGCATCGTTAATTAATAATGTCGAAATAGTTATTTCACTAATAAGAACGTATAATTCAACACACGTATGAATCGGCACACTTTTAAAGTTTTATAAGGTCATTAAAAGTACGAACAACTTTTTTTTTTAAATAAACTAGCACGATAACCCAACTTAACCTAATTAATATAAATATATCCTTATTTTTTTTAAATGATTAATTAGATTAGGTTAGGTACAGGCAGGCTTTCGGAGCAGATTTTTTTTCTTACTTTGAATGACTTTATATCAATTTTAAAAATTGTGTCGATTCATACATGTGTTGATTTATCACGGAAGCGATTTGTGGACTAGACACCCTCTATTCAAAACGTTAATTGAAATTTAAATTATGATAAATCCACGGAGAAGATTTTTTTCTTACTTTGAATGACTTTATATCAATTTTAAAAATTGTGTCGATTCATACATGTGTTGATTTATCACGGAACCGATTTGTGGACTAGAAACCCTCTATTCAAAACGTTAATTGAAATTTAAATTATGATAAATCCACGGGCGTGCCGCAGCAGTAGCACCAGCGGCCAAAATCTGTCCAGGGGCGTGCCATCAGGGTTGCCACCCGCCGATGTTAGAATGAACCGGTTACTTACAACCGCCCGCTACTCTTCGAAAACACTGCCGCTGCCGTTTGTGATATTGAATTTATAATTTAATTAAGGAGACAGTGGCCGCGTGGTAGCACTACTAATAGAACAAGGAGTTTACATACAGGGATGTTAATATTTGTAGAATTTATCAAGCACGAAGCAGTATTTGTGCATAGCCAGTCCAAACATACTGGATAGTAAGGATGAACATTGTACTAATTTTCTTCTATAATAATGCACATACATTTAACACCTCACAAATTACTCGCAATACTATAGATAGCAAAAACACTACAGATTGTTATGTTATTGGTTGTGGTGCCAGTTTCATACAAAACTGAATTTTGGATTGAAGGCCAAAATACCCATACATGTCAGTGGTGTGCAGTCCATAAAGGATGAAAAGTTGTGTCTACCCTAAAAAAATGAACAATAAAAAATTATAGATTTTTTTTAAATGCGACAAATTTCTAAATTAAACGTATTTTTTCCATGAATTTAATAAGGAATTTAAACGGCCATTTATTCAATTGAACATAACAATCAGCGAAAGATTTTAACAAAATGCCTAGAAATTGCTATATAGTGAATGTCGAAAAAATACAAGAAAACATTTTCAAATATTCAATGCACAAATATTCATACCCGAACTTAAAAAAACTACACACTTTCTACCTTTGGTCATAGAGCAAGGCACGAACACAATGCACTTACGTTCTTCTAAAGAAAAAAAATCTCAAATTTCGGTTTTAGAAAAAATACAATACTTTATGTCACACAAGAGCGCCCCTGTCTGAACGGACCAGAGACAGGGAAACGGTTGTGAGGGGGGAAAGGAGGGGGCTGTAGGAAGGGATTTTGTTAATGCGGGTCTTGAAAAGGCTCGGATTAAATATAGGAGAAAAGACAGATGCCGGTAGATCGTTACACATACGAGCCAACTAACATAAAAACGAGTCGGCAAAACAACCCGTTCTCATTCAGCCAACATCAACTGTGAACGCGTGTTCCACTCGTGTCCATCGAGTTTCACGAATGTGAAGCAAGTTCGAGAATTGTGTACATTGTGTCTGTGCATTAGAGATCTTTATTTTAGCATGTTACAAAACTAATCTAATTTACTGACACTCTCCCCTAATAATGCTATATGTCCTCTCCTATTGAAGGTCGGCTATCATCAGCACGATATTAATCCTGCAAACATCAACTTGAAACAACTCAAAACAATGTATGTATAATCTTCCCTGGTTTAATCAAAATCCCTTATAGTTCCGGGTTTTCCCCTTCTGCGGTCATCCCCGTTACGACCTATACATTCCAGCCATAATAACATCCCTGTATTATCCAGTGACGTTACACAGTTTAGCGTGTTATAATAATTCGCTGAGGGAGGGTATTATTTACCTCCCTTAGCATGGTCTTAACTTTATTAATATGCCGGAATTAGACGCTGCGGTACCACAGCCCAGACGATACAGTGTTGAGAAGACTTAGTGAAAAATTTGCGTTGATTTTAGCTAATATTGCAGGACAACGTTGGCAGGATTCTGCAAAAGTTAATACAGTAATCATTTCTTGGGGGAGAATTTTAGTAAAAATAATGTCTTTGTATTGGTTGTTATTGAAACAGTGTTGCCAGAAACTAGGAGAAAAATAATTCTGAAATTAACCATTATTTGGGTTGATTTTAGCTAATATTGCAGGACAACGTTGGCAGGATTTAGCAAGAATTATTACGGTAATAGTTCACAGCGGAGAAATTTTAAGTAGAAATAATGTCCGAGACTTGGTTGTTATTGACATAAAGTTGGTATTTTCAGGTCGTTTAGTAACATTGTTAAAATTAGCTCCAACGAAATGGGTACAATCAACCATTTCCCCATGTTTTTCAAAAACTAAATCGTACCATTTAATATGAAATTCAACATTTTTTACACGGTGTATATTATATGACTAGGGGGCGAATTGCACCTTTTTTAAAAGAAATAAAAGTTGTGGGTATTTTGTTGGTCAATCAATTATCACTTGCAAAACTACGTGCGAAGTACGAAGTACGCCCAACCACGAAACGCAGCGCCGCGCGCGATACACCGACCGCACCACTATAACGTGTCTAAGACAGGAATCAAGTACGCAAGATAACTTATTAATAACATCATATTCAAATGTTGACACTATTCTATATATTCAAACGTACATGTGTGCGTAATGCGCGTCAAGGGACGGCTCGTTTGTGTTAGTGTCTGAAAAGCAATGCATTTCGGCAAAGCCAGCAGATGTAGGAAGTAATGCCATCTGTTGGTTGGTCTATTGATTGGCTTTTTTTTAAATAATTATATATTTTTTTTTATATAATTTTGACATTTCAAGGTAAGGTATAAATATTTAAAAAAATACATATATATTATAGAATCCTCACTAGGAGACCCGGTGCTGAGGCGAACTAGGTTTTGAATAAGGGGGTTTCAGCGACTTTTATAAGTATTTCAACTACAAAGTTTGGGTAGGGTATTGTAAGTAACTTCTATGACGATATTTTAAGAATACTAGTCAAGCTCTTCTTCTGTTAATTCCTTAAGCCAAGTTTTACTGGGATTAATGCAATTATTGATTGTATTACTATGTTTGATACTAGGTGGGAGTTTGTTGTATAATTTTAAAGCTAAAAATTCAGAGCTTCTTTGTCTAAAACTAGTATGAAGAGTAATAGCCATTTTGTCCTTCTAGAAACGATTGATCAGATATATTTTTAATTCGCTGTTTTTCCTACTGCCTACCCTGATCACAAACTCCGTGCACGCCACTGCTTATAGGTACTTAATAAGAAGAGCGAATAAATACGTAATAATGAGAACGACATTTGGACCAGAATACGGTTCTCGTTAAATTCAAAACACATCCAACGTGTTTTCCATTCGGGACGAATAAATATTCAATTACCTTCCCCGAAATCTTATTCACATTACACGAACGTACGTACAACAGCAATATATAATAATAACATCGGACGAATAACTCATTCATACGTGCTCAATTACCGCCGAGGAGATGAAACGACAAAGCGTGTCGTGAGCATGTCTGTGTGCCCAAATAAAGCTCGGCTTTTGATGATTTACTTTCTTAGGGATTTTCTGTTCAAAGTCACTTACAGGACGAGGCCGCGGTTACACAGTTTCCACAGAACACGGGAAATTCTGTTTTGTGGAAACGTGGATTTATGACTTTTATTTTCTTCCACAGAACGAGGCAAGAAGTAATCACATTACTTTGGTTTCAGCCAGAAAATAAAGCGACCATTACAGTACCTAATAATAATAATGATAATATGCCGTAATGGACCCAGACTTGGATTCAGGGCATGCAAAATCACCGATTAATCGTTATGAATAAGATTATCGGTCTACCGGTAATTTAGCCCCTAGTTTAGCGGTTGTATTATGATGAGGAACGTTGTTTCCCTAAACATTATGATTTTTTTTTATATACAAGAGTCTCAACTGCTCCCAACCGTCTGGAGCCAGTGAGACTATGGCATCCCCAATTGGGGTATGTCGTGAGGCTAATGGTAGTGAGAGGGGAAGGAGAAGGGGTAGAGGAAGGTGGTGAAATAACTATTCAGATCTGGTCACTAAACACGGCTAAAAGCCATTTCAAGCAACGTTTCAATTCTGAATGGTGGTCTTTCACCAGGGCGATACTGAGAGTATCTTCCTGGAACGTGCGCAAATATATTATATATTATTATTAAATTAATTAATTGTGAAACAACACAAATTAATTAAATTAAATTTACTTGCGCACGCCGGGATTTGAACTCGCGACCTTCGGATTCGTAGTCGAGAGCCTTACCCCTCGACCATGGAGGCATAGTATAAACGTAATAAAAAAGCATGTCTCTGCGTAAGCCTAGTTTTGCACAAACGTAATTCAAGTACGTTATTTATTCTGTTACTAAAGCGGTTTTCGTTTTTATGTTTGCCTTTTATATATTATTTTTTTATTACTTATATTATTTTTAATTAATTTATTGTGAAACAACACAAATTGATTAAATAAAATCTACTTGCGCACCCGAACCCGCAACCTTGAACGAATTTGAACCCGCGACCTTCGGATTCGGAGGCCGTCATGGAACAATACAAGGTTGACCAAATAGACTGTGATCCAGTGACATTAAGCCTTGCGTCATCGGATACACAGATGAAACTACTCTGTAGCAAGAATGGACGTTTAGTAAGCCTTAAAGAAACTGGTCTGCCGGTGCGCCTCTTGGAGGGTTCCGTACAGTCATGGAAATTACGTGATAAGAGATAACGAAATTGTTTTGTTACGATAGGAGTCGATTAACAGAGGAGAAAAAACAGGCAGCCTAGTACTTTGGCCAGTCAGCCAGATTTAAGTGATCGGATCCTAGTCTAAAATGATGATCGACGAAGCAGATGAATGCAATTTCTAAAGTTTACGTAAAACTTATTCGTTAAGTTTCCCCAGCGCATTCTCGCCAAACTGTCATAAGTTTTACTTGCAAGGTTACATGGAATGTCGGATGACGTCACAGCCGAGCGGGTGAATTGATTTAGCAAAATCGATGAGTACTTAGGAATGATTAACCATATTTACCGGTTACCGAAAACCGGTAATGCTGCATGCCCTGAATGGGGCGGTGTAATTCTAAATTCCCGGCAAAACATTGAAGCAGCGTCTGTTCTGTTCTCAGTGAAATTATCGTGCAGCTTTTGCGAATAGTATGTGGGACATTGGTACTAGGACAACGGTGGAATGAAGAAAATAAACATAATGTTGCAAATTAAATTGAAAATGTAACACACTAATTTGCAGGAATTTGGATTTGTTTGGTAATTTCCTTTAAACACACTCGTCACACCATAAATATATAAATAACTAATAACGGATGAGACTCGCAACAAAATTATGCGGTGATTTCACTTACCCAATGTGAAAAAGAAATAAAAGTTTTTTCACTCTGCCCTGAGATATGATTCAATGCGATATTTCTGGAACTTACCTGGAACAACAAGAGAGAAAATTAATAAAAACATCATTAATCATGGAGTAAATTTAAAAAAAATTTCATTGTAATTTATACTGATCGTTAGCTACCCATCCTTCTTCTCATCTCTTTCCCCTATCCACATCCTTCCGTCTCACAACATTTCTCCAATTGGATATTTCATAGTCTCTCTAGCTCCGGGCAATTGGGACTCATACAATATTTAAAAAAACACATCGTGGTCATCGGAAAAGAAACACACAGAAGGCAAAAATTTTAAGTAAGATCCGAAGGGGGGAGGGGGTCACTAGGGTCCCCATAAAATCACGAAGCTGTCGTGATTCTTAATATTACTTTTTTTTCAGTTTTCTCTTTTTAACACTTCGGCTAGCAGTCCATCATTAAGTAATGCGAAACGGTAAAAGAAATAGTACGATAGCGAGCGTGACTTACATATTATTGCCACTTTTTAATAGTAACGGGATAATTTTTTTAAAGGCAGATCGTTTACCGTATAGTTTTTCGGGGAATACCTAAATTACAGAGTATGTGAGGTAAAAAAAATAGTATTACCCCCCCCCCCCCTCGAAACGGCAGTCATAAGATCGATAGGCGGCTGACATTGAAATTTCAAGAAGCATTCTTTACTACATGGCCAGCAAAAACCCATTGTCAAATTTTAATATTAATCAACATAAAAGTAAACATATTTCAAACGGTTCCTTTTTAACATTAAAAAAAGAAACCAGTTATGTAAGAAAGAATTTTATCGGCAATGATAAAAAATAAAGCAACCTTCGAGTATCTATTGACAATCTGTCATTTCTTGGATGAGGAAGGAAAAACCCCTAACAAAAGGAATTACTACCGCCAATATGGAAAATAAAAAACGGTATCACACGCAAAAAAAAAAGAAAAAACTGAGTGCGGTTGACGTGAATGACGTGAATGTTTCGGATCAGGCCAATCTAGAGAAAAAAATAACAAGGAAGATTTCTCTGATTCTCAATAAAAGATGCCTAAGATAAAGAAATAACCTAAAATAAAAAAAATATATATGTTTTTTATAAAGTACTTATCTATTAAGTTTGTTTATGAAACATTTCAAATTAAAACATAATTAATTTCTATATAATAATAATAAAAATAATGTTTTATTATCTTCTTTTTTTTTATAACAATATAACACATAGTTACATAACTTTTTTTTTAAGAAATTCAAAATATCATATGCTGACTAGGTTTTAGTGGTGGGCGAGGCGGCTCGGTTTAGTGAGCCGGATCACTAAATCAGCTCTCTGTAAAGACAATCCACACGAAAATTAGACGAAAAAAGTATCGTGTAAGAGGGTCTTAAGGACGTCTTTAGGAGGGCCAAGGGAGTGAGGGAGAGGGCATGGTGCGGGGAGACCGAATCGTCGTTCAATCGAGCCGGATCACCGAACCGGTACACTACAAAGAGTGATCCGGATCACTAAACCGAGCCGATTCGCCCACCACTACTAGGTTTAACACAATACTTGTCTACCAACGTGCTAAAATTATGCAAAGACAACAATGGTGTTAGAAAAGACAACAATGGAAACAGTTCTTAAATTGAAGTATGATATCGATAAAAAAGATATATCATCTGATATCTTTATAAAAGAACAAACGTAGAGATATGGTTGTTTTACAGGTATTACAATGGAGTCTGCTCGGATTAATTAGCAGCGTTGATCACCTGATCTCTGCACCAGCGAGAATCATTTCACACGGGTTTATTGAGGGCGTAGTTACACGTTTTTTAAATGGTTATTTCAAAATCCTCGAAACTGTTACAACCGTTTCGGAACTTAAACGGTTACAAATAAACGGTTTCAAGTTATTTTACTCAGCTCTAATGAACATGAAAAATACAGATTTGTTGTTGAGATACAGAAGTGCAATAATCTCAGACAGCACGCTACGGACGTCACTACCGAACTGCAACGATAATTATGCACTACGTCTGGTTTTCTTGAATGGCCATGCGTGCATTGGGTACAACTTGCAGATGCAAACGATTTAATACAGTCTGTTTACGTAGGCATACATTTTAATGCATGCTGTATTTAAATTAAATTAAACAAATATTCTGTTACACGACCCTTCTGGAAGAGAAAAATAAACAAAATAAATTAATCTGTTAAAAAACGGAACATCAATAGCAGTATGTGATATCGCACAAGAGTCCCAAATGCCTGGAGTCAGTGGAACTATGGCATTCCCATTTGTGGGATGTTACGAAGCTGAAGAAAATGACAGATAGAAAGGTAGGAAGTACTTGGGTATTCAAAGACAGTCATTAAACATAGCTGAAACCATTTAAAATAACGCAACGTTTCAATGGGAGGTAATCTGGAAAGCTCGAAGCAGATGGCGCTAGTGTAGTTGGGGGTCATGCCAGCTGTCAATCTTTGTTTATTCCTATATAGTGAGGAAAGATTTTTAAAAATTGTTGTATTGTGCATATATGGATTATGGATACAAAAGGGGATAAATATAAACGGACAAAAAAGATTTGCAAGTAATTCTAATACGTGTATCCCCGCATTTTACATAAGAACTTCCATGCGTGGATGCAAGCCGTGTGCAGTGTGCACACTGCACAGTGCAATGTGCATGTTAGGAGAGATTCACGTTGCATTCGCTGCACTGGTTGCAGTAAATGCACCTACCAGTTACCGGTAATAATGCCGGTTACCTTCCCCACAGCCCACGTCCATTTTGTGCTGGCTTATGTTATAATACTCGTACATGCATAGCGCACGGGGCGCAGCAAACGAAAGGGCAGAAAGGGAAAATTCTTGGGGGTTTAATGATTCACAGGGGGACCCGCGTTATGTGACGAATTGTTTAATTATTTTTAATAAATTAAAGAGCAACATTTTACCCTACCGAAAAAGTGTATAATAGAAATACAGTCTACAGTTTAAATAACAGCATATTAATTATGAAACTGAAAAACCTTTTTCTAAAACTGCGAAAACCCTCCAATGGTGAAAATTAACTTTTATAACTTTTTCTGTCTGGATTTCCTAGTTCAATGCAATTATTTTAAGCTCGCAACTACATTTCCATTATGAGATATGGAGTTTTTAATCGTTCATTAAACTTTTTTTATTTTTTATTCATCTTTAAAAACATATTAGTATAAGGTGATGTACTGTGCCTGTCTCGCAAGGAAATCCTGTGTTGAGAGCAGGCACATTACAATAAGGCATTTTGTATTATATTAAATGTTGAGATTTTCAATGACATTTTATGATAGAAATACTTAATTTGAGGTTCCAGCTTTGTAGTTAAGATACCAAATTCCCAAAGAAAAGGGTGACGTTACTTCAACGTACGCCACGCTTCAAAATCCTTTTTTTTAAAGAAGAAAGACAAACATTCGCGTGTTACGACTAACAATATTTGAAAAACACAGTAATCGGAAGATGCTGCTTTTATCGTGATATCGTGATATCGTGAGGATTTCAACTCACGGCGCCTGGTTGGGATCCAGACCCGATGCCAACTCAGCCGCTGATGGGTTAATAAAAGAGCTATACATCCAATTTATTGATACGTTTGACTTTAACAAGAAGAGAAAATTATTATGAAAATCAATATCGAGTACAATAATAACTAATAAAATAGGACGTTAATTAAACAATATCTAAATAACATTATGATGGAGATAATAATTCATACAGGTTACATTGAGCGGGAAGAGGGGGAGGGAGCAATTAATTCATTATGGCGATTGCCCGGGGGCGGGAAACGCCACAGTACGCCATTGGGGCGGCACACAGTGGTAGCAACGGTCCGTTGGGCCATTGCATATTTAATCCGGATCGCACCGATGCTGCTGTCGTGTCAGAATGCAAATTGCACTAACGGGATGAATGAACTTGGCTTCAAATGAATATTGGCGATGTTATGGCGGATTCGTGAAATATCAACTTATTTTACTAAAATTTATTTCAATTCTGTTTTTTTTTTAAATTTATTGGGATTGGCTAACGTCAGAACAATAACATTATGCGAAACAATTCAATGGAACTGCATCAGTCAAGTAGGTGTCGAAGCCATGTTGTGAAGTCAGGAGGAAGGGATGATTTTAAATAGGTTTATATTTATTTACTTGTCCTTCACAGGTTTTTGAATCTGCAACAATTAGATCCAGAACCAAAGTCCTTATTGCTCTACCACAAAACACACCAAAAGCAAGATATCCAATACAATTTGGTGTCATTTTCAGTATCTTTCACACGGGCACTTTTGGACTATATTTTTCATCAGCGCACCCCACCCCGTTTCTTCTTACACGACAATGCGATGAAATCTAAATATATACACTGTGACTGAGAGACAATAACTCTCATTGCCGCGGTCGACTCTATCACGTTCGTTTCATCACCCCTCTTCTCCATTATGATAGCTTTTTTTTACTCTTGATAAACATTTATATGCCTATTTTACGTATTATATTATGTAGTTTTTTACATTAATTTTTATGTGAATACCGCACAAGAGTCCCAACTGCTCCCAACCGCCTAGAGCTAGTGAGACCATGGCATCCCCAGTTGGGGATATTGTGAAGCTAAAGGTAATGGGGAGGGGAAGGAGAAGGGAAAGCGGAAGGTGGGGAAATACCAAACACGGCTAAAGCCAATTCAAGCAAAGATTCAATTCTGATTGGTGGTCTTTCACTAGGGCGATATTGAAAGTATCTTCCACTCTAGTAATGTACTAGTAGTACGTTGTTGTTTACTTGACAACAGGTCCCGAGACACCTAGTTATATGTTATAACACCGTAAAGAAAATGACAATAAAACTATTAATCCATCTATAAATCAATGGAATAATTGAACAGTTCATTTTGTTGGATGATTCTTTAAACGATGTACCTACGACAAATTTGAATTCATAAGGAGAATGTATTAAAATAATTGTTGTTGCCCTCACCCCTCCTTTTCAGTCTTCACCGCCCCCATCTACCCTAATGTCCACCGCCGCCCCTCGTTCATTCATCTGTTCATTCATTACCACACATTCATCTCAGATATCTCATTTCTACAGCATTCTGTCTACTTTCATCTTTCCTCTGCCAGTTCCATGCCTCACTGCCATACATCAGGGTTGGTATCAGCACTCCATTGTGGACTGCTAACTTCGCTTCTTTGGACAACTTTTTGTTTGAGCCAACCGCGTTCAGTCCACCAAAAACACACGATTCAGCAAAACTTCGCATTGCATGTCATTACAACTTGACCACAAAATACTTATTGCATGCCCTTTTTTCTAGCGGGTTATAAATGATTTATGGTTTATATATTGTGTTTACTATTTTGGCATCCGTTTACTTTGTTTGTATTTTTTTTGTTTACTAGCTAAGCATGTACAACAACACAAATATTATCTATATTACATTCTTGATGTACTTTTATTTCTATTACCATTATTTATTCACTACTGTCGCTAGATGGCGGTGCTCCCCAACTCAAACAAGAGAAATCTCTCTCTATTGAGTTGGGCACTCGTTTTAAAATATTTTTTTTTGTAATTATCTATTATATCTGTACTATTAAATATGCTATATTAAATAAAATATAACAAATCATATAAGCTCCTTTGTGCATTATACTTTGTTATTCTTATTTTGAATTATAATATGCCTTTAAAAATATCACCTGTAATTAAATCTGTTACCTGTAGAATAGCGTTTCAGATAAAAAGTGAAGTTCAATGGAGCTACGTCGCAAAAACTACTACCTGTTTCTTTGAATATAATCGATTATAAAAACCTCATTAATTCTTGTAAACTTTTAAATGGCTGTTTAAAGTTTCTATTAAACATGAAAATAAAAATGCAATCAATTCCCGTCGTTTTATTTGTTTTTCCTGAAACAACGTTATTGAAGTATTATTCTTGAATATCAAACAGAGTTGACGATGGATAGAAACCGAGCCATAGTATGTGGCAAACCTATAGGAAACTATTCATAAACAAAAATTAACCATGTCAGTTAAGAGGAACGGCTGCGCTGCCTGTTTCATAGAAAACTTAATTTTGGATTTGAGGCCAAAATACCCATGCAAACTAAATGACATATTTAAAAAAAATTAAAGGTTTAGTAAATATCTAGTAAGGATGAGAAGTATTTTAATTATTTTTGTTTTAAATTATGAAGTACATGCCATGGAAATAATCAATTTTCATAATTTAAGACGCAACTTAGAAAATTATTTGGGGGTTTATTGTATTTTTTTTTTAAATTATCGCATTTGAAATATAAACATGATTATGTAAATAAAAATATAAAAAAAACGTTTTTATGGGTCGATATTTTAAATTATGTGAGGCAAATTTGTATTCCAATGTAAATTGATCGTTTTAAATTTAATTTAAAATCCAGTATAATGCTTATTTTAATAATTAAAAAAAAATGTATTTTATATTTCATTATATTTTCAAAGCAGGCGGGGTAATTTTTTTTCACATCACTGTTAGCACCTAAATAATTGTTAAAATTGCCTCTAAAATCGCGAAAAATCCATTCCTTTAATGGCCTATATTTCATTATATAAAACATAAATAAATAAATTACTTCTAATCCGTACTAGATATTTACTATACTTTTTTATGAAAAAAAAATATCATTAGGTTTAGGCGAGTATCTTGTCCTCAAATCCAAAATTAAGTTTTGTATGAAACAGGCCACGCAGCCGTTCCTCTTAATCCGTTGAACTGCCAACGCGCACCGGTGCTATGGTATGGTACGGAATAGTAACATGCTCAAGGGATTTTTAACCTTTAAGTAAGTTAACATCAGTTTGCAAAAAAACAATTAAGTTATTAGCTATAAAAAAGAGTCATAAATATATTACAAGAAGTCACATCAGAAAGTATCTCCTTGTCCCTAGGAGCAATACGGAAAAATGTCGAAAGACATACATATCTAGGACAGAAAATACATAATAAAATCCCCCCAGAAATAAACATTTAAACCAGCAAAACGTCATAAATCGGTCCAATAATAACCAAATGGTTAATTGGTTTGGGTAGAAAGGGGTCTGAAAAAAAAATTGTCATTTAAATTTATTCATAAGTAGATAGAGAGAAAAAAAAATATTACCTACGCTATATAAAAGCTTTGTTATTATTATTTAAAGACAATGAAGGGTCAGTATTATGATATCCAAATATTGTTTCCAGATAGTGAAAAATCTTAAGATACTGATAAAGATGCCAATATTGTTATCTACCCGCTAAGGTTGTTCTATCGGGAAGAATTATTAGCGGGCGGTGAGGCTGTCAGAAAGGCAACTGATAGCACCCTTCATAATAGCGGATGATAAGTAAAATAATTCGAACTCCGAAGACCTAATTTTCCAACCATCAAATCAATAAGTGGTCAATTTAATATTTTCCAGAATGTATTAATAAACTGATTGTTGTAACATCACCTGCGTGGGTTGGAGTTATTTTAAATCGAGATTCACAGGAACGATTTTGGAAGTCCGAAATTGTTCAATACAAGCCGGATACTAAAGCGATCTGAAGTGTGTGCAGCATAGAGTTTTACAACTGTCGAATTAGTGCTCGTACTTATCAATCAATTGGTTTTAATAAAACACTTTAGATACAGCTACTGAAAAGACAGGAGCTTTTAATTATTTCTAATTTCGAAACTGACAATTCATGGTGGAATTCCATTTTGATATGAATTTTTAATATATATATATGTATGTATATATATATATTTAAATTATACACCTTCTTCCAATTTTTTATTTTATTTTCGGCCGGACCGGTTCAACTCTTTTACGAGCATCTTCAGACTGGTAAATGTAAAACTAAATCTATGATATATGTCAGGACTTTATGAAAGTCAGCAACAAAACGAATTTCAAGTCATAAATGTCAAATCTTAGAAAGCAATGGGACGCATTCCCGACATAGACGCTATATACCATAGATTTAGTTTTAAAATTACCAGTCTGGAAATGCCCGTGATAGAGTGAAGCTGGTCGGTTGAAAATAAAAATAAAAAGTGCTAAAAAGCTACAAAGGATTTTTAATAATATATTTTTTTAAATCTTATGATATGAGCCATTGTATTACCTGTATCGTTATAAACTGTTATTATGTACCAACTAGCAAAAATTACAACAATATACGAGTAATGAACTGTAATTTTGCACAACATGATTAGTTTCTTAGAACAGGCAGCTGCCTAGTTAGAAATTAATGTAGACAGGGTCATAATGTATTCACCCCTGTATTGCAGTTCGCTTATCCTCGACGCATGTATATCCACATTACATATCCATTACGTATATATCTATGTTTTCATTTGGCTTAATTCTATACAATTATGTTTATTTTATCAAATGTATTCAATAGATAAATCCAACAGACAACTATCGCATCCACTTATGTGCAAGTAAAAATACCGGCCCTTAACATGATGAAAAAAAACGACTCGTCGATTAAAATTCAGAATCCTCGAAAAACAATTAATACCAATATAATTTTCAGGCAAGCAAAAAGCAAGAACCACATCCCTCGTGGCGTTTGATAAAGAAAGATAAATTTGCTTCTATTCTGACTTATAATTTAAGACAAGATTTAGTTACTTTAACTTTGGTATTTTACACGCATACAAAGAGAAACATCTTCCACCGGTTAAACCAAAACTAACAAAGAAAACGGAATAATGTTTACTGTAAAAGCGTTAACCAAAGAGGAAACTATACCAGCCACTGAACAGTAACTCCCAGGAAGTGTAATCCAAACCGATTGAAAGAAAACCGACATCACCACTCTGTATTAAACCTTATTAGTGTTTAATTAGTAGAACTCCACATAATTCATCTTTAATTAAGAAAAAAAATTAATATCGTTATTATAAAATTCTGCAAGTTTCGGCGCTCAAATAACAAATAATGACTAGTTAGAATTAACGATCCTAATGTAACGTTAATAAATAAAATGCGAAAAATTATCTATTCACCACTTCTTAGGATTTTCACAAAATCAAAACAATATAATACTGTAAAATAATTAATGGATTTATCACAAATTTATATTCATTGCTTTAATATAATAGCATTCAAGACATTATAAAACAATTATGAAACACATATGACTATTAAAAGCGGAGAAAACAGATTTCAAGTGTAAGTACTTGACAGAATAGAAAATTTTAATAATCACAATTAGTTTCGAGTAAATAAGTTTTTACCGAAAATATGAAATCATTTCAAACACCATAGAAATAAAGGTTTGGTAGGGGTAAATAAAATCATGTAAGTAAGACGTTTCAAAATGGCCTAAACAGAGTTTTTTTGATTTAATTTTTTATTATTAGTCGAGTTTACATGGTAACATTTCATTGTTTATATAATTATAGTGTTACAGTAGGCATAACAATTATTTTTAAATACATACATTTTCAGACCTCCAGCAGTTTTGTGATTCTGTTTTTCTCATATGCGGTAATCTAATTTTATTTACCTTCCTGATTTCATAATTATTCACATTTTTATTAAAAACAAATTTCATCCATAAAATATTTTGACATTTGTATAGTAGTCTCTTTTTTAATGGAATCCGATCAAGTTCTTCTCTCATTTGATCGATCCTTGTATATTTGCCTTTCCTTAGTATATATCTCATCTGCTTTGAATAATTTCTAGCTTAAAATGATTTTTTTTAATTAGAAAAACTTTTGTAACTTTTTCCACTTATTTATTTTCGACCGGACCGGTTTCACCCTATCACGGGCATCGTCAGAATGGCACAATGAATACTGAATCTATGGTATGTATAGCATCGATGTCGGGAGTGAGTTCTCCCGTTTTCTAATATTGTTTTTATTTATGACTTGAAATTTAGTTTTATTTCTGATGGTACTGTTTACTATTATGTTTTTAAAAACTACTTTCGGGTTGGTTTATTACCCTCTGTCTTCTTCCGTCTTCCGAATAAAAAAAAGTCATTTTAATATGGAATTCCACCATGAAAATTAGAAATAATTTGTAACTTGTTTAGGTTTCCTTCATTGGCCAAATATAATAGTTTTATAAATTATCTCTGCGGTCTTTCTATTTACTTTATTTCTTTGTCTTCCAAGAAAATTAACCTTTTTGATAATGGCTTTGAACGCCGAAACAGATGATGACAATAATAAATACTAAAATATTAATAATAACATAATAACATTACAAAATTAATTTTCTTAAAAATTTTAAAAATATTAAATAAACCGTACTAATATTTATTAAACTACTAGGCAATTTGGGAAAAATTGAGCTTACTTTTAACACTCTGACACGCACACAACACACATCTATGTATACTCTCTTCAGTGTATACCGTACATATTGAGAAATAACCAAAACTTTTTGGACGGATACCATACTGCATGAAATTTGGTAAAGAATGGCCCCATTGTGACGCCCAGCACGCTTTGCATTGAAACATTTTAACTTCTGAGTTTACTATTATTATTTGTACACGAGAAAAACGCCCGGTTCAGTCAAGCGGGACTGAATTAAAAAGCGCATCGGATAGGGGAATACCGACAGTAACACCACTTGCATAAAATCAAAATGTCCAACAACTTTACAGGTATTAATTAACTCACAAGGTAACTAAAAATCTTGTCACTTGGGAAAGGGTCGCTTCTACGATTCGATCTTGTATTTAACAGTTCGGCTGTGGAATGATCTGCCGGCCTCTGTATTTCCTCCATCTTACAACATGGGTCTCTTCAAGACCCAAGTTCATTTTTTCCTATCATTTAAAAGGTCTTCCACACAGCATCCTCAGAGATGATATAAGCCTCGAGGGAAATTATTTACCTCGGGGACTCCTGTGTGGAGTTACTGTAAAACAACATATATATGTATGAAAATTTACAATCTGCAATAATTTTTTAAAAAAATGTCACTCCGAAGAAATACAGACAAAGGAAACATTCGACCGGCCAGTGGCTGAGTTGACATCACGTTTGGGTCTCACCCAGGCGTCGTGAGTTCTATTCCTCGACTGGCTAAGTCCTCCATTACGACACTAGCAACATCTTCCGCTTACTATGATGGTAGTAGATTTTCAAATATTGTTGGGTTATTCGTAACCAGGGAATATTTGTGTTTCTTAAAAAAAAAATTAAATGGAGCTGAGGACCTACTTCCGATAAAAGGTATGGTAAGCTTCTTACGCTTTTTAAGGTCATTTTATAGATAATTTCCAGTCCTAAAAATTATTAATATTTCAATAAATACCAACTCTTCTTGTGCCACCAATCTTCTAATAAAAGTAACATTAATAGAAAAGGAGGATAAAATAGCAACTATAAAACTATCATCTCTATACTTAAATTGTCTAATAAAACTGTGTTCATCTGAAGCGACCTGCCAGGTAAGTATGTTTTTCTGTATCTGTTTGTACATAATTAGATAAAGAATAGGAAGTAATATTTGTACAGCGCCCTTGAGGTGATTTTTCACAAAAACGCCGATATACAAATCATCCAATTATAATGATAACCGGCTAGCCTAGCTAAGCAATTTACGTGTGCATTTCTTTAATTTATGGATACGATTGTCTGAAAAACAAAGTTGAACAAAAATAAATCTATAAATTTATGTACGTATTATTATTAGGAAAAATTGATTTTAGTAAAACCTGCAGACAAGCTGTCTTGTGGCCGCTTTGTAGGACTACATCTTTTATTTTCTCTTGTACTTATTTGTGTCTGAATAAATATATATGTTAAAAGAAAAAACGATTTTTTGGTTCCCAAAAATGTCTTGGTATTTGGCGTCAGACAATTTTCTTTCCCTACAATTTATGTTTCAATTATTGAAATCGTTGGACCTTTACGTGTTAATCAAACTATGATTCATTCGATTATACATTCTTATTTGACGATTAAAAATATTTTTCTTAATTTTATCTAGTGATCTAACAAAAGTCTTGTTGGCAAAAGCAGTCGTAACAGTCTATCTTAAAAGCTTATCAGTCAGGTGAAAATACATCTACTTAATCCACATGAGAGGAAACTGAAAAACTGTACCTAAGTGTACACCGATTTTCCACACTTGAGTTAAGTTTCAACGATTGGTGAAAGTGACCCATAACTTCCACACAGCAAAGGATTCTTATAACCTGCGACCAAGATGCAAAGGAATCGCGTCGCACCATTACTTACAACAAATATTATCTCAATTAATTGAAGCGTGAGTCATTACGGCTAGAAGGTAATTTGGTACAAATAGCAAATGCTCTTTGATCACGACAAAACACTCGACGGAATACAAAAAATTATAAATCGACATCGTTTGGCAGACATTACACTGTCCACTATACAGGGTAACTGGAACTTGATACGTAATTAACATAATAAACATTACAACTTGATGAAGACATAATATATACAAAAACGCAATAGAGGAACGTACCCAAATATATATAACTTGATAGAAATAGCAAATGCTCTTTTCATCTCGACAGAACACTCGATGGATTAAAAAACAAAGTAAACGGACAACGTTTGGAAAACATTACATTGTCCACTTTACAGGGTAACTGGAACTTGATACGTAATAAACACTACAACTTGATGACGAAATAGTATGCATAAAGACATAATGACAGGGATATACCATCCAAAGAACTGAAGATGAAAATTACATATTATCCGGAAGCATTACAATTTTTCATGTAAGGCTAAATCGTTGTTGGTCTATGGTAACATTAATTGAAGACGCTCGTTGTGAAGGGAGAGTTTTGAAAAAAAAGGCATAATATCTGTGTTATCATCGTTAAAAAACGGTGGTTAACCTAATCATAAACCTTAACCCTTGAAACAAACAAATGATTTCTAATAAATAACAAGGTAATTACAAAACCAAAAGACCATAGTAAATAATCAACAGTTAATTTTCAATAGTTTTTTAATGAATTTGTAAATAAGGAAAGCCAAAAAGATTAATAGTATTCAATTTATTGGAATAACTTATTGATACACATAACAAACCTCACTGTAAAAATTAATCATCGAAGAAGATAATGTTAACAAAATTCAAATGAAACACGAAACCGAAAGAAACACAGAAAATAAAAAAGGTGCTGGTCGCAACTGGGAATCGAACCCAGAACTTCAGTCGTATCGGGACAACGTTCTACCACTGATCTAATGAGACCAGTTACCAGATGCGACTAATACCTTTATATTATCTGTGTCTTTTTCGGTTTCATGTTTCATTTGAAATATGTTAATATTATCTTCTTCAATGATTAAATATTACAATGAGGTTTATAAACATCAATACGTTATTCCAATAGACTGAATATTCTTTCTAGACTTGTAGAAAAAGTCAATAGATGGTACCATATAAATAAAAATCGGATAGGTATATCCGAGCCAGTGGCGGCTCGTGACTTTTGAGTGAGCTAGAGTGCCAAGATTGAAAAATACGATTTTGTTGATGTTGTTTTAGATGAAAATGATTTTTTTTATTTCAATTTTTTGTATGAAGATTTTTCAGTTAGGTGGGGCACTGCCGGATGCTGGATTCCGAGCCATTATCTAGATTGCAAATATATTCGGGTAGAACTTTGCAGTCATAAAAAAAGACAGCAGTCAATAATAAATAATAGGGGAATTAACTGAGGATAATATTGGTAAGTCTTAAATTTGAAGCGTGATATCGATACAAATTACATAATATAAACTGGTATCATTAGTTCAGTGGTAGAACGTTGTCCCGGTAAGACAGAGGTCCTGGGTACGATTCCCAGGTGCGACTAATTAAACCATTTTCCTAATACATGTCCCTCATATTAGTTAAAAAAATATTAAACACAAAAAACCAATCACCCTGTACGTATAGTATATTCAAGACGTGTTCGCGGGTCGAGCGCTCAATCACAGGCGAGACGTAACAAAGAAGCAATGATCTACGAACAGAGGAGAAGATGAATATTCAGAGCTATATTTAGCGGCCGCCGATACATGACACACAACACGGTACGACTGAACGGAATTCCGGCTACGCACAATGTATACGAATATATGTATATATACGTACACTTTCTTTATATTCTATAATATTTATAAATGTATAGCTACGTGATAAAACGAAAAAGAACAGCTTTGGCAAAGAAAAGGCGCGCGTTAGCAGTGTGACAATTTATTAGAAACCATGATATAATACACAGCCAGAATTTAAACGGGTATTATTAACAAAATTATTCAAAAAATCCTATCCGATATAAAACAGAATACCATGTACGTAGAAACAGAATTTCAGGGCATATTTTTTTCTATTAATCCTCCATAGCTTATTTAGTTGCGGTTTTCTCCCCTAGTTATTTAATTCCCTTAGTATCCAGTGAAAAACCATGTAACACAATGTCATATAATTTTCTCTTGCTCTGTTGTTATTTGTACCTACGTGATATTTGATTATTTACACATTAGTTTTTTTTTTTCACACGATCATACATGGTTTTACCACACATTCGTCTCAGAGATCTCATTTCTACGGCATTCAGTTTACTTTCATCCTTCTTCTGCCAATTCCATGCCTCACTGCCATACATCAGGGTTGGTATCAGCCCTCAATTGTGGACTGCTAGCTTCGCTTCTTTGGACAACTTTTCGTTTGCACCCTTTCAATCAATATCCTACCATACAGCTTTCCAACTGAACTTAGCAGGCTAATAGCCCTGTGATTTCCACATTCCATACGTGACCCTTTACCTTTGTATAGAGGCATGATCACAGCCCTCCTCCAATCTAATGGCATGTAACCCTCCTCTAAACACTAGTTAAAAAGCTTGCATAACCATGTGAGAATTATGCGGCTATCTCCTTTAAAGTATTCAGCAGCAATATTGTCGAAACCAACAGCCTTACCATTCTTCATACATTTAATCGCTCTTTTTATTTCATCCATGCTGATTTTGGGATCATGTGAAAAATATTGAAATTCGTAAAGAATGCAAGGCTGATATAAGCGTAATGAGTAAGATTAAGAAAGGGACGCTTAGATGGTTTGGGCATGTGGAGCGAATGAACGAAGAAAGGAGTGTAAGAAGAATGTATGACGCGAATGTGAATGGAAGAAGAAGCCAGGGACGTCCGAGGAAGACATGGCACGATTAAGTGAAACAAATACTTGAGTCGGGCCATGTCAGAAGTCGGAATAATAGAAGAGAATGTATGAGACGATGTATGAATGTGAATGAAGCAAGAAGTGTTGCCAAGATCGAGTTGTTTGGCGGTCCGTACTCTCTGCCTACCCCTGCGGAGAAACGGCGTGGTGGTTAGTTAGTTAGTTAGTTTTTTAGTTTATAAATTGTTATATTGTAATATGTGCTCATGAATATTTTATGTCATAGTTTTAATTTTCATATATACTATAATAACAGATATACTATGTAGTATATTTGTTATTTAAAAATTATATTAGGTTAGGGTAGTTAGTGTAAAGCGCACTTGAGGTGAACCTTCACAAAACTGCGCTATAGAAATTTACTCTTATTATTATTATTATTAATAAAAATCGTAATTTCGAAGTTACAGAAAACGTGGAATGGCATTATAAATACCGACGCGTTTTAAACGCAAATTAATTAGGATCACCAAGAAACCAACAACAAAAACCCAACGCGTAAGGAAGCACTGAAAAAAATTTAAAATTCGTTATTTTCCTAGCTCATTCATTCCGACTCGCGTTCGTATTTTAGGTACACAATTATCCAGCGAAAACAGACCGCACTGAAACTTTAAACATGCCCTTCCTTAAAATAATAATGAGCCCGTGTGCTACGGGCTACGGGCCTACGCCGTACCCTACCTTCGAACCAAAAAAAGAACTGAGTGAACGCATAACACTTTTTCTTTGTACTCGTACGCTTGAATTTCCTCCTATATTAAAAATTCAGAACAGAAATATGTGTGTTCTACTCAAGGATTTGAGAGTAAAATTGGATACTAGACTATTAACATCCCTGAGATTTGCTCTTTATGTGATAAAAAGATTTCCGACTGCTCGAAGGCAGTGAGCCAATGGCATCCTAAAAGAGAGGTTTCTTTTACATATACTCCACAAAGAAGACCTTGGGGAAAATATGCTGTGATGGGATATTTTTAAGGAAAATAACGAGAGGAAGTTCTGGAAATGAGAAGGGTGGGTAGGTATCTGGGGTCAGTGTATCCAGGAGTGACGGATGTCTTAATCTATTCCTCCCACTGCAGCGCAAGGCGGGACAAGACTGCGGCTGGAGAGGTCTCCCTCAACCGGCCTCTTCCGATCCGGACCACCACGCAGTTGGTAGGCAGACGCATCCTTCGCCAAGACTTGGACAAATCTCACCCCATGAATTCATGAACCCCTGGAAAGTAGCGCTGTAGCGAACCACTTGGGGTGACCTATGACAGAGGTGTTGGTTATCCAATGAATGGTTTCCGGGGTGGCGTTACCCATACCCAACTCCAAAATCGAGCAAAGTATGCTACGAACACATTTTCTAGAAATGTCGAGATTCCGAATGGTGGTTTTTCGCCATCTTCTACCCTGGGATTATGAAAATATTTTGTAGAAATTAAATACATTAAAATTAACTTTTACGCTTAAGGTCGTAGTCCTTTGTCTTAAACACTATCATTACGAACCGGTTAGATACGATTTTCAATACAAAAATTAAAAAATTCGGGTCGAATAATTTAGTACTATAGAACAAGGATCTTTGTCATCTTAGAGTCGTTCCATAAAACTTGATACAATGACACCACGAACTGAAAAAAAAGTTGCGATGGCCTGGAAAATCGGTACAGAACAAAGCTGCGCGAGGTTAATGACTATAGACAAGAGTTCACCGTTAACACAAACAGATTTTTTTAAGTAATTTTCAATTCCTTAATCGTTGCTCTTTTTAAACCCGATAGAATTTCCTTCATAAATATATCGTTCTTTTAATTTTCTGGACATTTTTTCCCGTGTTTGTTTATAATTTAGAGGCTCGTGTCCAAAAATAAATTCTCCAGGGATTCCCTGCAATAACTCGGTACTCACGAGAAAGTCAAAGTACTGTTGATTTACCTACCAATGGACAGTGTCAGCTTAATACGTTTAACGTTGAGCGACGAATCATCTTAATCCGGGTAAAGATTGACGATTCATTTCATTCATCTAAGATATCTATGCTTTTCTATAAATCCAGATAACCCATTCAATTAATTTACCGTACTCGTGTCATAATATTAACAATGAAAACACATCATTATTATCAAAATAGGTAAAACTTCTTCCTTGTTCTGGGGCTCATCATAACATATTTTATTTTCATTAACATTTCTGACTAAAATTATCATGTAGAATATATATGGTTATAATCCTCAAACTGATTCGACGCGTAGCAATTTTATGTTGCTTGTATAAAGAATCGTGCACAGCACGGGCAACAATCAGTACATTATTTAAGTATTTTTAAATGTAAATATGTGAGTTGAAAGTCTCTAATTTTAAGCTATAGCTGTAAGTCATGGAGCAATATTGTTTAAAGAGCCCACTTGGTCATAAATATGTTTTTTTTTGTTAATTTAATGGAGTTCTACAAATTAAACACAAAAACAATGAATAAATATATATGTCGCTAGCTAATAAGTCTTAGTTGTAAGTCGCTAGTAATACAACTTAGCTGGCAGTTGTTAGATATACGTCTAAGTGTTAAGATGACGCAATGGGAAGTAATGCAAAATCATGTGATTTGGTTTGAAAATTTGATGGCCTAGAAATATTGTAAGTAGAACACACACACCTTAGTCTGTCGTTTTACAAGAAATTTAAAAATGGACCGAAAAACATTTTAATGATTATTCCTCAGCTTAAAAGCAAAATAAAATAAAACATGCATTTTAGTGATGTTTTTTTGCGTAAATCAAAACATGTCGGCGGTGTTAAGCGGGAATTTCAACCCTTTCGTCACCTGTATAAGGAGTGCGTGATTTCGTTCGATTTTTAGGAAGTGGATCCCCTTAAGTTATAGGTTAAATAAATTAAGCTGTAAAGCGCCTCTGCGGTGATTTTCATCCGAAAACATCGCTATATAAGTAATCCGCTTATTATTATTATTATAACATATTTTAGGCAAATAATATTAACTTACTCGTAAATAAACATGCACGATAAGAAAAAAAAAACACTTGGCTTCGAATACTAGGGACGTCCAACGAATCGAACGCAATCTTTCCAGTCGACAGAACTCTGTTATTTTTCAGTATGTGTGTTTTTACGCAATCCAATTCGTGTCTGGCTTGCTTTAGACTTGAAAAATACATGTTTATCTGCCTACCCGTCAGGCGGGCGGGCCACGGGGCTAAGTGGAAATGTCTAATTCAAATAGATCATAAAAACCAATGGTAGTACTATTATTATTTATTGAAGAGCATTCCTAACGAGGAATTTTAATGTCTTACACGTCTGTCCAACATCAGTCTAATTATAAATATTTTTTAACAGGGTAAAACAGTAGTACAAACAAATACATGGTGACCAATGGATACTTTGTGGTAACTAACTTAATTAAGATGCCATTTCTCTCGCAGGAATTGGCGGAGAGGGCAGAAAACAACACAATAAAGAACTCCAGTTCATTTTTTTCTTTTTTTTTATCAATTATGACTTCAAACTTAAATGCCAGTATTGTCGGTATTGATCAGTTTTGAGGTTAGAATGAGAAATGTCACAACAAGAATGAGCTTTACCATACATAATTTTATACTATATTCCTATTAAACCACAACTAAACATAGGTAAGAAAATTATGTACCTTTTTAGAAACTTTAACTCAAAAATTATAACAGTATTGAGCATTAACATTATCATAATATCCGTATTGATAATTTGTTTGCTCATGAACACTCTAATTTCTTTCATTAATAATAGTTTTTTTTATATTGAAAACAATTATAGAGCTCAAGGTCACCCGAAGTAAATTTAAATTTGGCGAAAACTAAAAAAAAAACAAAAGAGAAAAATAAAAATGTCCAGACGAATCCAAAAACACAATGCGCACGTGACGTCAGATGTTCCAAATGCAATGGCACCAACGTAACAAGATGTTTCGATGAGATGATTTTTAATTCACTTTTAAATAACGATTAATAAATTCTACGTATTATATATAATAAAAGTTACGTATTAAGAATCAGCGTTTGCTTATCTATGTGAATATACATTTTTAAAGACATTATTTTTTTCACGGAGGTTCCTTATTATCTGAATTAACCTAGTAAAGTAAGTTTTTTTTCATCCTTTTCCGATACTTTTTTTTGTGACAACTCACATTTGTGTGTTGTGAATAATAGGTAAGAACAAATTTAAGTGATAATATTTAATAATTTCAGCCTCCCCTCTAGCCAATCCAATTAACCATTTAGCTATTATTGGACCGATGTATGACATTTTGCATGTTTTAATGTTTATTTCTGAGGAGATTTGAAGCAACGTTTCTATTCCGAATGGTGGTCTGAGAGCATCTACCACTCACGACCATTTGAATCACCGTATCGTAACATTTCTTTCTGGGGCGTCCCCAACTTCTTCTATAGACTTGGCCGTCATATATTTTCCTTAGACTCATCTCACCGTCAAAAACAAATTCAAACCAGAAAAGCCAACATTTTTTCAACTTTTTCATTACGATTAATTGAAATCATAATAAGGCCCCGTGTGAATTTAACATACAAACGGCACAGGAATCTCATTTCTACAGCAGTCACTTTACTTTCATCTTTCCTCTACCAGGGAACAAAATTCCTACAATTTCATTTTGATTATCTGATAATTTCCATCAAAGACATTGTAGCATGTTGCATTTTACGATAACACTCCAATTTATACCTGATATTACATATGATGACGTTAGAGATTGCAATCTGGATAATTCGGATTTCGAAAAATGCGGATTTTCAGATTATTCTCAGTTGAATTAGAATCCGGATTTTCAAATGGGATGAAAAAAAGAATTTTAAAAAAGTATTTGCAACTCAATACCCAGATGAAATGAACGCGTCCAACGGGCTAACAAGCATGTAAAACTAAATATATGTATATGTAGATATTTCGAAGAGAAATAAATTTGTAATATAAGGTTGGGTTAGTGTATACCTCGTGTGATGAAATTGAACATACCTTAAACTTTGATTTCATTTGCATTTTTTTCTTGCCGTAGACTCGAATTGGACTAGACAATGAATTACTTTTCCCCAATCAATACTCTATTAATTGTTTAAATATTCTCCACTGTCCAAAACGTCGAGACTTGTTAACTCAAGCTAAAGCATTGAATTTTTTGTCTGGCTTTACGAAAATAAACTTGGAAGCATATCTAATAATTTATCTAAAATCACGGAATCTACCAAAACCTCGTTCAGGCTTTGACTTGAACATTCTCTCAAATGCATATTTTTGTCATTGCTTCATTCATGTATTATGTATGTGCCGTTATTTTTTTCTGTAGCTCTTGTTTGTCTCACTTCGTGTTGTATATCTTGGGTAACTAGACAATGGTCCGTTAATATAAAAAATAAAAAGCAAATATTTACATGCCCAGATGCAAGATTTAGCACGAAGAAGTGTGCTTTAATTGGACAGAAAACTATAAAAGACAAGAAAGAAAAAATAATATTAAAATATAAGAAAGAAAGAATACAAAGAAGACATTATTTAAAAAAAAAATAGTGTTTTGTCTGAAGCTAAATATATAATATAATATAAACCTACCTATATAATACAGATTAATTTTGAAAATTAAGATTAAAATGTTTAAGTCGAACTCAATACTTCGTTTGAGCACCACGAAATAATACTAGGAGACTAGTAAATTCCTATTGCAGTACTGCAATTGGTTTGTATTGCGAAGTCAACCGCGACTGACTGCATTGTAGGGAGGTTCGCCAATCAACGAACCGCGTTAGTACGAATTCAGACTCGCTTAGCCAAAATGAGCCTTGCGGTGTTTGAAAGTCGACGGGCGATTCGGTTGTTTTTCGCGAGACACGACCGGCGTAATCGAAGTGACATTCATTTTTGAGCAAACGTAGACCTTCGGATGTTTCGAATGGAAGGGGAGCTTGGGTCGTTTTTGGCCTGCCTGACGAAGTTTGAAAAATCTGACCCTTAGAGTATTACTATAAGTTATATATATACAAATCTTAAATGAAAAACAAAAGCAAAAAAAATCACAGAAAATAAAAGGTTCTGGGTTCGATTCTAAGATGCGACTGATACCGTTACTCCGTGGTTATTTTTCGATTTGGTGTTTCATTTAAGATTTGTTAATATTATCTTCTTCAAAGATTAAATATTACAGTGAGGTTTATAAGCTTAAATAGGTGATTAAAATAAATTGAATATTTTATTAGTTTCTGTCACTGAAATATGAAATTTTTGAAAGAAATGCGAAAATGCGGATTTTCCGAATCGGCTCTGGATTTGCAATCCCTAGTTGACATCGCTTTAATGACAGTGTTTGGCACCTTGCCACATCACTACTATCTGTGTGGATACTACTAACTTAGTAAACTCCATCAGCCTGTCAAAATTAATACATTCGAATGGATGGACTGACCAATAGGCTGATTCCACGCAGGGGTAGGCAAACGAGGTGGAATGCCACGCCTCTCTCTCTGCTTTGGCCAACAATTTATCTGGTTTATTTTAAATTTATACTCGAATGTTGACTAGCGGGGCTATATAGAGCTAGCTGACTCTTCGATAAAAACAAGGAACTGCCGTGTAAAAAAATGATACATTCTTCGGGTGGGATCAGTGGCGGTTCGTGAAATATCTCATTGGGAATTCAATCGGAGATTAAAAAAAGGAGAAAAAAATTCCCTGATCACCCCATTCAGAATCACAACGTTGCTTGAAATGGTTTTGGCCGAATTTAGTGACCAGATCTGAAAAGCTAGGTACTTCCCAACCTTTCGCTTCCTCTTCCTCATCTCTTTCCCATCCCAATTATTTCAGCGTTATAAAATAATCGGAAATGAATTCCGGGCAGTTGGAACCCTTCTGTGATAACCATTGACGTCAGAATGAATAGGCTCGCCCTAAGTACCATTTCGACAACTGGAGGCAAAGGTCACGTGACACCCATTTTGGCACCAGTCTAATTCACTGCTGTCCACGTTTGTTTCGCGTGATTTTGATTGCGGTAATCAAATTATAAAACACTTATTAAAAGGGTCGAACTAAATACCCTACAAAAAATAACAAAAAATTCCGTTTTTGTAAGAAATCCGACCTCTTAACTTATTTGCCGATTTACTTAAATAGGGGGCACGCCTAGCTCGACCCCCTAATTTTGGTGTCTTCCGCTTGCGTGTTAGGACATCTCTATGAATTATTTTCTCTGTGGTGGTAAACATAAAAAATAATCCCTTTAGTAGAAATAATGACATACATTCTCTTTAAGACCCAAGTTCACTCCTTCCTATCCTATAAAAGACCCTTCGCACAGCACCCCCAAAGATGAAATAGGCCTTGAGGGAAATTATTTCCCTCAGGGTCTCCTGAGTGGCGATACTGTAAAAAAAAGCTAAATTCCATTGTACTGAGAACATTCCTTCGACACTGGATATTCTCGTTTTTATCAAGTGACAGTGTTCTCCAATGACAAAGTGCCCCGGTGACAATGTACCCCAGTCTGTGACAACGTGCCCCAGTCTGTGACAATGTGCCCCAGTGACAATGAGAGCAGCGGCAACTAGTCCCATTCTCCCCGGAAGGAGCAGCCCGGGCGGAGAAAGAATGCGGGGATCCCAGATAGCAGATTGAAATCTATCCAACTTTCTAGATTGGCGAAACTTCCTTGGTCCTTCCGACACAAAGGAGCCGCGGGAGGCCGGGAAAGTTTTATAGATTCGTTTACGAGATAAATGATGCATATTCTCGGCTGGAGTGATATTGCTCAACCAGCGAAAGCACGGAGAAATATTTTTTCTCCAAGTATGCAAGACACCTGCATCCCTCCGGTAAGGAACAAAATTTGTCACGTAAACCTAGTTCCCGGCCAGTGTAAAAATAATAAACTACCAAAATTTTATGGCTAAGTACAACTATACACTACACAAAAATTTCGCCCTGATCCCAACTTCAGTAAATACATGTCAAAAATTGCAACCCGGTTCGCACAGCTCATTCCAGGCCTGTCGTTTGCTCCAGCAACAGTGTTAAAAAGCAATAACTTTTCTCGCATAATAATTAAAGTCAACATTGTAAAAAATAGTACATAAACATACCACCGACGTCAGAATTAATAGGCTTGCCCTAACGTACCATTTCGACAGATGGAGGCAGAGGTCATGTGACACCACATTTTATCAAAAGCCCAGTGGCCTAAGTCTGCATATTTTGCGTTAGCCAACGCAACTTAAAACACATTTTGACAATTTTCAGAAACGCAGCATCGTCTCTTGCGTTTGAGTTAAGATTTTATCTCTAAACGTAAACACAAACTGTAGGTTGTTAGCACGATCCGAACTACCAAACTGTAAAAATATGTTGTTTACGGACGATTTAACTTGCGTCAGCTAACGTAAACGATACAGACTTGGGCCCCAGTTCACTGATGTCCACGTTTGGGTCGAGGGATTTTGACTGCGGTAAGCAATTATAAAACATTTTCAAAAGGTGGAACTAAATACTTTAACAAACGATTCGGTTTTCGTAAACAACCTTTTTCTTAGATTGTCGGCACACTTAACTCCCCCCACTATTTTGGTTTCCTTCTCCTTACGTTTTAGGGCATCTCTATGTATTATTTGCTCTGGGGTACATGTATAATATTAAAATATGTCGATTCTTCGCTTTGCGTAACTATTTGTTTCCTGCCAGTGCCGTTAACAATAATGTAAAATTTTAGAACAGCGCTGAAAAGATGTTTTTCCAAAGAGCCCGAATAACCTTCTTTATTATGTCATTTATGTAACGAAAATTAAAAAAAAAACATAAATTTCAAAATCAAACGACATTTCTCGTAGGCAGGCTATATATCGCCTGTGCAGCTTTCGCTTTGAAGTAGCAGCAGCTTTGAGTGGTTTTGCTAGACGACTTTATCGAGTCGTTGATGAAAGGGGGAGTCGAAAAGAAGGTGTAAGGGAGATTGTCAATATTTTCATTTCATTTACCAGTGAGGGGACATAATTTCATCATACCAAGACTTTTTTTATATGAATACCGCACAAGAGTCCCAACTGCTCCCAACCGTCTGGAGCCAGTGAGACTATGGCATTCCCAATTGGGAAACGTTGTGAAGCTGAAGGTATTGTGGGGAAGGAAAGGAGAAGGGGAAGAGGAAGGTGGGGAATACCTGGCTATTCAGATCTGGCCACCAAACACGGCTAAAAGCCATTTAAAGCAACGTTTCAATTCTGAAAGGTGGTTTTTCACCAGGGCGATACTGAGAGTACCTTCCACCCTGGAACGTGCGCAAATATACTATATATTATTTTTAAATGAATTAATTGTGAAACAACACAAATTAATTAAATAAAATTTATTTGCGCACGCCGGGATTTGAACCCGCGACCTTCGGATTCGTAGTCGAGAGCCTTACCCCTCGACCATGGAGGCCGTCAACTATTTCTAATTATTAATTTCACTGTGAAAAATTGAAAAATAAATAAATTTAAAAAATGGAGAATAATATTTACAAATTTTAAATTTGACATGATATCGATGAAGATGTCATAAATTGAACTGGTCTCATTTGCTAAGTTGGTTAAGCGGTTGCCCCGGATAGCCAGAGGTCCTGGGCTCGAGTTCCAGATGCGACTGAAATCTTTTTTATTTTTTGTCGTTTTTTTTTCCGTTTTCATGTTTCATTTGGGTTATGTTAATATTATTTTCTATAATGATTAAAGATCAACACTTTTAAGGCACTTCCCGGTAAGATATCGAGGAAACGAAAATATAGGGCGCCAGCCCAAATAAAACTGCAAGTGTTTACATAAACAAAATTGTAAATACTGTACACTTTTTCCACACTTATACATTTAGTTAGCAGCTCACCGAGCACAGCTAGTAGAAATTTGAAATCACAATTACGGGTATGATAATAAAAGAAAAGGACGAAACTGCTGTCCCGAGCAAGAAATAAGAAAACTACAAAATTTTACTTTTATGAGTTCATGAGAAATTCATAATTTAGAGAATTTTCGCCAAGAAAGTAGTACCAACCAGATTTTCATTACCTTTTAGTACAAAATAAATTGTATTAGGAAAACTCCTACACCTATAAAACCTTTGCTTTATTAAAATTGCTTTGTGTAGAAATAAAAGCGACAAAAAAAATCTACGGAACATTAATGAAAGTTAAAAAATTCTTATATAAAATTAGATCATATTTCTTCCAGATCTTCTTTATTGCGAGAAATGGGAAAATATACATAGGAGAATAATACAAAAAGAGGACTTTAAAAAAAACAGAACAACATTTAAAATATTTCAAATTCGCAATGATAAATACACGGGATATAAAAATAACTTTAAAGGAACCAAAATTTAATTAAAAACTGGGAAAAATTCGTTCCCGTCAAAAAGCGACCAAAATCTTTGTCAAAGAGAAAATTAGCAAGTGCCTTAATCATTAATTTCAACCGGTGGCGAAAAGGGATGCAAAAAAGGCTTTGAAGGTGTATATTATTCCGTAAAAGTCTCCACAAAACGGAAGTACACCCCCAAAGTTACCACAAAGGGTTGGTTGGGGCATACAAGGTAGGGTTGCAACTCAAATGTCGATGTTTTACGAACACGATATCTTACGTTCGATGTTTAATGGCACATACATTGAGTTGATTTATTATAATGTTATGATAAAATAATATTCAATTTATTTTTTATAACTTATTGAAGTTTGTAAACCTCATTGTAATATTTAATCATTGAAGAAGATAATATTAACACATCCCAAAGGTTTCGTGGTTCATTTTGGGATGTGTTAATATTATCTTCTTCAATGATTAAATAAAATAATATGGTACAGTAGAATGATTTTAAAGTGGTGTACTGCACGGTGGGATTACTGCGGGATAAGAGAGAACTGCGGGCGAGTGTTCCTAAGTAGTTCGAACCAATGTGAACAATTTTATTTCTTCATTAAAATCACCAATAAAGTTCACCCTATTAATGAAAGCGTTATTTTATTATTTTTGTGCTGACTTTAAAAAGAATTGATTGGTTTGAAAACGTATTATACAAAACTGAGTTGAGAAAATATATTGGTAAAACCATTTAGATGGAAATTCCCGCAATTTTTCCGCTTGAAATTCCCCAAAAATAAATTCCGAAGAATTTACCCATTACTTGTCCAGATACAGGGAGCTTACCGCTCTGCCACGGAGGTCGGACGATCCCGTACCAGGAGGAGGATGATGAAAGCGATTTAAGGATGTCGATTTTTTCCAAAAACAATTTCGATTTTTGACACATTGAAGATCGACAGATCGATGTGTAGGAAATTTATTAAATAATTTTAAAGCTAACTAACTAACCATCACGACGTTTCTCCGCAGAGGTAGGCAGAGAGGACGTACCGCAAACAACTAGATCTTGGCATACTCTTCTTTCTTGGCATACGCTTCTTAAAGCAGTATTTATCAACTGGCAATATTTTTTAGCGGTAACACTGAGAGGCATGGACGTTGGACCGAGATCGTACCGACAGGAACGATCTTGAGAATCAAAAGCATTCGGCCTCGAGTGACTTTGGTAGTTGTATCGTATTTTCTACATACTAGAACCTTTCTGAATGACATCGTTTTTGACTAGTGTTAAATAAAGTTCATCTGTTTAGATTGGAAATCTCGATATTTGAATATCCCCTATCGTTCGGATCTTAGGTGATCAGCGGGTTAATCTATACGCAACTTTTATATCCCCATCGATGTTTAGTTAATAGTCCACCCCTACATTCGGTCCGCTTAGACACCTACTAGGATATTTCAAGTTCTTGATTAAGTTACCTATTCTTTGTCGCGATTGTCAAAAATTCTTTCTCACATTGTTTGCGAGATGAAAAAATGCCGATATTATAAATTGGATTTTTGTCAGCGCCGAATAAAGTTAGGAAATATTATTATCGGTTTACTTCGTTATTGTTCATCGGAATGTATTGAAAAAGTTTGCAATTTATTGGCTCTTTGTTAACAGCGAAATTGAATTGATAAAGAAATTGGATTAAAAGTCCGCTTAATAGAAGCATCGAACATTGGTAGTGTATTGGTGGAATCAATAAACGTTGGAAAATAACAATACATGGAAGAGTTTGGTAAGTATGTGAACCAGGTTTAAAATTTAAAAAACAATATTGAATAAAACGTTTCTTTAATAATACCTGTTACCCACGTGGAAATATAATGCTTTTTTTTAAATTTAATGAAAACAGAAGAGCCGAAACAGCTGTTACTATAATAAAAACTAAAAATACTTGCAGAACTTAACTTAACTTAATTCAATTTGATTTACATTAAATTTTTAAAAAATTTAATGAAGTTCTACGACTTAAACACAAAAACAATTAAGGAATATAGTACGATGAACGGTCAGCACCCGAAAATATACACTTGCAGGTTGCTAACTCAAGAAATACTATGAATGTTTTATCTGTAAATTCTATACGGCTAATTAGGAAAACGTATGAGTTTTTCAAGGGATAATAATAATCAAAAGACAACAACTCTATTATTTTAAATTCTATATGAAATACCCAGTAGCGGTTTGTGATTTTTAAGTGTGCTAGAGTGTTAAGATTGAAAACAGCTGAATTATAGATGTTGCTGTAGACGAAATCGATAAATTTTTTTTCAAAAACCCGATTTTATATACGAAGATTTATAGGAATTTTCTGTTTTGGCGGTGCGCTGCACCGGTTTGCTGAAAGAACTTCATACAAAAAATCGATTTTTAGAAGAAAAAAAATCAATAATGTCGATTTTTTCTATCTTAGTACTCTAGCACACTAAAAGTCAAGAGCCGTCAGTGGAAATACGTACTGGAATTTTGGATAAAACGTTAGATAAAATAAGTTGGGTTCTATTCAGTTTTATTTAGAGGGCCCTTGAGGTGATTTTTCACAAAAACGGCGCTATACAAGTCATCCAACTATTATTATTATTATATAAAAAACATGTTTTTGTACATTCGAAAACGGAAATAAATCTTTGTCATTCAATATTTGAATCGCGTTAAATAGATTTCGAACCAATAATGAAATTTGAGATTTCGGTGACATTTAATCACCCTTTTTGACACTTTTCATAACTAGTCCTCTGTTAAGCTGGACTTAATTAACAAAAATCGATATCTTAAATTGATCGTAAATTTGATCAAGAATCTCGCAGGAGAGAGAGTATTTGTGCAACGTAAATAAATGTCATCATTAAATATTTGAATCGCGTAAAATAGATCGCGAACCAATTATAAGATGTGATATTTCGATGACATTTTTCACTCCTTTTTATAACTAGTTAAGCGGAACTTAAATCCACAAAAATCGATAATGTAAACTGATCGTAAATTTGATCGAAAATTTAGTAGGGGAGATCGTATTTGTGCATCTAAACAGAATTGAGGCAAAATTTCGGCTCAACAGTTGTTCACCGGGAATGGAAAAAATGGCCATTAGAAACGTGCAGTGATGTTTAGGGCCATTTTTTAGTGTTCCGAATTCCAATACCATCAGATCAGAAATACAAGCAAAGGTCGCCTGCAGATGAGATGGGATGACGACCTAAGAGAGATGATGTTTTCGGATGTGTGAGAGCCGCTAAGAATAGGCAAAACTGACACATTTGAGGGAGGCTTACGTCCAAACAAAAATCGTATACCAAGGTGCACTTTTTTAAGTGCACACTAAAGTTTTTCGCTCAGTCACTATTAAGGTTAAACTAAACGTGTTACGTGCTCACAGATGGCACTAATTCAAATATTTTAGAGAGAAAAAAACCACTTTAAGCATGCTTTTAAATATTGAGATGAATTGTTCGTTGGCTGGTGTACATACGGAATATGGAGTAGAATAAATTGTTATTGTAATTTTAAACCTCAACTCCTTCAAGAAACTATTTAAATATTTATGTTACCCCAATAGTGGATACGAGTCATTAGAAGTACTAAAAAAAATGGCCCAAACTAAACCTAACCTAACCCAATTAACAATTTATTTGTTTTGTTAATAAATAAATAAAAATAATAAAATAAATGATTAATTAGGTAAGGTGAGATTTGTTTTCTTGTGCTAGTTTATTAAAAAAAATTGTATTAACTCCACACAGGAGGGAAATAATTTCCCTCAAGGCCTATATCATCTTTGGGGATGCAGTGTAGAGGGTATTTTAGAGGATAGGAAGGAGTGAACTCGGGTCTTGAAGAGACTCATGTTGTAGGAGGGAGGAATCACAGAGGAAGGCAGATCATTCCACAGCCGAGATGTTGAACACAAGAACGAGTCGTAGAAGCAACCCGTTCTCATGTGACAAATGTGAATCGTGTTGAAATGTTGACCACGCGTTTGTCGTGTTTCCCGACTATGGACCGGTGCCGAAGGAATCAATGACGCTAGTTCCTCAGAGCATCTTCCATTAAAATACCGGTAGAAAAAGGACAACATTCCCACCCAATGTCTGTGCTCCAAAAATTTAATGAGGATAGCTCAATTCACGATTATTAAAAATAACCTGATAGCGGGAAGTGTTTTATTGTATGCGTTGAATATTGAACTGTGTATTTAGTCGGTTATCTCACTTTTTCCTCATACATCTAAAATACTGTATATCGATGGCTAAGAGAGAAAATGTTGTATCTACAAAGTGGCAATTGTTAGGAAATTACTAAAAATCAAGTTTTTTTACAAGTACATGAAAATCTAAAGTTGAATGAAGTGTTGTTAATACTTGGATGCATTATCTTTATTAAATAATTTCACATTGTTATCTAACTAGGAAAAGAGTTTTTTTTCCATAACTTCAAATTTTGTTTTGTAATTACAACATTTCAACTCTAAGCCATCGATATGTTAGTTTTAAAATAATATATAGTATTTTTATAAGTTTCTTGGAGGACTTAAACTCATTACGTGTTAAGCGTTTTTTTTCTACTAAAATGTTTAATTAGCGCCATCTGTGAGTGCGTATTACGTTTCGTTACCACTTAACGAAAAAAAATGTATACAACCTTGGAACTTCACACGAAATTGCCACGTGCAATTTTGGAAAAGATAGACTGCATGAACACTCACCTGAAAAGAAACAAAAAACAAGCGTTAGATTAAAGTTTTGGATTTGTTGCAATAAATTTCCCTAATAATCAATTATCGAAACACTGTAACAATCCAACAATAATTTAATTATGCAAGCAGATCTCTGTGTTTCTAGCAACGTGGTAGAATAAAATATCAAGTAAAATAAACTGGTCCGATTATAGCGTTTGGCTACTAATGTCCATCACTATCAACACAGGAACACTTAAATAATGCGAAGGCATCTCCATAATAGTATATAACTGTACAAATCAATTTGTTGAATTTGGCAGCCACCTCTAGTCTGGGGCCCCAAAATTCCTGAAAAAAAAACTCTGTGCAGAAACCAGCGGTCCGTTTAATTGATTCTCCGTCAGGCGTCAGGTGGGAACCGGTATTTCAATGGAAGATGCTCCGAGGAACTGGCGTCATTGATGTCTTCGACACCGGTGCATAATCGGGCAACACGCCAAACGCGCGCTCAACATTTGTAAACGGTTGGCATTTGTCACACGAGTACGAGTCATTTCTACGACTCGTTCTTAAGTTCAACAGCCCGGCTGTGAAACGATTTTCCGGCCTCTCCTACAACTTGGGTCACGATATAGGCATTGAGGGAAATTATTTTCCTCGGGGCCTCCTTTGTGGAGTTAATATAAAAAATGAAGATATTTCATAGGAAAATAATGTTAGACATGTTGAAGTTATGATCGTATTTGTTAATTTGTCATTCTTTCCTACGCCCAAAACAGAAAACATGAAGATAATTTGCAAATTGTCAAATGTCAGTGAAATAACAATATGGTGGGCGAAACGCGTCTCCATAGTTTTCTCGTGATAATCAAAATCTTAGAATCCCCACAAAACACAGTAACACCCATAATATTATATTGTATTACAGAGTGGAGTAAGGCGTACAGAATGGCCAGTAACGTGCCGGAGAGCGGGTCCCTGCGCGGTTACGATAAGAGAATAATAAACGACGGAGAAACCAGCCACCATGGTGTACATGTAATACTCACTAACGTTAAAGTGGCAGAAGGGGCTAACCCGAAGTTTAAAATAGTTTATTTTAAAAAGTTATAATTTAAAAATTAAAAATTGTTCAAAGGCTGAAGAAGCTGTACCTACGTCCAAGTACATTAGTTTTGACTAAATATAACTTGTATTAAACTCGATTCGTCCGACTGCTAGCCACACATCCTACCCCCTGGGTCGTCTACTTAATTCAATATTACATTCTCTGTGGCGATTGATAATCAAATTTAGTTAACACCACATATCAAATAATACATAGAGATGCCCTAACACTCAAGGGGGAGAAACCAAAATAAGGGAGGTGAGGGGTGAGCTAGGTGTGCTGTCAATTTAAGTAAAAAAGGTTAGGCTTGTTTACAAAAACCGTTTATTTTAACTCTTCTATAAAAGTTTTATAATTTACTTACTGCAGTTAAAATGACGCGAAACAAAGGTTGATGGCAGTAAACTAGGCTGCCAAAAGGGTGTCACGTGACCTTCGCTGCCAGCCGTCGAAATGGAACGTTAAGTTAAGTCTATTCATTCTGACATCAGTGGAAACCAATCAAAACTGAAAGCAAAATAAAGATTTATTCATCGAGTAAAACTCGAGACGAAGGATTCGACACTTGCAAACGTAATCAAATCATTAATGAAAAATTGATTAAAAATTTCAAATATAGCTTAAGGCGAAGCGCGATCGGCGAAATCACTATTTCGATTCACCTTTATACTGCGTATCGGTTTACATTATGAAAACCAAAAAATACGCTTTGGATAAATTGAAGCTTTTCCTATGTGTATAATAGTTTCGCTTGATTAGAATTATAATAAAATGATCAATTACGCTTTAAGAAATATAAGCATAAGCTACTAACGCAAACCATTTTTTAAAAATAAAAACAATAACTTTGTTTACGTCACTTTTATTTGGTATAAACTTTTGCCTTTTTTTCATTTTTCAAACATTTTTCTTTCCTAATCCTCTAACTAGCTGCGGCTTATAGCAATACCCCTCATGTTTCTAACTAACTAGTATTGCGGACTGTGGAGTAATTACTATTACCATCTGATGGTTTTATTTACTTGACGGAGTTTAATATTACATTTCATGAGTTTTAGGGAAATGATTTTAACTGTCTCCTTACGGTGCCAGACACTCGGTTACCTGAGCTAACATTGTTGCTCCTAACCTATTTATATATATTATATTATTTTATAACCCTAAGATGTATTTTGCAGTATAATCAACCATAATTAATAACTGTTGATAGATTGTATTATTATTTTTGGCTTAAAAAGCTATATTGTTACGAATTTGTATGGGGAAACTCAGAGTCCCGCACTGTAGATCGCGTTTTAATTTGGTACCGTAAAGGAAGTGTTAACTGGATAAAAAAAACCCTAAACAAAAAAAAAGAAAACACAAACAAAATTACTTTTTAGATAATATTATTTATTAATCGTGATTAACTTTTTTCTCTTTCTTACAAAATTATTCACAGAATAAATCAAAACGGCTTTTGGCGCTCACATCAAACATTTTTAGATTCCACTTGCTGAGCGATTTTTATGCCCATTTTTATTGATTTATTCGTGGTGACAAAACGACCAGCTTGTAGTAATATTTTTGGGTTGTATATTCCTCTTAATGGAAATAATATCGGTGTCACCAATGCGGCTGAACGCAATTTACACTTAGATCTCATCATCTATAATCAATAGGTATATAGCACGTATATCACGTCTAACTATTAAATATGGCAGTAACGATCGCGTTTCGCTTAGCCAAAAGTCTCACGACAACAGTAAACATCGCTCTTCTAAACATGCAAATATTAAAACATAGATAATTTTTTAATATTTTGGAAAATTTTGTAAACGTGGGTCACTCCTTTTTGCCTTTTCAACGACGATATTATTCTTCGAGTGGTGTACGCGGGTTAAAAAATACCACACATTATACTTGTATCATATTCCGACCAAAGAAAGGTCATACATCATTCGCGAGGAAAGCCGGCATTTAATAAAAACGAGCTTTGTGACCAGTGGGTGCGGGTTGTCGATAATTCATTGAATTGGTATCATGTTTGCGGGACTCAATTGCTTTATGGCCACGAAATACTTATCGAAGGGGATTTTTACGACAAATATTAAGGTTTCACCGTTTTTAACCGGTATAGCTGGGAAAGGTTACTTAACCCTGAATTACAATCCTTATTTTCTGTACGCTTATTACCACAAACTTTCGTCGATTGGGCTACGGGTTAAAAAAAATACATATATATATATACAACGGACGAGGAATGCAAAAAATAAATTATTAACATACTAATTTGGAATTTACACAAAAAAAGGTTTAATAAAATCTATTCAGTTGAATAATTTTTACTGTTCGTCTGAAATAATCAGTACCCAGTATGTGAAAATAATAAATACTGGTACCAAACATCAAATAAAAATAAATAAATGAAAACTTAGTCAATAACATCCTGAATAATAAAAAACTTTGCGCAGACAATATATAGTATATGTAAATTTAATTAATAGTAAAGATAAAGAAGATATGTTAGGCTCTCGGGCATTTATTCACTTCAATGCAACGATTGCCCCGCGTTCTATGTAGGTAAAACGTCGCGTTATGTTAATATCCGGTTAAAAGAACACTAAAGATGTCTCAATAATAATGGGTTCTCGGTAATTGCCAACCACCTCTTAGAAACAGACCACACATTCAATAAAAATAAAGGAACTAGTTTAATAATAATATTAATCGGATGATTTTTATAGCGCCGTTTTTGTGAAAAATCACCTCAAGTTTACTGCATAAATATGGAATTGGCATTAGACTAGATAACTTAGAAGCATTAGAAACAAGGAAAGCCAAAAACACAAATAGTAGACTCATTAATAATCAAATAAATTTAAATATACGTCTGATTCTTACAATATTCCCAATAAACAAGCGCCCTTCTCGATCCGGTACCTGCTGCCCCCCCACCCTTGGCCCTTCACTAGCCCGTTTTATCAATCTAAAACACATGTGTATCTTAGTTCATAGTTTAATAATATACTGTCCTGAAGAAGGTACGGCAATGGAAAAACCCGGTCGGCAAAAGTATATAACAAATCAAAGTGATGTAAACAAAGTTATTGTTTTATTTTTTAAATTATAATGTCACATCACCAAGTTACCGCTTCATATGAAAATAGAAAAAATAATATATATGGGTAAATATAAAAAATCTACTTGTTAGAACTTGTGTATGTAATTTCTTTGCATATACGAGTATGTGTGAAAAATTACGTTATTACTAACCTTCGTCTGTTCGAAGACGGGCGTGCTCGAAAACACCGTTATTCAAAGACCGGATACCCTAAAAGGGTGTACCAATCTTTAGTGCTAGATGCCGAATGATATAATAAAGCGATTTTATAAACATTTGTCAACGCAGTAAAAGAACAGTAATAATTGTGTTTCAGCCTTAGAGTAATAATATCTACTTATCTTACTCTAAGGTTTCAGCGTAGTCGATTCTACGAAGGTTGGTGTTCTAGGGTTAACGAAGCCATGAGGCCCCTCAAAACACAATGGAAATGGGGAAGCAAAGTGCCTTTGTTGACTCTTACATAAAATGAAAAAATATAAGTGTGTTTGTAGAAGTCGACATAATGGTTACCGAGGCTTACTCTAATCAATGTCAACTCTGTCGTGCTTTGACACGTGTGATCAGTCACGCATATAAAACAGATTTCTGAGAAGACATTGTACTTCCAAGTAGCTCGGGCAAACACTTGTACTGACGAAACTGATTTCTGAAGACTATACCGTAAGTATAATGTATTTCGCGATACAGTGCTCAAGGTAATACGCAAAAATCTATCTAGACAATGTGTACCTTAAAAATGACGTCCAAAACCAAAATGAATTAGTCCCGGAAAACATTTATTAAAAAGAAAGTGCACTATCTCGTAGTCAAAAGATCGCAAGAAGCAATGCTTGTTACCTTTTGTTAGTCTACATCATAGGTTCGCAAACGTTTTTCCCCATGGACCACCCATTTGCCGTTATGTAAAATTTTCCGCGTTTCCCCGCAAATTTTCATCAACAGAGTAGTGACTATCACGGACTTTATTACAGACTATTTAATCAGCTTTATGCATACTTAAAAAAAAATATGTACATCACAGATCAATTCGAGCGAGCGTTTTCAAACAAATAACAATTGATAAATTGTGAAATTTCTCCTAGCCGTTATTGTATGGCAATATATGGGTTCGTGAAGTGTGAATGTATTCAAATTACAACCGTAGTTTTGTTCAAAACTTCACGCTCAGCAATGTCTTTGCATACGATGCGGTACATGAAGTTGTGTTCTTAAGTTTCAACCTCAATCTTGTGACGCATACCATTCTAGCTTCCTATGACATGATCAAATTACATCATCCGATTTGGGGTTAACATGGAGGTCTGTGTTATTTTGGAGCGAAGCGTGCTAGGCTTCCGAAGCGAGGCAACGGAATTCAATAGGGATTTATATTATGAAATTACACCCCAAACAAATCAAGTAGTGGTATTTCGGATGAATCAGATAGAACCAAGTGTAAGTGTCACTATCAAAAAACCATCTGCATCCATGTCCAGAACAGGATCTTTTGTTTCAGCATTGAGGTTTTCTGATGATCGAGATACCACAACCACGAAATACAGTCCTTCTCAAATATGGGGGAGAGACGGTGATGACTATAAAACACAAATTTATAGCGAGATTACACACCTGCAAAATCATTGGAAAACTTTTCGTCGCCGAAAGTTGGGAAATAAATTATATTTTAAGATTAAAATATTCCGATACCCGGGAAATGGGTGGATGGAGGACAAGGAGCGATGATAGGGGAACTCTGAGAAATACCTGGTATTTTATTTGAATATATATTACAAAAGCGAAGTTTTGAGGATCCTGTGAAGCTGGTAATTTTAAAGAGAAAAAGGAGTAAACCATATCTATAGAAAGATTACAAAAAAAAAAATGACATGAATCATTTAAGAGATATTATGTAGACCAAGAGCGCTCATGCAGTAAATGCTTAACGTGTACAGTAAACCTGGTATCGAAGGCATAAATGAAGCTACACAAATCTGGTAAATTATATTATTACTCTAAGGTAAAAACAAAGCTAAAAAAAATCAAGAAACTTTCCTATCCTGAGTGTGGTCTGTCACCACTTACCAGGACGAGACTGAATATTTCAAAAAATGAAGTGTACATTCATATACATATTTTTATAATATTCTAAGTTCTCACTGCCTCGCAGTTTGTCAATTCCTCTAATCTACGTCTTAAATTGCCTCCGTAAACGGATCATCTACCCTAACCCGAGGAGTCTGCACTGTCTGCAGTATATTCGTCTTCAGCCAACAACGAACAGTGAAAAGTGTGCGGTGTCCCGACCACGATCGTTTAATAAACTTACTTTTAGTTCGATCGCTTTTAAATTATATATCACCCCGGCGGTGCTAACTTCTCAAACAGGAATGAAGCTACATTAAACCGGAGGCCCGCAACGAGAAAATATGTATTAAATAAGACAAGGCCGACCAATACATAATACACGAATTTTTGGTAGAGGTAATTAAATAAATAAAACTATACTTTGTATACACCTCTTTTATTAAAATATAAATATTGTATAAATATCGTATATAAATATTTCTATATGTTTCGACAGCAATTCTGTCATCCTCAGGAATATATGAATACAATAAAATAATTTAAAGTATAGACAAATGATAAAAATTACAATAATAATTTAAGAATAAACAAATTATGAACATTTTTTTTAAAAAAATAATTTTACAAGAGAAAAAATACAGTCCAAAGAAGTCTCGATAAACTACTTTCTTCTATAATTTCTTCAAATGTTGATAACTTTGTGGCGTCATTATTAATTATATAATTAAAAATACACTTTGTATACACCACTTTAATTAAAATATATAAATATTTCTACATGTTTCGATAGAAATGCTATCATCTTCAGGAATAAATGAATACTAAAAAATAATTCCAAGTATAGAAAAATGGTAAAAAATTTTAGAACAATTATTTAAGAATATACAAAATATGAGCATAAACAAAAATGAATAAAAGTAGGTAAGTAATAGATCAATAGATAATAGTCAGTAATAATATTAAGTAATAATACTTTTTTGTAGTTTGTCTAACGGGAGCTTGCTATTGAAAACATATAATTTACAAATAAGGTTACAAAATATGTAAAATAAAAACATTAAAAAAAAGTAGTTAATCAAAAATACTAATAAAAAATAAATATTATGAAACATTGAATAAAAAAAATTATATTAGAAATTAAAAAAGAAATTATTTTTTATTCATATTAATACGAAAATAAATTGAAGAGATCGCTATTTAAAAAACAAAATTTGAATAAAATATATTTAAATACGAGGAACTTTTAGTTTGATTGCGATGTCCGACAGAAAACAAACATGATATGAAAGACGGCCTTCATGGTCGAGGGGTAAGGCTCTCGACTACGTATCCGAAGGTCGCGGGTTCAAATCCTGGCGTGCGCAAGTAAATTTTATTTAATGAATTTATTTTTAAATAATATATGGTATATTTGCGCACGTTCCAGGGTGCAAGATACTCTCAGTATCACCCTGGTGAAAGACCACCATTCAGAATTGAAACGTTGTTTGAAATGGCTTTTAGCCGTGTTTGGTGACCAGATCCGAATAGCCAGGTATTTCCCCACCTTCCTCTTCCACTTCTCCTTCCAAACCCCAATAGCTTCAGCCTCACAACATTCCTAAATTGGGAATGCCATAGTCTCACTGGCTCCAGACGGTTGGGAGAAGTTGGAACTCTTGTGCGGTACTCATATAAGAAAGGGAAAAATTTTACGATAAATGCGTGGTAATTTTTAAAAGAATCGTTTTTATACCGCCTCAGGAGCACTTCCATAATTCCTCATTCTAAAAGGAATTTCTACCCAGGGCTGATATAACTAAAAAAATAGTGATCTACGGATGGTGAAATGGTCACCCTACGTCTCATTCGTACCACTGATGTAGAATGTAGCGTAAGACACGCAGTTCTAAGACTATTTCGTTCACACAATCTTTGTCACACATGACCAACGTTTGAATTAAGAATTTACTTGAATGTTAACTTTGTTAGAGAATTACGAGTCTATGATTGTAATGTAATTGTAAAATTCAATGAATTTCATAAAACGGAAGATCTGTCAAAATTTATGAACAGGAAGTGGCATTGCCGACTGAAACAAGTTATTGTTACAACTTATTATGACGAGAAACAATAGCAAGGTCAAAATTACGGACGCAACGTGAATGCTAAATGTTGCGATAAGTATGTTTTTGCATTGAATTTTAAATTATAAAAGAGAAAATCTAAACATTTGTGTAGTTCTTCTGAAGCAGAAAGACTCTCAAACGGTAAGCTGTGACATCATGACAAATGTACTCGTATACCTTTATGTGTCGACGCAATTATCTCCAGCTTGCAACATAATTTCCAACATGAGCTAATGCGCTATGAAATATCTAAATAACTATAAAATAAAAATACGACTGTAAGCCATAGAATTTGAGAAACGATAAAAAAAGAGGGACGGGTAAGTAACTTCCATAACAGTTTGAAACATATAGAGGATCGCGGGCCGCAGGTTGAACAGCCCTGTTCTATACCCCCCTAGACGTGACTGATGTGCTCACCCTCACAGTATAAAACACCCTTGCCAAATTCAGCGACAAAAACATCATTACAAAAGTTCGATTGATAATGTCGAATTCAGAGGGCGAACGGTGGTACAGCATTAAAGGGTAATTTCATACAATACCAACATTATTAGAGGAGAAGGATATGGCAAATAGTAGGTATCGCGACTAGAGTTAAGTAGAACCCAGTACTCGCACACAGTGGCGGTTCGTGGCCTATGTAACTAGGAGTTCATTCGGAGATAAAAAAAGGGAGACAAAATTTCGCTAATCTATAAATCCTATGTTGGTCTTTTCCGTAATTATATATGTTTTTCCATAGATCTAAGGGAATTTAATCATATCACTGCACCAGAGATTAGCCTAGACATATCGTAGATGATTTAATTAAATACTGCAAGTAGAACACACCTTAGCCTTTCGTTTAACCAGGCATTTTTTTGGGTTGTCTTTTTATAAGCCTAGAAAAAAATAAAGTATTAGACATTAAAAAAATGTCTAAAGCGCAAACTCTCCTACTTACGAACCCCTTTTGATATATTGTCGTATTGTTCATTGTGGTAAATTAAGTTTTTTAAAATATGACGGTAAAACATTTTAATAATTATGTCTGAGCTTTGCAGAATAGAATAAAACACGCATTTTGGTGATGGTTTCTTTTTGCGTAAATCGAAACATGCGGCCGATGTTAAAAGCGGGACTTTCAACCTTGTCGCCACCTGCATAAGGAGCGTGTGATTTCGTTGGAGTTTTAGACGGTGGATCGCCTTAAGCATAGTTTTAAGCGTTTTTTAATTGCATTTGAGAGTTCTTTAGTGTCTTTTTTCTAATGTCTTTAGGCAAGATATTGAACAATTTTATTCCTCGGTGTGTTGTGCAAATGGAGTATCAATTTTACATGGTGAGAATACGAATTTAAATCTTGTGCGTTTTTATGTGATGAGATATTTTTGTTACCCTTTAGTATTTGATGTATTGAATTTATTTTTTAATATGTCATTAAAAATTGTTACTTGAAATTGTACAGTATTTATTGGGGATCAAGCCAGTATTTATATGCTGACCCCCAACTAATAACGGTTTATTGTTAAGTGGATTGAATTGCATTAAACATATTACTTAACTTATTTAAAGAAAGTGTAGGCAATAGCCATAAGAAAATAAGAGTAATTTAAGTTTTACAAGTTAAGACCAATTACTTGAACCACTGTATTTAATATGTAAATATCTACATGTTTCAGAAGCAAAGCTCCCCTCATCAGGATAAACAATATATCTACTAAAAATAATAAAACTTGGACCACTTGTATAGCGCCATTTTTGTTAAAAATCACCCCAAAAGCGCTGTACAAATACTACTTGCTAGGGTTTATCTTATTATGTACAAACATAGACAGAAACATAGTTACCTGGTAGGTAACTCCAGATTAAAACGTTAAATTACCAAGTTTTCGCTCGAGAAGATATGATTTTGCAAGCACAGGACATTATATTAGAAAACACTGCACATTGCATGATATTGCAGTTACTGTTTAAATCCTATTTGTCATTGATATTATATTTATTAAAAGGTTATTAGCAAAAGAAGAGTAGGTATTCATTTGAAACATTATTTTATTTGAAATATTCGATAATAATTATTTACAGTTACAAATATTAACAGTTATTTAATGTGAAAAGTTTCAATTTTCTATGTTAATTACTATAGGTGGGTACGAATGGATAACTTCGCAATGTCAATAATAATCAAAGAAAACAAATTACAAACAGAAAAAAAAATTAAAAATAAGTGATGGTAATATATATTAAAAAAGTTAAAATAATAAAAATGAAAATTATTTAAAACAGTTTTAAAAATGCTGGTGAAAGACACGGATGTGTCGAAACCGGTAGCAAATAAATAAAATGAAGTAACCAATGTACATAGTGGATAAAACTCTTCAAAACAAAATGTCTAGAAATTGTTACATAGAATGCCCAAGAAATACAAAAAAAAAATTCACGGGTTAGCAATAAACCGTGGTATTTATTTATCACTTTTACGTATGCACGAATATTACAGACACGGGACTATTGCATGCATAAATGAGCATAAACAGGGTCCAAGGGTTTTTCATGTCCTGGAAAGTGAAAAAAAAAGGTTGTCATTCACTTTACGGCGACATTCGTTTTACGGCAATATCCGCTTTACAGCGGTGGTTTAAGACACTAACGGCCATATAAATGAGGTAAGTAAGTATACCGACATTAAAAGAACACGAATTATTTAAGACAGTCACTCAACTATATTGATATATTGGACCGACTCTGGAATCGAATCTACTGGGGATCCCGCCCCCGACATCCGCAGCGATACGGGAGAAATTGACATACGAGTATGTTCAACCGATTTCAGACGTCATTTTCCGTCAGTTCGGTTAAAAACCCGGCGGGCGTGAGCATATTTTGCATATAATTTCTATACCTTAGAGCTGAAAGTTCGAATGTCATACTTTTTTAAGAAATTGAGTTAATATTGCCAATTTCAATATACAAGGTGTCCGTTTAAATGGTGGATAACCTTTCAACTACGAATGGGGACACCAAAGCCGTTCTGAAAATTGAAAATCGAAAGCCTTGCTGGTTTCGGTGACATAGTCACACAAATGAAGGAATTTTCTCAGTAACTAACTAACTAACTAACCATCACGCCGTTTCCCTGCAGGGGTAGGCAGAGAGGACGGACCGCCAAACAACTCGATCTTGGCATACACTTCTTGCTTCATTCACATTCATACAACGCCTCATACATTCTCTTCTGTTATTCCGACTTCTGACATGGCCCGACTCGAGTACTCGTATTTGAATCACTTGATCGTCCCATGCCTTCCTCGGACGTCCCCGGCTTCTTCCATTCACATTCGCGTCATACATTCTCCATACACTCCTCTCTTCGTTCATTCGCTCTACATGCCCAAACCATATAAGCGTCCCTTTCTTAATCTTGCTCACTACGCTTACAGCCTTGCATTCTTTACGAATCTCAACCTTTTTCACACGATCATACATGGTTTTACGACACATTCGTCTCAGAGATCTCATTTCTACCGCATTCAGTCTACTTTCATAATTCAGTCTACTTTCATAATTCAGTCTACTTTCATCAAGTATTTCTCAGTATGTTTTTTAATAAATATTATTCTTGAATAATAACATATGGATGATTTGTATAGCGCCGTTTTTTTGTGAAAAATCACCTCAAGGGCGCTGTACAAATGTTTTTTACCAATGCTCCAAGTTATCACTAACCATAGACAATATATTATTACTACTTATGGCTAACAAATTGCATTCACCGGTTCATTGATCTGTAATACCAAAATATATGTAAAATGCATTTGACACGTGAACGTGTTGCCTCGTTAAAATATACTCGTTAATATATAATTATATTTATATATAAAATATATATAAATATAATTATGGTTAATAATGGTTAGATAATATTATACAGGACCATACTTACCTGGCAGGTCACCTGAGATAAACACGAAATTTATATACAGTTTAGCTCGCAGAGAACATAATATTGGAAAACACATGTGATTGGAGATATTATTTAATCCTGGTATTTATTGTGATAATTAATTATGTTTTGCTCGATTTTTGAAAGGAAAGGCATATTTTATGATGGGTGGTACATTACAGGGATTTGATTAGAATTTATCTTCCTAAACGTGATTCATCCCTCGATAAGACAGAGATTGAAGTGGGAAGCTACAAATAATGTTAACATAAGATAAGTGTAATTAGGATATATATGCAATACGAGAGGTACTACAAGGTATACTGAATTTAAGGATACGAAAGTATGAAAAGGTACGTTTTTAGTTCAGACCCATATTCTGTTGAGTTTGTTATGCAACTTACTTCTGGGGGAAGTTTGTTCCAAGCCTTAAGCTCTGATACTCCGAAAGCGCGATCCCCGAACTTAGTATTTGGCTTGCGTTTAGGTTCTATCAGCCTCCCGATAGCCTATGATGATGCTGATCTGAGAGTTGACTGCCTTAGACAATTATCGCGTTACTGCCGTTGTTTTTATAAAAAAAAAAGAAAAATCTTAAATTTGAGTTTTGATTAACTTTTTCAAGTAACTTTGAGTTCTGGGGGTGTATTTTTTTTATAGGGGTCTGAGTGTCCATTTCAACAGTGTCTAGTTCAACAGACACTTTAAAATGGTGTCACACGTGCTATTTACTTTTTAGAAACAAATATTACCACTATTACTTTGGATAAAAAGTTATTGTTACAGAATAATTTTTTTTTATCAAAATCAACTAAAAATAAAGGAATAGGGTAGTCAACTAACTATACATGAATTCTTATTAAAGAAATCAACCACACCCATTCCACGTTACACGCGTGCACACTAGAGTGGTAGATACTTTCAAAATCGCCCTAGTGAAATGGTTTTAGCGGTGTTTGGTGACCAGATCTGATTAGCCACGTACTTCCCCACCTTCCTCTACCCCTCCCCATAAACTTCAGCCTGCCAGCTAACCGGAACCAGTGAGACTATGGCATCCCCAAATGTTGGCGTATGTTCAGAAGTATCCGTTTATAGTAACCAGATTTGATACCCGGGTACTCTCCAATCTTCCCCCACATCTCTTATCCCTCCCCACTTCCTTAAGCCTAACAAAATGTATCAAATTGAGAATGCCATAGTCTCACTGGCTCCGGACAGTAACAGTAAACAAATCTTTTATATTCCACCGGTCTTGCTTTATTTTATGAACGACGAATTGTGGGTAGTTACGTGTATATTGTCTTACACGGGGTGAGAAATTCTGTGGCAACGACAGGTGATGAAGGTGGTAATTTGTGGCAAACAATTGTTCGACAAAGGTACGAATTTTTACGGTACTACACAGTTCTAAGGATTTTAAAAGATTCCTTTGTGTAAACTCCCGACACTTGGCCACAACAGCGCTCAGCGGTCGCTTGCAACATTAATAAAACGATTGTTCAGCAAGAAAGGAAAAATAATTATTCCCTACGTAATTTAAAGCGAATTATTTTTGACATGTTATCGTGCAGTTGAAAAGGGAAAATTACAAGCATTCTGAGGGGTTTGGAATATGGGTACGCTTCAAGTACAATAAATTTGAATGGTACCTTCACCTTTACAATGACAATACTAGAAAATATATGGGACATTAGCCGACTAGACGGAAGAATTGTCCGTAAATTCACGGAATAAAGTTCGATACTTAGTAAAAACATAGTTAATTCAAGGGTAGGAAAAAACATTTGTTTATTATCCACAACAATGGGGGATTTCTCTATGGAGTGTTTGTGGAGTGAACTCCCATGAAAAATGTAAGAAAAGAAAACAAATCTCTATTATAATTGTACCGTACTTCAAAAAGATATTAAAAATTATATTCAAATTCCGTACTAAAAATCCACCCGTCCTCCAATACTGCCAAAGAGCTAGTCAGATAAATAAATAAATACCATACGTGCCTTATGAATTCAGCACTTATAAAACTTTTTGTTCTAAGAAATATTTCATACAAATATTTACTCTTGTCCCTTCAGCGGCAAGCTGTGGAAACGTGCAAACAATGGAAACCTTAGGAATACGAGTATGTTAGCTGCCCTGGTGCGCAGCAACTATTCGATTTGTTAATATTAAAATGTGTACGGAATAGTATTTTCCAAAAACCAATAGAAATTTTATCTGACTATCGTGATTTAATTTGTTATTAAAATAAGTTAATGAGTATAAATATTACTTATTTGAATATCTAGAATTGTCTAGCATTGGCAGGTATACAAAAAAACGAATATTTCGAAGTCGATCGTAAACGTAGCAATACTTTATTTACAACTTATGACATAACATTCTTTAGCAAAAGACGTTTTAATAAATAGCAGAATTTTATCTCGTTGCTAGTGGTGACAAAATTTGATTGCAGTTGAGTGATGCCATAAAATTCCTTCAGACCTAGGGGAAAAATAACTAAAAAAAAATTTAAAGTGCATAAAAATAGAAAAGACCAACAGAGGTCTGACGGTCTCCGTGGTTGAGTGGTCACGAGTCTTGGCAACGAATTGAAAGGTCACGGGTTCAAATCCCGGCGTGAATAAATAAGTTTTATTTGATTAAATTGTGTTATATCGCAATTTATTAATTTAAAATAACACGTGGAATATTTGCGGCACATTCCAGAGTGGTAGATACTGTAAGTATCGCCCTGGTGAAAGACCGTTGGAAAGAATCGAAACGTTGCCTGAAATGGCTTTAGCCGGGTTTGGTGATCAGATGTGAACAGCCATGTACTTTCCCAGCCTTAAATAAAAATGATTTTCAACATGAATTACACTCATCAGAGGCAATATTTCTGGTTTCAGTGAGATTCTGGGGAAATTCTTGTTTTCCAACAGCATTTATCCCTTTATTAATCGACAACGATAAATAAAGCTTAGTTTGATGTACATCGTGCACTTTAACACACAAAATAATAAGCTAGGCGGCGTCTTGTCGCAGCGATGGGTGACCGAATCACGACGAGGGGAAGAAGATGTAATGAGATGTGTTATAGATTACCACGTCAGCCTTATATTGACTGTAAAAAGAATCAGCCAATTCAACGGGCACCTATACAAACCCCCATATATACATCCTATAAATTTATATAATCCATACTTCAGGTTGCGCGAACCGCCCCTAAAAAGTGAAGGGTGAAACCATCCACGGCATTCACATAATGTAATAAAATATAAAGCCTCATAATAAAACAAGGTCTTTTAGCAATTCGGTATTCGATAGGGGAGAGAACACGCGAATAAATCCGCATTTATTGGTGTCGGATCGACCTTGCGACTGCCGATAAGTTCGTTCCCAATATGGCCTCCGAGTGTACTTACTAGCCGCATTTCCATAGAAACTCTGCTCTCTTACACTCTTCTTTACTCCTGGAAGAATTCTGAGAAAAAATCGACGGGAAAACGTATTTCAAGCGGTTTTATGTTAAAAATGCTTGAAAATTTTTAATAGATTTTTTTTAAGGTGGGGGAAGTACCTGCTCATTTAGACCAGGGGCGCTATTCCCGTTCTTTTTAAGGAAGATTCCTTACGTTTTTCCTTAGGGTTAAAGATTCTGAATAGTTGTATTTATGAAGGATCTACCACTCTGGAACTTGACGCAAAAATACAACGTATTATATTAAATGAATAAATTGTGAAATGACACAAATCAAACAAATAAAATTTACTTGCGCGCGCCGGGATTTGAACCAGCGTGCTCCGTAACCACTCAACCACGGAGGCCGTTAAGTTGGTGGTAATACTGAAGATTTCACTAAAAGAGACATTTAAAATTAATTATTGTTATTTTTCTTTATTATTTTATCGTACACATTTTGTTTGAACTTCTATTTATTTACAATATGGTATGTATGGCCAGCCATAAGGGACGTGTGGGATTGCACCACGTTCTGGAATAAAACACTTATCTGTCCTATTATATGTTGAATATCAACCGGGATATGTTTACTTACAATGTGTAGATCGTAGAATTGCACTCCTACCAGTAACAAGAAAATCAACATAAATATATTGCACCAAAAGGGAACTCAAATTGATTTAAAAAAAATCATTTATGACATTCTATAACGTAAGTCCCAGTTTTTTTTAAAAATTAATTCTCATAAGTTTGATTTTTGCACACCACAAACGATCGGAATCCGGGCGTGACGTCACACAAGCGTGATACGGTCACACAGAATGAATTGGTGACCGGATAAAGCTCAATTAACATCTACCGGCACCGCGCAGTGCAGACACGTAAATTGGCAGGCGCGATAAAATTAGTTGCTTACATTATCTATGAACACGTTCACGCATAGTGAAATGTAAATACTGTCTTCTGTGCCGTGCCTGCTACTTTACGTGTCTGCACTGCACTCTGCCGGTAGATGTGAATATACCTTAATTCAACACACGTATGAATCGGCACACTATTTAAAAGTGATAGTCATCAGGCATGGAAAAAATAAAACTAGCCGAAAAATTGATGTAACCTTAATAATTTTGTTGTAAAGATTTATTAGGTTTCGTTAGATTAGGTTTTCCGGCTAGTTTTTTTCTTAAAAGATTTATTAGGTTTGGTTATATTGGGTTTTCCGGCTAGTTTTTTTCTTAAAAGATTTATTAGGTTTGGTTATATTGGGTTTTCCGGCTAGTTTTTTTCTTAAAAGATTTATTAGGTTTGGTTATATTGGGTTTTCCGGCTAGTTTTTTTCTTAAAAGATTTATTAGGTTTGGTTATATTGGGTTTTCCGGCTAGTTTTTTTCTTAAAAGATTTATTAGGTTTGGTTATATTGGGTTTTCGGGGTAGTTTTTTTTTTCTTATAATGAATTTAAATCACTTTTAAAAGTGTGGAGATTCATACGTGTTTTGAATTGTCATGGAACCGAATGAATTTACAGTGGTACCAACGAAACGGGGCGTTTTGATGAGATGTTTTTTTTTATTCGCTTTTAAGTAACGATTTAAAAATTCTATGTACAATAAAACACGAGTATATTCAGAATCGGCGTTTGTTGATCTATTGTTTTCAGTTGAGTCTTATTGTTTAAGCTCTGTTGGATAGGTTAATTTTGATGCTTGACTGCTGTTTTGTCATCCGAAGGCATCGTCAAATTGTAAAAATGAGTAATTAGAATTTATGTAAATTTATGGAGAACATCTAAATTTTTTTTCCAAGTTTAATTAGATCATACATGGTGTGATTACATCTCCAAAAATATCTCACATCCCTGACTTCATGTTTTAAAAATTTTGAAATCTGTATTCTGGTTTCTCTTTCTAAAGGAATGAAACATTTTCAAAACATTGATGATTATGATTTTACGAGTATGTGATTAATATTCTAACGCCCAAAAGTATGAAAGTGTTATACCGTGTTGCGATTCCTCTTAGTTTAAGGAACTCTACACTCAAAGAACGTAATGGCCACTTATACGATATAACACAATTCGACCCCGCCGAAAAAAGTCTGCAAAAAAAAACGTAAGCCTATTCCGAACGAATAAAAAATATCAATAGAGGTCCATTAGCACGAAGGAGAACAGTTCAAAAAAAAATAATAACATCACACCCAATGTTACGTGTGTCTGTAAAATGGCGGCCATATCATAAAATGTCCGCAACCTTTAAACCCTTCACACATTTTTAAGCACAAAAGAGCTGGGAAAATTGACGATGTAATTTGTGTCTCCTTATTCGGATCCCATATAAATTTCTGCGGCCCTATTCAGCGATCTTATAGAATCGTTAATATAAAACTATGGAAGTTCTTTGCAACACTGTTCAATCCGGAAGTCGCGGGATCTAATTTGTTTAATTTGTGTTATTTCACAATTTATTTATTAAAAATAATATATAGCATATTTACGGCACGTTCCAGAGTGGAAGATACTCTCAGTATTGCCCTGGTGAAAGACCACCATTCAGAACCGAAACGTTACTTGACATGGCTTTAGTCTTGTTTGGTGATCTGAATCTTGGGCATGTAGAGCGAATGAACGATGAGAGGAGTGTAAGGAGATATATGACGCGAATATGAATGGAAGAACAAGCCGGGGACGTCCGAGAAAGAGATGGCACGATCAAGTGAATCAAATACTTGGGTCGGGCTATGTCAGAAGTCGGAATACGAAACGGCGTGATGGTTAGTTAGTTAGTGGTGATCTGAATAGCCAGGTAGTTCCCCACATTTTTCTTCTCTTCCGCTCTACCATCAGCCTCGCAACATACCCCAATTGGGGATGCCAGTCTCACTGGCCCCAGACGGCAGGAATTGGAACTCTTGTGCGGTAATAACATTAAAAATTAAATAAAATAGATGACGAACTTTAAGCGTTCCGCTTAGCAAAAACAACGTTTAGCCAGCCGCATTGGTAAACGATAAACAATATTTAAAAATGCACACCGCGAACAAAATATTCCACACCCCATGAACCTGGGGACCTTTTAAACATTTCGTAGGCACGAGACTAAGTGTTTTCCGAATGCGTGGACCACGTGAAATATTTAAAAACAAAGCTTTACGTGGTCCATTAGAGACGGTTTTCCGCATCCAGCGGCAATCTGTTGCTCCGGGTCGCATAAGTGCGAGGAGATTTCTGTACAGGGTACAGGAGAGGGAAAGAAGGCGAAGTTCTTGAAAACGCTGCATTATTCAACGGGCGACCGCGGGGTATTGGGGACGTGCCGAAAAATAATACAAGAGAAATAATATGAGAAAATATTTTAATACGAGTGAAATATAAGCAGGTTTTTAATACACGCAAAAGGTTCGGGAGTCTTAAAGCGTGGTATTAAACAGTAAACTGATTGGGAATTTGGGAATAAGAGGGTGGATATTGAACGCATGGAAAAAATAAATAACGGATTCAGAAACTAGTAATAAAATACATGAGAACGGTTCAATTTTAATAAACAAAGTTCAGCAGAGCGGAAAACAAATACGTATGCGTCCTAAAATCTCATATACAAGCCGTCAGCAATCGTAAACATTAAATTAAATGTTTTTGTAAACAAGCCTAACCTTTTTACTTATTCACTTAAATTAGGCACGCCTAGCACGCCCCCCCCCCTCCCCCGACCGCCACCCACCTCTTATTTTGATTTCCTCCCCTTGCGTGTTTAGGGCATATCTCTGTAGTATAAGTGAATAATGTTGACATTCGCGAAGAATGCAAGGCTAGATTGATTAGATGGTTTGGGCATGTAGAGCGAATGAACGAACGAGAACATATAAGTAAAATAAGTTAGGTTCTCTTCAGTTTTATTTAAAACATACAAAAAACATGTTTTTGATATTCGAAAAGGGAAATAAATCTTTGCCATTCAATATTTGGATCGGTTATTATTCACCCTGTTAACACTTTTTATAACTAGTCCTCTGTTGAGCTGAACTTAAATCATAAAAATCGATATCCTAAATTGATCGCAAATTTGATCGAGAGTTTCGTTGGAAAGAGCGTATTTGTGCATTTGAACAGTGTTGAGGCAAAATTTCTGCTCAGTAGTTGCTCAGTAGGGTTGGGAAGAAAGGCAGTAAGTATGACCTCGTTTTCCGCACTGTTCAATAAAACCAGTAAATAGGCAGTAAATCATCACAATAAAACATACCGAGATAAGTGATGATAACAGTCACTCATAAAACTTGTTTACAGCATGTATAAAAAGCTCTAAAATATGTTACGACATGTATTGTGCTGACAGCAAATCAGAAAACGTGGAAACATCGGATTCGCTGAAGAACAAAAAACTTACTTTCGCGAAGAACAAGGGACCGACGACCAGCAAGGCACGCGAATCTTAAAAATGATGCACGAACCAAGATGAATTGGTTCCCGAAAACATTTATCAATTGCTTGTTACCTTTTGTTGGTCTACACCGACCAAATTTGTCTCCCAGCAAGTTGTGCCTAATTTTACCGAGATTATTTTTCAAACACAAGATTGAGACAGTTAGAGATAGTTTAGATAGGGACCATCAGAGACTTTATTATTGACAATTTAATCAGCTATATACTCTTAAATACTTAAAAAATATATATGTACTCTTACAGATCGTTTCGCGCGAGCGTTTCAAAAAACTAACAATCAATAAATTGAAAATTTTCTCTTAACCGTTGTTGTTGTATGGCAATGTATGGGTTCGTGACCTGTGAATGTGACGATGTATTTATGTTACAACAGCAGTTTCGTCAAAAACTATACGCTCAACAATAGCTTTGCGTACGGCGCAGTACATGCAGTTGGTTTCTAAAGTTTCAACTTCAAACTTGTGACGTGTGCCTTTCTCGTTTACTACGACATTACTAAATTACATAAACATTCGATGCGAGGCAAAGGAATTCAATAGGAAGTTGTGTTATGAAATTACTCATATGTGGGTAAAAATCGTCGAGTTAATTTGTATAACACGCCAAAACTAGTAGTGACATATCGATGGTAACAAACGAAGAAATTGAAATATTGTACTCATCAACCGACTTCATATTGATATGCCTATGTGCCATGATAG